>OZ026839.1:7631819-8231819 GCA_964023205.1 Lutraria lutraria | reverse complement strand
TGTTTTTATTATAACAAAGATGGTTTTCCTTATGCCTTAGTATCTGTTGTGAGGTCTAACCAATCCAGTGACTGGACTAACATCTTATTAATAATTAAGACCATTTTACATTGGACGCCCGTGCTGCTCAGTAAGTGTCAGATCTAGAGAAGTGAAGATCTCTCATTCTCATAGTTGATTTGCAATAATGTGACGTCGTTGGTCTCAAAGAATACATAACGCTCGATATAATTATAAGATTTTAAATGTATGTTTTTTTTGCGTTGGCATGGGATATCGACCGTGTCATTACTCCTCATGCCCCCACGTGTATACTGTCCACATAACACTAAACCACGGCGACGCCACACATAACGCCTCCCATTCATAATATATTCAAAACATGGAATAATTTGTAAAAAGTGCACGATAATACTCAACCTTTATTTCACTGTTAGATGCCGACGTTTACGCTACAAGTACATCGCTTCTCAGATACAAAGAAACCAGCTTATGAACAGTAAGAAAATGATGTTTATTTAATACGAATACATGTACACAGGCACAAGCATTAAATTTACATTGTAATTCCATTGCTATAGCCAACATTTAAGACTCAGAATTTATTCAAAATTTCAATGAATTGTTCACATTATTTGAACGCTATTCAAGCTTGTACTTCTGGTTTAGCTTTGTGTTTTGTCTCCATTACCTTACCATCACCTTTCAGGTCAGTTCTGTCTTCTTTCATACCCTTCCATATATCAGCAGTAGATACATCAGAATGGACATGTATACCCGGGTCTTTACCTTCTTCTTTCATCATGTTCTCAAGTGCTCTTACGTTAGACTTGGATAATCTCAGATAACTACACTGCAACATCTGACAAAATTATAGAAATTATACAGATTCATAATCTGTACCTTGAGTTTCACATTCATGGGCGCGTTAATAGAAATACTAGTAAGTGAGATGATCGCTTAAATAATTCTAATAGTCTGTGTCCTTATTTATGTTAGTTAAGATTTCTCACCAAAGAAATCATTTTTGGATTTTCTTAGCATTACTTTAAACAGTTTTGAACTTAACAGTAAATTATGTATGGAAATTTATTAACCAGAACGAAATAAACACAAAATAAAAATAACCTGCTAACATACATGTTGAAGCACAGGTATTTGACACAAAATCAAATTTTGACTGTATAGGTTACTCATACCAAATAATTATATAAGGGAAGGTTCCCAACGTTAACTCAAAGAAGCTATTAATTACAATGAACTCCTTGACTGATATATCTAAAACAGTATTTAATGTTCAATTTGTCCCCGACTGAATTGTAGAACATCCACCATTATACTACCTTTTCCGGATCTAGAACCGCCTTATGTTTGTCATAGTTCGGATTTAGTCGTCTGAGAACATCTTCCAAGTGTTGAATTCGTTTCTTCTGTGCTCTATTAGATCCAAGATCTAGTCTCACGTGGTCTTCGTGTGCTCCTTTCCTAAAAGAGCATTTGAATGATTAATTTTACTGTTTAGCTGCCCAATTAGAGGTTGTTATTTCGACAAGTCATTTATTCTACGACAATCTACAGTGTTTCCTATTTTTAGCTCACTAGAGCACAAAATGCTTAATTACTGTATTTAATTTATTTTCGTTGAGCTCAATGGTCTTGTTTGTCATTAAAATAGCTATTTCGTGGGGACATAAATTCGTGGATTTTATTTTTTGAAAAAAAAATGCTTTATCTCTCCATCTAAATTCGTAGGGATTTGATTTGGTGGATGAGCCGACCCACGAAATTAAATCCCCGACGAAAATTAATGATTCCACAGTATGTAAGTTACGCTTGATGTTCAGTATTATACAAGCTATGTTAAATGCAATTATGAAAATATACGCTGAATAAGCATTTGCTGGTTCTACTTTAGCTGCTACTGTCGTCAGTTCATAACAGTCTCCGTTAAGTCCTGTCGAACGACTCCCAAAAGTATGTGCGGGAAGAGCATTAAGTCTTATGCACATTGCTGGTTTGCCGAAATCTTGAGCAGCTGATGCCCCTTCCCGAAGCATTGTTCTCGAGAATATTAGATGAATCAAATGTTGTTCAGTGGAACCTTTGTTAGTTGTTTCATCTCAGGGCCTCATATGTCAGGAGCCTTGTTTTATCCATGTTTGTTAATGCTTTTTTGTATTTAGGGATGTTCTTGGGACTAATAGGACTGTACCTCTTTGTAGAATGTTTGTTGAATGTCCTTTTTGGACGACTTCTTGTGTGCTATATTCTTTCTCCTCTTTGCTGTTATCTAGATTACTTAATATCCTCTTTAAGTTTATTACATCGTGTAAATCTACGGTGCCGTGGTTCTAAAATCATGAACGATGTTTTTAAATTCGCTGTGTCCCCTTGGATTCGATATGAATGGTGCTTAAGAAATTGTTAAGACACTCTTTTTCTGAGGTATGGCCTATTGTCCATGGAAACGGGTGCATTATGACGAACTGTCATGATTCGTGTATCCGTACGTCCAATATCATGATCAGCAGTCCATGCCTCCATTATCCAAATAAAACAAAGCAGTACACATACTATTTTAAAGTGTTGTCAACATTTATACCTATGTAACGCTTGTATTCTTCGGACAGGATTAAAATACAGAGAACAACTCTAAACATAGGTTCTTAAATCGAGGGCTCAGCGCAACACTGTCGTAACTTGTTCTTATTTCGATATGAGTTACGACACTGTTGCGTTGAACCCTCGAAATGTGATAACACTGATAATAAAACAATGAATACTAGTATCCCACAACCAGATCCTAAGAGATTAAACACTCTATAAACCCTCACTGATGGGACTGTAACAAATGCACAAATTACTTAAGTCAAGCACTTATATACAAAGCAAAGATCCAACTGTTCCTTTAAATTCATAAGTCCATATAGTTCAATACTTCCGGTAACTCCACTATATCATCCAAGTAGAAGACAAAAATATTCCACTGTAATCCAGTACACACCTATTCTATGGTCCACTGGAAATTACAGTCCATCTGTTTTAGTTGCAAAAGCAGTCTTTGGTTTATTGCTTACTTCCAAAGGTACATGGTAATATGCCATATCACAATCCAAGCTGGAGAACCACTTAGCACCAGCCAGTTAGTCGAGGTTATCATGGATCCGTGGAATCGTCTTGCTATTGAGTTTTCTATGATCCACGCACATTTTCCAGGATACAACCTTCTTTAGCACCATTTCTAATTGTGAAGTCCATCGGCTTTCAGATTTCTCTATCAACCGTTTCATCCCAAGGTTTTCTGTTCTTCTTCAATCGCTTTCCGTTTGAACAGAGAAATTTTCTTGGTGGATCTTTAATTGGGTTTTCATCATTCAAAACAATTTTGTGTGTACCAAAATAATATTATGTACGCCCTACTTCACCAGGCTTTGCAAACACATCTGACGTCTACACAACAACTTTTTGTCATTGATCCGACGGATCCGAATCGAGGTTGTTTTTTTGTCTTCATATGTTCGGAGAAGAGGGTCAGTCAAATATTTGGTTTCCTCTTCGGTAACACCGGACACAAAGTTCTCTTTACCAGAGCCATGGTGAGAGACTTTCTGTAATAATGCTGTCACTGTTCCTTTTGAAACGGTGGCAAAATACTTTCCAGGATTCAAAATATAACTTTCACATGAAACTGATACAATGTATATCCAACAACTAGACCCTAAGAGATTAAACACACTATAAATCCTCGCTGGTGGTACTGGAATAGCTGAACAAATTACTTAAGTCAAACACCTATATATACTAAATCCAAAAGTCCATATACATGTACAGTAAAACCTTGATTATCCGAAATCGACGGGACCGAAATATCATTTCGGATAATCCATGGTTTCGGATAACACGGTTCGGATAATCGAGTTCATTTTACATTGACATTATATAGGAGAAAATCGGGACCGAAAATTCATTTCGGATAACACCAGGTTTTCGGATAATCCGAGTTCGGATAATCGAGGTTTTACTGTAGTTCAATACTTCCGATGACTCCACTGAGTCAAGATTCGTTACATCTATGATTATTTATTTAGGATATTGTGTTCCAATTCTTTGTTATTAGAACTAATTGTATCAGTTGAAATTTCTGTCAGTGACTGTTATGTTTCTCAGTTACAAATATACAGTAGCATTCAGGTACGTAACACAGGAATCTAGTTGGGTAAACCGGCTGTCATTCTTGGTGATAACAGGTCATGAAAGGAAGGTTTGAAGGAAGCATTTTAAGGAACACTCCGAGACAATATCTTACTACTCACTCACCTGTTTGAATACGTTCTGGCGTCACTTAATATGGACTCAAGTTCTCGTAACGTGGCCAAGTCAAATCCTGATGAATTAAATGGCTTTTCAATCTGCGACCCTTCAGAATTGCGGCGTTTTGACTGCAAACGAGTAGTAATCTTGTATTTACGTACAGATGGTTCACAAAATGTTTTACATTCAAAAGGACTGACCATATGTTCTAACTGTTCTAACTGTTCTATGCTTGTATCAAATCCTCTTTTGAGTTTTATATGAACCATTAAAATATTTCTGAAAGCCAAACCCTCTGAAAACCGAAAACTTCCGAAAATCTAACAAGTTTCTCGGTCCTGATATTTTCCCTCTACTTTCTATACAGTCCATCGTATAAGACATGCGTTAGTGAAAAGAATTTATTTGTGGACAATGCAGTATTTTACAATGAAATGACAAGGGGTTATGTTTCAAGTGACTATGTCAATATAAACGCGGGTTGTTGAATTTAATTGCCAATCATTGGCATATGCGCTAGATATTGATATGGCTACTAGTAATCGTGAGCAGTTTACGATAGATAGATAGATTGTTATAACTTCAAAGCCTAGTGCATTAAGAGTTGCATAATTTAGATGCCAAAGACCTTTATAAGAATGTCATTCGATGAAATTATAATGATTTTAAGAAACGAAAAGGAACGGACTAAGTTAAACCGGCGAAGGATTTAATTGTCCATTGCACTAAATACTCATCAAAGAAAATAAGTTTAATAGAAATTGGCATCTGCTAACCTTTACTTTGTATTGCATAGCAGAGGGATGTTCCTCCGAGGACAGCAATGACTCGTCCACCATTTGTACAGTCTCAATAGCTTTGTTGTACAATTCTTGTAACCTAGAATTGTCAGCTTCGCTTGATGTTTCATTTTGTGTCCGCTGAGCTTGCATGACACCTATAGAAGGTGACGGTGTTCTAGATAGACGCGAGGGGTCATGTTCGGAGGATCTCTTAAAATGAACTGAAATAGAATCCATTTCATTAGGAAACCTTTTGTGTAGAAATTCAAAAGCTTGACCATAATCTTCTCATTGTACGGCACACATATGTCGTAACAGTAGAAACACATCACATAGTTAAATGTTCTGATCATTCGTTTCATTTCAATTTAGTTTCTTTTGAACACTTTCTTGAAAAAATATTTTGATACACTAGTTTATTTACAATCATCACCTTGTTAGCAACAGCCATTGTTCTTACGAATATCGAGAAAATAGGAGACAATGATTTAAATGTATCAACAAAGTCACTTAAAACCTTTCATGAAACCCAAAAATGTTACCTTTATGTTCAACTGCTAAACTGCTCCTGCGAGCACCAAGTCTCCCAAAATCTGAAACAATTATACGAAATTAGACGTGAAGCATATGACTGTGTAGCTTGTAGCACAATATTACGTTTGTTGTGTTCAAGAGGTTCACTGATGAATGAAAATATTTGCATGTTGGATCTTCAGAAGTGTTACACCATTCCCATTTATCAGAAAAAATGTTTTATTTCATCAGGATAAGTACATACAATCAGATACTAAGTATTTAAAAAAGACTGATTTATCTCTAGAAATGTTTTTGGTGGGGGTGGAAATGTTATACAGACCTTTTTGTTCCAAAGATAAGCTGCTCCTTCTGGTTGTGGCCTGTCTCTCCAGATCTAAAATTAACACACGTGTACATGTCAATGTGTATTTTGAATACTTATGAAGTTGCCTCTGTGCGAATGTCATGTAGACAAGTGCTTTAATTAACAGGTAAGGGTCATGCAAGAATATCCCATTGTTATGTTTGTAACTGTGTTTACGTGTTTTACCTTCAGAAAATGCATAAATGCAAGTAATTTTAGGTGAATTCCCTTGTACAGCCACTTAAGCGATTTTAGAAACCGATTCGAATATTGCCAAAAGCATGTTCGCCCACGCTTAAATGAACTCGTTAACGAACTTTATTTTTTTCCTTAGATTAAGAACCTTTATTTGTGATCTGTTCGGACAACGACATGGACCATGTTTCTATAAATAATTTAAATGATTTCAATGTCGCATTGGCATTTATTGATAATCGAATATCGGTCGACGTATGCAAGTTTTAAATTTTCCCGACCGTTTTCTGTTTTGGACTCTTTGACAGGTCGGTTGTTATGGCATCCAGTTGCACTTAAACATACGATTATATCGACGACTAGGTCACCTGGTACCTATCTGTCTGCATCTGCTTACTCCCCTGTTGCAGATTGATTTTCATTCAGAAATCTGTCACAAATGGATTATATGGAAACTTAATGGAATTTCTTAATATATTGGAAAAAATATGGTCACCTGTTTTGCTTAGCAATGCATTCTCTTTTGGATCGACCCTCTGATAACTCTGTGCTTTGTTTATATGAGGGACGGCTGCTATATTTTTTACGATTTCTGTGTGCGCTGTCTTGTTTGCTTCCATAGCATGCGTTGCCATGGGAACACGGTTGACAGGCGACGAGGGACTTGTACCAATAGCATCCTCCTTCAGTTTTAGTCTGCTTCGTGGCGACGACTTCTCGAAATCAAACAAACGTGATTTAACATTCGTTATGCTGGGGATGGACCGCTTGCTGAAAGATAACCATGTGACCAAATAAGCCGTACTTGATCACGTGATGCTTAACTGGACAAACACCCTTAAAATCGTTTTTATGCGTGTGCTTTCTGAATCAAAGTACCGAAAGTACAAGACTCAGTAGAAGCTGAACTCACATAGACTTGTACTGTAACTTAGAACGTGAACCAGTTTAATGTTTGCATGGCGGACGAAGAAGACGTAGTACTTTGGTCTGCATCAAAATACATGCGTGCTGAAAGTGACGGCTACAGAACACCATTCAGCTTTCAAAAAAATGGAACCTGGTTGAATTATTTCAATTAATCTACACATATATATTGTATATTATGAGAAGAGAAAAATATCTAGGTTAGAGAGACTACATATACTTATGTCGTAAGTATTCCTTTAACTAAGAAATCTCTCAAAAAATTTTGGTTTTGAGTAAACTGTTTAAATATTTTCAAACCTTTTATTTGTGATGTTCAGGACAATTCCGTCACTAGGTAACGAATGACGCCTGATCTGTAACATAGAATATATAAACACGTACATTACATACACTTCATAGAATAAACGTAAATAAGATTTTATGAATTAATAAACTTAAGCTAAAAATGAAGCTGGTTGGCAGGGCCGGGAGTTTAAACTTGTGTACGTCTTGTGAGTTCCTCTACCGTTAAAAGCGACCTCTATCCAGAATTGTCGTTCCTGCTACGCTCATTCTGTGTGTATCTACATTTTATATCGACGCGGCCATACTCGACCATTTCGCGACGAGTGATTTCTGAATTAGAGAAAACGTTGAAAAATAGAAAAGTAAGATGAAAATTGGGATAGATCAAAGTTAGAGAATAAAGATAATGATGGGCAGCTGCATTTTCATCTTTCTAATCCCAGCTAGACCTCTCCGATTATGGTGGCCACGGCCGACACAGCTCTCGAAGTCATCGATGATGTACTTACAGCTGATCCCTGGCGATGGTTAACAGCCCCTGCTTGAAAGATGCCAAGTCGGGTGCCTCTGCGATTACTGCAGGCAATTTGTTCCATAATTATGTGGTTCTCGAAAGAAGGAGTTGTTGTAATATGTTGTATTGGCTGAAGGTTGACAGTATTTCTTGGAGTAGGCAGATCTAGTACTAGTAGATGCTTTAGATGTAAATAGGAAGGAAACGACATCCTCGGGTGGAGATTGCATTAAAAGCTGATAAAGTCGGCAAGTGACCCTGGATGTTCAATTTTGGTGGACCCGCCTCCGTGGTCGAGTGGTTAAGGTAGCTGACTTCAAATCACTGTAACCTCTCACTGATAGAGAGTCGTAGGTTCGAGGCCCCGCTATATCGACCATGTCTCTTTATGTGAGAAAGTAGGCAGTTGCTTACGGAGGATGGGAGTCTAGTACTGGTTCTTCCCAGGAACGATGCTTAGGTGAACTGTTCGCCTCATATGACTCTGACTGTTGAAAAGGGGCGTAACACTTGATATAAACAAAAACAAATTAATTATGGTGCTACGTCAAAACCCAGTAAAAAATGTTTCTGTTGACACAATATATCGCGATACATATGAGCTACCAGTCGACATATATCGTATTGTATAATAGGGATACTGTACACACGCTTAATTTTTATCCCTTTTTTAGTTTTATCTAACCATGACCTACCTGTTTGATGTAAGAGTTTTGTTTGTTAAATCTTTTCTCATTTTCTAGTCGTTCGTGTTGTTTCCTCAACTTTTCTTGTTCACGATTTCTAAATATACGAGGATATAACAGTAAGAACGTTGTGTAAGTGTAACTCTAAGGCAGGCATGGTGGTATGATAATAAATAAAATTAATATGTAACCGGAGACGGCGCTTAATTGCGCCATTGTGACGTCACAGTTCCTATGGTAACTTACTGTTCTTCAGTCCATCCTAACGACGTCAATAGTGTAATATATCACAAAACTGTTTAAAATGATATTATATAATTCTATTTTATAGGCCTACGTATAAAAATAAAAAAGAAGACTAAAATTTCCTAGGTTATAATTTTTCACGTGGTCAACTAGCACTTGAATTGCATGTAGATCTATTGTATTTCTTAACATTGAAGTCAGTGGTAATAATGTATTTATAAGACTAACACATTAGTTGTACATACATTTGTTCAGTGATATCAATGGCCCTAGAACTTGTCCTATTATGGACAGATCGATTTTTGGCCACTCTAAGATCATGGTAACTTGATTCCCTGAAAAAAAAAATACATTATACTCCGGTTTGATTTTCAATACGTACATTAGCATAAATATAACACGAGTAACTGCATACATGGTAGGTATATTGACTGTTTAACAAGTGTCTGTAAAAAGAATCTTTGAATTCATACAAATATAGCCTAATCTAAATCATAAAAATCTTACAACTTACATTATGTCATTTTCTTCCTAGTATGTCCTCTCCGATTAGCTATGTTAGTTTTCTACAGCACTGTGTGATCAATATGATATAGATCTAGTGTAGTGTTGCTGCTGAAAATAAAATTAGATCGAGATTCTATCAAATTCGACCCTAAACCTTTATGCTCCTCTAGAACTAGCATAATGCATGCACTAGTTCTAGTGCTAAAAACATTAGGTCCTACATTTTTAAGATCTATCTCTGTGCACAATGTGAACCAATTCGTGCCAAAGTTACTCATTCAGATAAAACTTAGTAGCTAATTGAAATATAAAGTAAACAAATAGAATCCATCACTCAGGTAGATCTAGATATCTTTAGACCAAAGACCCATAAAATCTAATTTTATTTACGCTAAATCTACTGTAGAAATCTAGAGCTCCAGATCTTACTATTTTTTGTTGATAAACTCTAGATTTCTCGAAGACCTAAATCTATATATACATCTCTCTAAGTCTGATCTCGGACATCCAGTAATTCATTATGTTCAACTTACCGCTGGCGGTTTCCAAGTAAATGTTAATGACGTCACTGACGGCGTCCGCATTATGACGTCATTGACGCTGAATGCAAGTCGGCTAGAGTTGTTCCCCTTATATACGTGTTTTCATTTTATTTATAATCAGACTCTAGTCAGTTTTATTTTGGAGATAATTATGGTTAGATAAATATGTAGAAATCAGAAATAATTTTCCAACTTACCTAAGTTGAGCATTATCTAGAACGTTTTTCCGCGATATCGTTCATAAATGCCAATAAAATCATTATTGTAGGCTCTTTTTTTTGTCCGAGGAACGGTAAATCCACTTTCTCATTTGTTTTACCTTTCCACCATACATTGACATTTTCCACGCGCCGCCCCGACCTTATAGGTCTACCCTATTTTTAATGAGCATATCGAGGGCTCAGCGCAACACTATCGTAACTGGTTCTTATTTCAATATGAGTTACGGCACTCTTGCGTTGAACCCTCGATATGTAACCAGAAACACTTCAGGCCTTACGAAATGATTTTGTGCGAGGATCTTCAGTTGTCCTCGTGTTCAACAGAAATAACTTGATTGCATTTGCTAAATGTAGGCTACTACTATATTGAGCACTTTGGACTGACAAGACGATTCATTCGACAGAAAATTAACAACTAAAAGGTTTGGACAAAGTGGTTAAGGATGTATATTAATACAAATCAGGTTACTGATTTGGATAGACACGTGTTCTACCTGACTCACAGATAGACTCAACTACCGGCTAGTCATGTTAACGAAGTCTGGAGACAAATAGATATGATGCATTCCAAGGAATTGTGGTTCTTGAATATAATGATTATCAAATTTTGAAGTAATCTGATTTTGTTGGGATGTGCTGAAATGCCTGAGAAAGTGATTTCCTGGAAGATCTTACATTGTTAGCGAGATCAGTGGTACGTGGGATGGTAACCGGAGTTAGGGTAAAAAATGTTTCGTTCTGGTTACCCGACCTATCCTGTTTTATTTAGACCCGTGGAACGACTGGTACATCAACCTTTTCAGTATGTTTACCTTACCATACTGTTTCAAGAACAACTGCGTTTTTAATAAAGGATATTGTAAACATAACCGGACTTTGGTCTATCTGCCTTGATCTATCTGCCCAAGGCCAAGATGTCGCCACTGGATGGAATGCAGCACTGAACTGGAAGACATTTGGCCATAATCATGTTTTTTTAGTTTACTAATGACGCCTCTCGTTTGATTCGCTTTTTTGGTTATGTAAACTTGGATTTAATAGTTCTAGTTATTTACAGACCAACTCGAGTTAGTGGCTCTGCTCTTACTTACCATGCTCATTTTACGCCACTTGCACTTACAAGGTCCCTTTTCTTTGTTGGTGCATTCATATTATGTAAAATGCCATAGCGTATGTAGTACCCCATTTTTTACTGGCTTGGTACTAGGGTATTTTACCAATGTTACTTGGTTACCTACAAAATCTTACACAGTATGACAATAACCAGCAATGACTAATATTCTAACATTCAGCCATAATCTTTACCAAAAAACAAGAAACGCAGAAATCACACTACAAAGTTTATTCTGAGAATCAAAAAAGTTAACTTTAAACTGTGGGTGAACAGAAACACAAATCAAAGAAAAATTATCAACAGTAACTTATAGTAAAAAAATATATATGTAATCTGGGGAAGAGATCAACAATTATCAAACCCAACTTTATTTGAACTAAAAAACTAGAAACTATATTTCAATCTCCTTTTACTGATACATCATTCTTTATTCCATAAACACATCAGTAAGCCTATATGACAGTCAGCCCTGTTAACAAAGGCCACCCTTGAAAAAAAAAATGTTGTCTTTACTGACAAGTGGCCTTTATTCCAAGGTCATTTCGTTCTAAATAATCAATGAAGGTTTTTAAAAGAATGACCATTGATTACAGGGTGGTCTTTATTCAGTGTTGGTTGCTAACACAGATGTGACTGTATCATTATAACCACAGAATAACCTGTCAAGAAAGGACACATTATCTTTTCCATGGACAGCCTTTGTTCACATGATTGACTGTACAATAATTAAGCAAGCAAATGGTTGCATAAGCTTTATTTAATGATCTTATATTAACTACATGTACTAGTATCTCCACTCTACACAACTACGTTCTATGGTTATATTTTATGTGAGATCTACTTTATGTGAATAATAGATTAGGTTACACTGTTTTGAGTATTAAGTCAGGCCCAGGTCCTGTCTTTACATTTAAAATTCAGGTAATTATGTAGAGAGCACAGTTATTCACAATCACAATTACATAACCATCAAGATATTGTAGTTATTTATTTGAGTTTAACACTCTTTTTCAACAGTTTTTCAGTTATATTTATATATATGTTTTCCTGGACTTAACCAATAACTTCTCCACAAGTGAAGGAAAATTGACATTGTTGTCAATTGTCATGGAAGGCCATAACTTGCGCAACTGGGAACTGAAATATTGTGTTATTGTAAAACTTGGAACAAACACTACAAAGAGAGAAATGATCAATGACTACTTCACTTAAAAAGCTGAACAGATGCATTATAAACTACAAGGATTTCTAATAGAAATATAAAAGCATACCTTTCTTAAATGAATGATTGACAAGAGTGCCAGGTCACAAAATACACCCCATCAAATTCATTCTTCAAAGCGTCAAGGGGCATAACTCAGAAGTGCCTGGTTATTGAACTTGACCGAGATCTTGTGGCCATAAACATTTCCACCAAGTTTGGTGAGGATCCTAATGAAACTGTTTGAATTAGAGATCGGACGCTGTTGTGGACGCCACCCGGCCGCCCGCCGTAGGTGTTCCCGTAATACGACCCATTTTTCAAACGGGCGTATAAAAAGTGTATGAAACAGAGTTGCCACTTTTCAAGTGGCTGTCTTCAATAGGGATGTACTGCACTAAACACAATTCTACATAGGTTAAGCTATTTTTTTCTGAGTATACAACAAACTACCTACACCCTCATTTATATACATGTTGATATAAAATATTAGTCATAAACAAACAAAAGTCAAAACAACACAAGAGAGATCAAAGAATAAAAGATAGTATAACTATAAACCCATCCTTAAAAAATGTTAGTTTGCAGTTATGCAACTTCATCCATTACAGGTAGGCATGTCTACCATTTTTGCGCTTATCATTTTATGTTTATACTGAAAACCAGATGCTGGAAAAAAAACAAAAAACTTTTTTGTCAAAATTGCTGAAATATAATTTCTTTCAGGTTTTTTTTCTATTTTGGTGAGAAAGTTTTGTAACTGCAAATCAACATTGTTAAGGATGATTGAATGATTGTTTAAAGTCTACAATGATGGTTTTAATTTCCATAATCATAAATCCTCAAAAATAGGCCATAAAAGTTAAATCTAAGCTTATTTGATCTATTGCACTATTTCTATGCATGCATAAAATATCATAAGAAATAATGTAGGCCACAAAATACCTTCGAGTAATGGATTTCTTCTGATAAGTGCTGCCTTTGGTTAAACAGAATTATAAATACACCACACAAGATATGATTATAATATAGTCAAACCTGTGTTAGCAGCCAAGTCCAAATAAAGGCCACACTGTGAATAAAGGCCATCCTTTGAGACACAGTCACTGATTATTATTTACAGCAAAATGTCCTCTGAATAAAGGTTACCAGTCAATAAATGTCATATTTGGGCTTTGAGGATGACCTTTGTTCACAGGTTTGACTGTATTTGAAATGAGTTTGACTGTTTTACAAGTCATTACAACATGATATGCATTGGTTAATCAAATATTCGAACATGTCAATTTAAAATTAAGCTGGATTGTTCAATGCAAAGGCAGCTGATCATCAAAGAAGCTGCAAAATAATATACAAACTTAAACGGTAAATGAGATTAACAAAATACAGAGCCATGTGCTACTAAAACCATGTGGCATAAATAAACAAAACAAGGAAAAACACAGATTTTTAACATTAACAGAGTATTCCACCTAGAATTATAAATGAAGTCAAAAAGTATTATCATTCAAATACCATAACATAAAAGAGCAACATAATATCCTTCAACAAAAAACCAACAACGTAAATTATAAAACAATGTATGAAAACTTGAAAGAAACTAAAAGTTGAGTTAGCACATTTCTAGCACTTTAGTACAATGTATAAACATGATGGTCAATTAATGAGACAGCAATCTTCACTGACATTGAAGGACAGCGGCCCTGATAAACAGATTCTCATACATCTATAGGATTTCATTTGTTATAATTTCAAATTCATTTATCATCAACAGCTGTTCAATCAAATGCATTTCAATAATCTTTGGTATTATTTTGTCAGAAAAAGAGCAAAAAGCAGGTGTAAAAAGCGAAAAGTACTTCTAAAGTCACAAAAAGGTACTAGTAAGCAAACAGGCAGGTATAAAGGAAAAGTAAAAAAAGACTTCCAAAGTCACAAAAAGGTTTTAACAAAGCTTAATATTTCAAAATGTTCTGCAGTAAATATGTATAGTAGGTATACAGCTGGAATGTAGACTTTCCTGAAATAAATGTATCAAAAATAGCACATTGATTTATTGCTAAATCCATTTGGAAAATATGTGTATAACTAAAAATTTGAACAAATACAGCTTCAAAATTGACCTATTTCCACTACAAAGATGAGAATGAATTGTCATGAGTACACTTGTGTACATGTATTGTTAATCTAAATAAGTTTCATATTCAATCAATGAGACAATTTCAAGCACATAAAAGATAAACGTGAATTTCAATAAAATTGAAGGAGATGAATTGAAATTCAGAATCAGTTAATATCATTCCTAAAAGACTGATTCTACAAATGAGGGATCAAATCCCTTGTGATATATATAGTGAAATTATATTAACTACGAACACATTATTACATCTATATGCAGATATAAATTTTTAAATTCTTCACTATGAAAATAGCACACTCCTTGAGTGACGTCTAAATATAGCTGCCAATACTTAGTTACAACATGTAGTACATTCAGTCACATAATAAAATATTCAAGGAAATATATTTGAAGACTTAACTTATACCATAGAAGAGCAAATTACAGAATATTAAAAATATCATTGATGTAGTCTTCAGCTTAACTTAATCATTATATAAACCGGTACATTATTTTTATTGAGCACAGATATGGATATACGACATTGAAACACAAAAATTTAACAATAATATAATTGAGATATGGCCTCCAGTTTTGCAGTAATCTCATACTTTTATTCAACCTGAAGGGTTATGGCATAGTGCTTACCTCTAGAACTACAAGTATGAGTGATATAAGTAAGAAATAAATGTAATTGAGCAATTTACAAAAGCATAACACAAACTATGATATGAAATACACTCCACGTACGCACACATTCATGCATGAAATCTAATTTCATATGAAGACAATCAAGACATTCTATACATGTGTTTTACACAAAATTAACACAAAAGATTACAAAAGAATATAGTATTTCTATTAGCCACACCTCCTTCAGGTGTTTCTCCACCCTCTGAAGTCAAAGTAGGTTGGTTGGCTTTCTTAACTCCACCCAAATCTCCACCCTCTCAAGAATCTTTGGGGTACTTAGGCATCCATGGCTTCAGCACCTAGGATGAAATATAATCAACAAATACATGAGAGCATGTCTACTAAAAGAGTTCCTGATATATTTATAATAAAAAAGTTCCTGAGCTCAAAAGTTAAACTATGAGTTTAAAGTTCAGTAGCAAACATTATAAATTAAAGGGGCCGTACAGTCTTAAACATATAAAAAGTGACTGTGCTTATCTGCTAAGACTGGCCACCTAAGGCAGTAATAATAAACAAGAATTACACACCTACGTCTTCTTCATTTAACATAAGTATGAATTGCATTAAAAATAATTTAATAGTATTTTTAATGTACCATATGTAAAATCTACAGTCAAACATGTGTGATAACTTTCAGATAAAGGCCACCCTGTGATTAAAGGCCATTCTTTTAAAAATGTCATAGTTTTATCTGGAACAAAATTACCTCCAAATAAAGGTCACCTGTCAATGAAGGCTACATTATGTCTTTGCAAGTGTGGCCTTTGTACATAGATTTGACAGTAATTCACATTTAAAAGTGTACAGAACTAACCATCCACTTTATCAGACTCTTTCCATTCTGATTTACTGACAACAAACACAGTTGTCTCCCCTTCAACATCTGTGATTTCATCAGCAGAAAAAGTGGCCGTGATCGACCGGTTCTTCAGTCGACGTGGGAACATTACAACTTCAATGGAAATTTCTTCATCTGGATGCACAACTTTCCTGGAAAATTAATATTTTGTCAATCCAATCATGCATGACAGAGTTATAAGCCGGACACGAACATATACATATAGTGCTTTAAGTGTCCACTGTGACCTTGACCTTTGAGCAAGCGAAAAAGTTTTTGCGCATGACACATCGTCTTGTTATGCTAAATATTTGTGCCAATTTATTTCAAAATCCAATCACGAATGACAAAGTTATGAGCTGGACACAAAAATGCCCATACATACAAACAGACAGGGTAAACACTATATGCCACCCGCTATTTCATGGTGGGGGCATAATGATATGAAAAATAAAGAGTTAAGTACATTAAAATCAGAAAAGAAATTTATGCCAATATTCTACCTGTATGGATATGCTTTAGCCTTCACAATGTAAGAACCCTCGGCATGGAAAACACAGTTATGAAGTTTTAGATTTGTGGTGTTCTTGAACTTCAAAGTAGCTACTGTCTCAGTAAAGGAGCATATCCTGTCAGGAACCTGAAAACACAAGGAATCATACAGTCAGATCAACATTTAACACATGAAAACCCTAACCAAATGGCAATTAATAACAATCCAACTAATCTACACTAACAGGGTGTCAATACAGTCTAATTAAGTCCTATGTGGCCTACCAAACATGAGGCCTTCAACCACATAGTTTCCGTATCAAACTCAGTGAGTATTAAAGAAAATCCTTCAGAGTGGATTAATTTAACCATAACTTAGCCATTTCTTGGGTATTCTTTATACATTTGGAATATTGTTACCCTTGAAGTCTAAGTAAACAATCACCTATTGATTAAGTTCATCATGTTAAAAACGGTCACAGTAGAGATAGATTTTTTATTTGATTAAATAAACCTCAGAATAAAGATCAAGTTTGCATGTCAGAAATATATCAGGACATAAATGGATAAAAAAGCCCTCTAAACATAACAGGAAAACAAGAGCGCTGCAGGCGGTGCCAACACTCGTCTGTTCACTGCTTCAGTGAGATCTATACACCAATGAAGTTTTATGTTGTTACCTCCTATAATTTCTGAGTTATGAGCTACATTAAAGTGTTTGCATGACAAGGACGCCGAGGTGATCACAATAGCTTGTCTTTTTCTTAAAAAAACAGCCGAGTCAAAAGGACACCTACCTCTAACTGAAGACCAGGTCTAGATAGACTGAAGGGCTCTGATTTAGCAAACAAATGCTTTGTTTCAACCACACGGCACGATGCTGTAAGCTTAAAGATCCCTTCAGGATTCATCACCTCACCATACTCTTCAGCAGACACAGCCATTAACACGTCTTGTTCTACAAAAGAAAATATATTCATACTGAAAGTGTCCTATTGAATAAATAATCTAACTTAAGGCATTAAAACTAACTCATGTGTAACTATATAAGTAACACTGTTGAAACAATTGCTTAATGTCTTTTTTGTGATTAAACCAACAACACCGTGATTTTGATATAAATTAATGAAACCCTATACACTGTAATGTAGAGTGAATAAAAGAAGTATTACATTTACTGATACTGAATACATGCAATAGTGGGACATTTTGACATAAAATAGAATATATACCTTCTCCGCCAGCTAATTTAATTTCAGTTAACTCCCCTTTCGCTTTCTTTCCCACAACCCCTGTATAGAAAGTAGCCGCCATTGTGAGTCTCACTCTGATGTTTCGGCTTTCTTTACTGATGTTCTTTACTTTGACACCAACATTAAGATCCTGTCCGATTTGGGTGACGGGTATGATCAAGTCAAAGTCAAGCTGAAACAGATGTTAAAACAATCTTCAATGAAAGAGAGCCATAAACAAACAAGAGGGCCATGATGGCTCACCAGGAAAAAAGGACATTTGGAGACGAACATTGTTAAAATATTTCTACACGAGTCCAAGTAAAATCAAGTGACCCTAAGGTCAGGGCCAATTTTTACCCTAGGGCCATAATATGAACAAATTTGAAAGAGGTCTGCTAGACAATACTACATACAAAATATCTTAACTCTAGGCCTTGTGGTTTCGGAAAAGATTTTTAAAATTTTCCTACATAAGCCTATATAAATCAAGTGATCCCCGGGGCGGGGCCAATTTTGACCCTAAAGCAATAATTTTAACAAACTTGGTAGAGGTCCACTAGACAATGCTACATACCAAATATCTTAGCTCTAGGCCTTGTGGTTTAGGAGAAGAAGATTTTTCAAATTTTCCTATATAAAATAGAATAAACCCCAGGGCAGGGCCAATTTTGACCCCGGGGCCATAATTTGAACAAACATGGTAGAGGTCCACTAGATAATGCCACATACAAAATATCTAAGCTCTAGGCTCTAGGGGAATAATTTGAACAAACTTTGTAGAGTTCCATTAGACAATGCTACATACCAAATATCTCAGCTCTAGGCCCTGTGGTTTCGGAGAAGAAGATTTTTTAAGTTTTTTCTATTTGTTGCCATAGCAACCAGAGTTTTTAATGAAATTTAATTTTTTGAACAACTTTGAAAGGGGACCACCCAAGGATCATTTCAGCAAAGTTTGGTTGCAATCGGAATAGCGGTGTAGGAGGAGATGTTGTTTTAAGTAAATATTGACGCCGCTTCACGACGAACGATGGACGATCACAAAAGCTCACCCTGAGCACATTTGTGCTCTGGTGAGCTAAAAAGGAATAATCTTTCCTCCACTCTAAAGAGTATCTCTTGTAAAAAAAAAAACTGTAATCTACAGAGATTTAATTACATACAAAATTTACCGAAGGGAAGAGCGTATCTTTCCTTTTTGGAATGGGCAATTGATTAGATGTTTTTCAGCAAACAGAGTTTGAAGATGCTAGGGAGAGCCATAAAGCAAGAATTCATCAACACATCTTTTGTCTAGGGCAAACACAAAATTGTCTCGTTCATATATTTGTACAAGTATCATATGAAATAGAACATTCTTTGAATTCAGATCACTAGCTACTAAGTTAAAGTCACACACAGCTGTAATATTCTTTAAATAATTGAAAACAAAATTAACACTAGAAGCCCAATGGCAACCTGTCGAGCCCTGTATGATGTTCATGGACCTTAACCTTGGAGCTACGGACATGGGTATTGTGCAGTGCTAACCGCCTAGTGGTGCTTAACAATTAAGCAAATCTGTCAATGCATAAGGGAGATACAACCTGGACAAGGAAAATCCGGACGGACTAACTAACTGACTAACACACTAACTAGTCTAATGTACAGACACGCAACTGCCATTGTGGTGACTATGTTGAGCTGACTGCAAGTGGGCTCGACAATAATATACATTATGAAGCAATTCATATAAGGACTGAGTCGTTGTACAAAAAGACAGTACATGAGGATTTAGAGACAAAATGTTACAAAATTAGTGACTTATAAAAATTTCAACTGTTTGAGTTTAATGATCAAAAAGCCTTTAACAGGAAAAAGCTCTGACAAAAAACCTCTACCTCTTTATCATGGCCCTGCTTGTAAATATTCTTCTTCCTTTCAGTACTGAACCTGTTGACGAACTCAACAACACGTCTCTCTTCTTTACTTCCTGGAATTAGTCAAAGTGTCAAAATATTGTTAAATACTAGCTATCTAATTACTTCGCAATAAATAATTATGTAAATATCGGGCAAAGATTTCCCAAGTTAATATGATGAACATCTAATCTTACTTCATTTCATCTCTACATGGGAAAGATATTTTCTAAACCAACAAGATGAATTTTTGAAACACAATGCTTCTTCCAGGTGACCTTGACCTTTGACCTACTGACCTTAAAATGCATATGTCCTGTAGTGGTTGTCATGAGGAACCAACGTATGAAGTTTCATGCCTATATAGGTGAAATTGTTTTGATTTTATAGGCAAGGTTAAAGTTTGGTACAAACAAACAGGCCAAAAATAATATACCTCCTGATCTATCTATACACGGGAATAAAAATCCAATTAACTAATGTAACAGCAACAATTGGACAAATATGACCTATGGTTCTTTAAACTGGCTAACAGCTTACCTTCCATGTATTTATAATCCCAGGTGAGATCATGACGATCTTCTGAGCCAACAGCTTTGGTACTGATGTTACGCCCTACAGAATACTTGTCAATATTGGCCACTTTCATTTCTCCATCTTTTGAAACCTATTATAAGATACATTAATAAATTTCTGAATATACAGATAGCATTAACATTTTAACTCTCTCACTGCCAGACACATATTGTCTACATTTGTACACAGTAACACTGTATTGATAGGGAATTTTCAAGAAATAACAATTTCATTATACTGTAACCACTTCCCCAAAAGTGAATAGCCGTCTCACAGGCAAATATGCCATTTAAAGTACATAGCATTATTCTCCTAATAGTCAATCAAAATAGATATGTATCTACATACATGTATATCAGACTTAACTAGAACTATCACTAAAGGTGATGAATACCCCCAGATGCGGCCTTGACACAGTTGTGTTACATTTTACAGAGGGAAATATATTGCATTTTCATTTTTTAATACCTGCAAATTGTTGCTTAGATATATCCTGACCAGTTTCTAAATATACATTATATAAAAAATAACAAAGGGCCATAACTCATTAAAATTGACTTGGACAAAACCTATTGTGGACATGCACAACTTGGCAAACTACTTATCACTTCTAAGAAGTTTCACTGAATTCCTGCATATAGTTGCTGAGAAATGGTACGGGCAAAATTTACCTAATTGTATAAAACAAAAGGCCATAACTCAGTGAAAATTAATCCAAACAAAACCTGGTTATTGCAGGCACAACTTGGCTAACTGTTTATAACTTCTGTGAAGTTTCATTGAATTCCTATGAGTAGTTAATGAATTATTGTATATACACTGTATAAAAAACAACAAAGGGCCATAACTCAGTGAAAATTTAACCAACCAAGACAAGCTTAATGCATGCACAACTAGGCTAACTACTTATCACTTCTGAGAAGTTTTATAGAATTCCTGGCAGTATTCAATGAGAAATTGTCCGGACAAAATTTGCCTATTGTATATACTGTATAAAAACAACAAAGGGGTATAACTCAGTGATAATTAATCCGAACGAAAATTGCTTTAAGCATGCACAACTAGGCTTACTACTGATCACTTCTGTGAAGTTTCATTGAGATCCTGTGAGTAATTGATGAGAAATTGTCCGGACAAAATTTGCCTATTGTATATACTGAATAAAAACAACAAAGGGGTATAACTCAGTGAAAATTAATCCGAACGAAAAATGCTTTAAGCTAGCACAACTAGGCTTACTACTGATCACTTCTGTGAAGTTTCATTGAAATCCTGTAAGTAGTTGCTGAGAAATTCTCCGGACAAATTGTGTCTACAGACGCACGGACCGACCGACTGACCGGCCGACCGACCGACCGTCAAGCGTGAATCCAATATAGCCCCCATATATTTCATATCTGGGGGTATAATCATGCATAACAAAACATATACTGGTAATGAAACCCATGGCCACAAAA
Source organism: Lutraria lutraria (assembly GCA_964023205.1). Lineage (NCBI taxonomy): Eukaryota > Metazoa > Mollusca > Bivalvia > Venerida > Mactridae > Lutraria > Lutraria lutraria. Next base: position 8,210,094 of record OZ026839.1, on the reverse strand, counting down.
CTGTGGTATTAGTCACATAGGCCAATTTTGACCCTGAGGCCATCATTTGAAATAGCTTGGCATAAGTCCACTAGACAATGCTACATACCTAGGCCTTGTGGTTTCAGACAAGGAGATCTTTTTATAAATTTTCCTATATAAGCCTATATAAAATAGACCCGACACAGGGCCAATTTTGATCCCAGGGCAATAATTTGATCAAACTTAGTAGAGGTCCACTAGCAAATGCTACATACCAAATATCTAAGCTCTATGCATTGCAGTTTGTGACCAGAAGATTTTTTTAATTTTCCTATATAAGTCTATGAAAAAACCCACTTGCCTCTTTGACACAGATTGTTTAAAATCTGAGTAATAAAGCTTTTTTCATTAAGGTTATTGGCTATTACTTAAAGATGCATTATTTCTTTCGAGAAAATCCGGATATATCCTGATTATTGTCACCCCTGACTCATAGATGACAAGGTTACACAAAAAATAAATACACCCAATTTTTTACTTTTAACCTCCAAGTGTGACCTTGACCTTGGAGGTACGGAAAGACACAACATGGTATGTCATGGATTTTCATCATGTCATACAAAACTCTAAAAACACACAAACAAGTCCTACCTCCCATTCAACTCTGTCTCCATTGACTTCAGCAAAAATGAATGCAGTGTCAAAGTTCAAATATACATGTCCCTCTTTAATAGCCTTCAAGGGGGCGGGGCCACATCTCATTACTCCCTCGCTTGTCTCCTGAGGTGTGGCATCATGTGCCTGCCAACCATCATACCCGGCGGGTAAATCCAGGCGACGAAAATAGGATTCATTCCACACATGGAAATTCCTGAAAAAGTCATTTGACATTTTTGATGAAATTAATGCATTCATAGGTTCTTACTTTGCTGAACGGCCCACAGATAGAAGATTATTCTATACCGAACAAATACAGCTTAACTTTTGGGGTAACCCACCAAGAGACCATGTGACTTAAAAGACCAGTATTATTTCTTATCTGACAACAATTTATTTATCTAATTGAGTTTAATACCGTTTTTGAGTTCTATATGCCGGCCGATTCACCAAACCATTTTTCTTGGACTGAATTTTAACCATTACTTACTTCCCCTTCAGTAATGAACCGGCAACTTATCCAAATGTGGATAAAAGATAGACATTGCTGTCAAACTTTCATGGAAGGGTATGACGTGTTATGACCAATAATCGAATCCGGATCACAAAGTTACATATTTAGCGCACTAACTGTGGCCTTTATCTGACAACCAAGAGTTTTGGAATTTGTATCAAGAAAACCTTAATGACCAGTACTGTAGATCTTAAGAAAGGTTTTTTTACCATACAGAATCATCAAGTTCGTCCAATGGTTCACCATCTTCATCATAATGTTTATCAATAGTCATACTGCAATCTGTGTCATGGGCCGACTCAAAAGTGGTCACAGACCTTGTAGGTATTCCGAGGGATCTCAACACTAAAATGTGTATGTTTTCATATGAATGAAACAATCAATCCATCACTAATGACTTCCTTTTAATTTAAGCATAAATATATTTCAAAGTTATGTGACAAAATTTTAACTACTAACATTTCATAACTCAGAATAACCCAGAACTATTATTCTCTTATTTTTGAGAATTAATTGCAGTATAACAACAAATACATCACCATCACATCTGAATCCAGAGTTACCGACCCCTGACCTTGGTCACTATCCCCACCCAGCAATAGTTTCATGTACTGGTAATAGCATTCCGCTGATTCAAAATTAAAATCTACAAAAGGGACAATGCAGTGGGGTCCTCTTTTACGTTATGGTAATTTCAATATTTTTTGCTTGATTTTTGACACATCTAAAGACAGAATGTTTGTAATTTAAACCAGCTTTATGAACAATTTTACACACAGTTCAAATCTTCTATGATCAATGCATTATCGTATAAATACATACTGGACGAAATGTTCATCAACCAAAGTGGAACAAATCTCTATGGTTTAAACTGCAAAAATAACATGAATGAGGCATGAAAAAATCACAACTGTTACAGTACTTACATGTAGTAAATACACCAGAGAACACCCAGCATTGACCATACTGTACAGGTTTTCCTGTATTATGAAATTCTTCAATAATTGCTACACTTCCTGACCACTCCCATGGCTTGGTGGATGATTTAGGATACTCAGATGTCCAGCGACCTTCAAGTAAACCATCCTCATCCATACTGTTTGTCTACAATAAACATCATAACAGTTCATTTATAATAATTCTGTGACACAATCAGCGATACATTTCACCCGTGACTTACCGTAATAAATGAGCATGGAGCTGGTAAGAAGAGATTTATTTTCGTCTGTAGTTTCCCTTTGACAGTTTTCTATGTCTACTATAGGGAAATAAATAGTTTTCATACTAATTATTTACAACTTAACTTTTCACTCTTCCCTCCTTTTCTGTAATAGAACCTTCCAGGATAAAAGAATACATTTGTTGCAATTTATTGAGCCTGTATTGAATTAACACTGTATTGAAATATTATGTATTGATCTAATAGTCCCATAGAAATTAGAATCAGTGATGACAGACCAATAAAGCGTGGTCAACAGTCTTACGACTTGAAAGTTGATTTGACAAACTTTTATTAACTCAATTAGTTACTTACATGACAATAGGAGTGCTATATATAACACATATTAACAAAATAAAACGACATATAAATTTATACAAAATTATCAGTATACTTGAAGTTTTACACAATAAAATATAGGATGAGTGAGCGTGCTACAATGGCATGACAAAATGGATCAACTTGCTTGAAATTAACCAGGTCAAAAATAAATATTTGTATATATTAATCCAACCCTCTCATGAGTTATCTTCCATAATGTAATAGACTTACTATGGTTATTTACATCATAGAACAAAGCTTACTGTTAACAACTTTTGATTGTTTGTATCGAGTTTTACGCCCCTTTTCAACAGTCAGAGTCGTATGAGGCGGACAGTTCACCTAATCATCGTTCCTGGGAAGAACAAGTACTAGACCCCCATCCTCTGTAAGCAACTACCTACCTTCTCACATAAAGAGACATGTTCAGTAGTGGGGCTCAAACCCACGACCCTGCAAACAACTTACCAAGGCAGACAGACATCGGATGACAGAAATCACACTGCTTCTTCCTACATCAGCTAATTCACCCTTATCTAACAAACTCAATGCAACATCTAACACAGGACTTTCAAACTGAAATATAGCAGAGAAAATCATAAATTCACTTATATAATAGTAATAAAATCTTAAGTATTGACAATAAGGCGGAAAATAAAAATAAGTTTAAGTTGTTTGGAGTGCTTGGACCCAGAATTTTAGCACTGAGTAGGTAGGAAACAATATTTAATTGCTAGGATTTTCGTGGCGTAGGTCGTAGCACTCTTAACATACTTCTTTTTATTCTCAGCCTAATATACCAGTATTCGTCAGTCATATGGTCACAATGAACGCAATAACTCACCTACAGATTGGGAATTCGAAGACTGAGCTAACAGAAATTTTTAAGTAAAGTTAAAAAATTATTTATTCACACAAAATGTATATACCTGACCAAAGTTCCATGGTCTACCACGGTTACTTCTAGCTGATCCCACCCAAATCCTTCCTGTATCATTGAGGACATACTCAGATCTTTCTGCTTCATTTTCCATGTAAACAACATCACCTACAATCAAACCATTATATTTTTAAGCAGGATTAAAAAATCACAGAAGACAAAATAAAGCCCTCGCATCATTCTGCCAATCACTGAATAACACTGATATTGTAAGCTTTTGAAATTTTGAATGAAATACTGAATAGCAAAATATGGCAATATTGAGCTAATCTGAATCTATTTTTACTAGACCAGGACAACTAACAAGTGACTTAAGTGTGAGTAAAGGTGCAAACTGATGGTTTAAAGCATTTAAACAAAATAACTGTACATACCTTTACACCAAGGGTTGAACAACATGATAAAGTAAGTATCCAGATCTTGTTTATTGAAATCTTTCTCGCTGTCCTTCAACTTCGTCTCAAATAGAATCTCATACTTTCCAATCATCGAATCAACCTCAGATGCAATGGTCAAGGTCACAGTATCCTTGACAACCTCAGTCACATTGACAACCCAATCATTGGCCGATTCAACTCCATCAGCAAGATCGACAGCCAAACGCACAAGGGTTCCTTTACTCTCCTGAGGTCTGGCACCTGGGTGTGAAAGGAAATGAATTCAAATCTCATAAAAACTTACTGTCAATAATCTTGTTGTATTAGTTGGTACTAGTATTAAATGCAAAAAAAAAAACACAAATAAATAATTCTTCTTCCAAGTACTGGCAACTTTCAACAGACTGCAGATTATTTCCAAGGTGCGAAGAAGTAAATATATACAGTGTTACTTGAAAACACATAGTTTTATTAACAAAACTATTCAAGGGAGACAATCACTGCAGTAGTTTCAGAAGTTTATTAACAAGTTAAGGCCCATAATTATGGGCATGTAACAAAGTAATATAAAATACAATGTATAAACAAACATAGCAGAACGCATTAGACAATACTTAGTAACAAAAGTGCCAGGTCACAAAATAGGCCCGTCAAAATTAATTTTTCAAAGCATCAAGGGGCATAACTCAGTAATGCCAGGGCCGATTGGGCTAGTTATTGGTCTTCACCTAGATCTCATGGCCATAAACATTTCCATGAAGTTTGGTGAGGATCCAAATAAAACTATTTGAATTGGAGGTATCATTGTTTTTGGCCAATTGTGATAAATGTGCTTCTGACTGTAAGTATAAATAACAAACCATAGGCAAACTTGATAAAAATCAGATCTTCTTTCTTGTTCACATTGCGGTCAAACTTGATTTTCAACTGGAACTCCTGTCCTCGTCTAACAATCAAATCTTCCTGTTCATATTCGTCAGTATGATGATTCGCGTTGTTCTGTTCTTTCAACAAATCTATAGATTCCACATCCAGTGACTTTCCTGTAAATAAAACAGAACTGTAAGTACAAGATGTACAAAGATGACATAAAATCTGACAAACTTTTGAACCAAGATCCTTAATAATCATTCTAGAGGCGATTATTTTTCTGATCACAATATTTAGAAAAACGTTTAAGGTTTAAACAAACAATTGTATAATCATCGGAGTCAAACTAGACATTGCTAAAAAAGCAGCAGTTTTCTCAAATTAAATTTCTACAATGCACAGAGCAAATAATATAATAAGCTCTAAATGGCCTTACCTTAAGAAGACAAGAGAAGCCAAATCTTAGTGCAAGTGAAAGTATAATAAATTGCTCCCTCAAAGACGGTAAAAATGAAATACAGCACACAGGCATGAGCTAAGAACTACATAAACAGGAAGAATGATATTGAACTAAAAGTCTAAACACGCCCTAACCTTCCTTAACAACAGCCAATGCTGTGTTCTTCTCCCTGAATTCTTCATCTGACATTATAGTTCGTCTTCCTTCTTGCTCCCCTCCAAGGGCTTTATCTCTCTTGGCACGACTCCTACAATGTCATAAAAAAACAATATGATAATAATTCATAAATCATTCAAAGTATGGGTGTAAGGTGGATAGGTTGTCTAGTGGTAACGCCTTGAACTACAAATTGGAAGATCGTAAGTTTGAATCCAGGGTTCTCAATAAGTTTGTGGCCAACAGGCCCAAAAGCTAGATTAACAGGCCTGCTAGAGGGGGTCTGGGCATTTTCTAGCAACATCTTATGAACTTTTGAGATTTCTAACAGGCCCGAAGACCTTTCTAAGCGGCTAATTTGGCCTGCAGCCTTGAGAACCCTGGAATCTCGGCTCCACCTTCCGTTATTACAGGGACGCTTTTTCAGTATCCCCATTCAACTACCGAGCCCAGTACTGTATCTATAGATAATCACAGGAAACAGTGAGGTGTGTATCGGTGCGTTACATCAGACACAATAAAGAACCAACTGAGAATCAGTTCTAACAAAATGGCATGATTCAAGAGGAAGAACATAGAAAGCATCACAAACTTGTTAATTTCAGCTCTGAGAATTTATCTACGGGTGATGTTAAATTCAGATTATTTCTTCCGGGGCGACAATATTTCGGATTTATCTGTTCAGAAAAGCTGTGATTTCTGAGCAAGATAAAAGTTATTTGATTGACATATCTCAAGAAATGGCAATGTTATAGTCAATTTCAGGGTTCTCAATAACAACCAGCCACAGGCCAATTTAGCCGCTCAGAAACGATTGAGGGCCAGTTAGAATCTCAAAAGTTTAAAAATAGTGCTGGAAAAATGCCTGGACTCCCCTATCAGGCCTGTTAGTCTAGCTTTTGGGCCTGTTGGTCACAAACTTACTGAGATCCCTGCAATTTAATCTGCACTGAAGCATTTTACTTAATACAAACAGGGTTAAATGTATGGAAACAATTTGATTGAAGGCCTCTTGTTTGGCAAAAATGGTCGGCCGTGTAAGATTTTCAGAATTTTTAATTTGGCTCTATTCACAACCCTGTTACTTTTAAAACTGAAATATTTTCAATTAATTCCCACATTAATCTTTTGGCACTTGTCTTTATAAAAACACAATAAAAATTCTTCTACAAATTCATATTATATAAATTATTTAGCTACTTTTCAGCGTATTTGTACAAACTTTTCATTTCAATCAATAATAAATAGCAAAGTTTATGTCAAAACCAGTAACAAGTAAAGGAACTGGTTTTTTTTTAAATTGTTGTTAATGGTTACATAAATTACTGGATGGAATTAATCATGATAAAAAATATTCACTACTTGATATAAATAAACAAATATGACTGTACATAAATTATACCATATAATTATATAAATTATGTAAATGTGTGTAACAATATGAAGTCATCTATTATATCATTTGACACATCATTATAAATTATACTTATTAATAATGGTTAGTCAGGAAGAAGTCCTTACCAAATGACTTTATATATACATATAAACATGTACACATGTGTACTATAGGGAATAATTGATGCATAAATTACAAACACTGCTCTAATTAAACCACTGAGTTCAGTTCTTTTACAGACAAATTATACCATGAAATAAAATGTACTGAATCAGACAAGTTATTCCACATTTGAACAACTCGCAACCAATAAACCTGTGTGTACCAGCATAATGAAGCTTTGAAGTGTGATACGAGGGTCTTTTAACTTCATGTTTAGCATGTAAATTATGTTAAAGTAATGAGTGCTTTAAGCCATGTGTCAGCTCACAAACAAAAATATATCTCATGAAAAGGTTTTAAAGCTGTTTTTTCATGTTTAGGGGAAAGGTGATGGGGCCCTCACCATGGGAAAAAATGTCTTGAGGCCAAATAGGGGAAAAACCAAGACAAGATCATACATACCGGTATACATGTATCCTCACAATAATTATTGTTCAGCATTGTTTAACTATATAAATGGTTTATAGTAAAATTATACAGAAAAAAGAACCTATTCTAGATGTCAATTTTACAATATTTTTATACAAAAATTGTATCACACTTCAAACTATGAAGAACATTTAAGTCATGGGGAAATTTTACAGATTATAAGAAAAAACATACTTTTCAGGCAAAGGAATGAGGCCTAATTTCTGTCCCAAATGTGTCCAGAGGAAATGAATGCCCCCCCCCCCCCCGACAGCTAAATTAACAAGAGCTCTGCGGTCGGAGACATATGCCCCCCAAACAGGGCCTTGACACAGAGTTATTGCTCAAACGATTTTCACACTCCATGACACAGTGACCTTGACCTTGGACCTAGTGACCCCAATTTCGATAGGGGTCATCTACTGTCCAAGGCCAATGCACCTGCGAAGTATCAGGCCCATCAGTCAATCCGTTGATGAGTTATCCTTCGGAAACTAACTGGTCTACCGACAGACAGACAGACAGGCTAGCAAAACATTATACACCCTCTTCTTCGAAGGCCATAACTCCTGAGAAAATATTTTGGATTTTAATGGAAATCAAACTCGACTTATATTCATTATTTACACACCTTCATGTAAAATATGAAACCAATCCATGAAATATTTCTTGAGTTATTGCACAGAAACCAAAATTTGAACGGACGGACTGAGGGACAGGACGGACCTACAGGAGTAACACTATGCCTTAATTTCCACCATTTTGAATGGCGGAGGCATAAAAATAATAAAAATAAAAAGTATTAAATTTAGACATGTTAAGTTATGAGAGAACAAGAAGGTCCTTTATTGAAACAAAATGTGACCTTGACCTTTGACTAGAAAATGTGCAGGTCCTTTAGAGGTTGTCATTAGGAACCAACAAGTATATGAATGGGATGATGAAGTTTGATGATTGTAGAAGGAAGCGTTTTGATTTTATAATATAGGCAAGTTCAAAGTTTGTAACTAACAAACAGACAGGCCAAAAACAATATGCCATTAATACGTTTTTATACCCAGGGTGCTCTCTAGACTTCAAAAGTCGGGGGTCAAAATGACCCTTAGCTGATAGAAATTTAGAGAGTCAACAGAATTTCCTACTAATGTAATAGTAAATTTGACCCTTCGGTTCCAATTCTCAAGAGTCAAAAATCTCATTTTGCAAATTTTCAAGAGTCAAAATGTCATTTTAAGGGCCAAGGAGAGCCCTGATACCTGAAAATTTTACAGTTATTGTTGCTTACTATGACTGAAAAGAATGCTAGAATATACATCATTTCTCACTGAGATACAGCCAGTCTACAACTGTACCACAAGTTCCAGGGACATGCTTTACTGCTTATAATATATTTGTGATATTTACTCACATTGCAGACTTCAACAAATGACATCATTATAATTTCTTTCTGTAAACTAGCCCTTAAGCCATGTATTTATATTCACAGTAATTTTCATTAAAACCGTCCTAATTTATCACTAATTGGGAAATTGAAAACACAATTATAAATGTTTGTGAAAGTTGTTTAACTTGAAGATGCTTTAAAAATAAGAATTAGTACAACCATTTATCAAGAATATTTCAAATATTTAAATTTATTGCACATTTAAGAAAAAAAAGTATAATTATTTTGAATATTGTGAAGTGAAATTTTTTATGTAATGTTCAGCGAAAATCAAAAAGAAAAATCTTAAAAATAACTTTAAAAATTGAAATTAAAGAATTAGATATAATGCAATTAAACTAGTTAAAACCAGAGACATAGATAACAGGGATAAGCAACTTTGAACAGTTTATATTACCTATGTAAAAGCATGTATTGCAGTTACTTTTCCGAAAAATTGCTGACTTGTAGCAAGTAAAACTTCTTACCTTCTTACACATGCATAAATTTTACATTTTCTGAAAGTTTATTATTTAAACTTTATTGCCGATTTTTTCAAATGTCAATTTTGATTGATAGTTTTATTACGCCCATGTTTATACTACCTACTGGTACCATTTTTTTAGGCTGATTACATTCTAGCAGGTATAGCAAAAAATTAACTTAGAAAATGTAATAAAGTATTATGATTTCCAGCAGAAGTCGACTCAAATGTTTAAACTTTCAGAAAATGTATAATTTATATATGAATGTTATTTAGTTTTTGAGTTTTACCTGCTACAGAATCTACAAAATGATGTCATGCGTGAAATTTTAAGTTGCCAATGTCAATGTTATAACTAATTTATGCAGTATACATAGTCACCATTGGTACCTGAGTATTATTATCAAAATATATCATAAGAGTAATGAGATATACAATAAGACTGGGTTTATATTATATAATTAAATTTATTCCCAAATAAACATTTTTCTACAATCATGATAAAGCCGATAAGTTGCATAAATCCATCTAGTCCAACTAATTAGACTGCTTTGTGACGGCGAGACATTTTTCGACTTGGCTCCATTCGTTCATGAAAATCAGCCAACCGGAAAGCCGAATTAGTAGGGCTAAAATCCATCGTACGCTTGTTCAAAACAGTCCTTTCGTGGAAGCAGAGACGTATAATACAAGAGATAGGCAACTCGTTCTTTGAGATAAGGAAATACCGGGAAATCTCGTATGCGCCGCGGGATTTCTCACGCGATCAACAACCGCAACTTTCGTCCGCCATTTTGTATCATTGAGATACGGTTGCTTACGTCTCTGTTAATCAACTTCACTTCACAAATATCGAACACTAGCTGAATGCATAAAATTTAGAAAATTATTATTAGATCATTTCGTGTGTGTGCATATATATATTTATATACATACTCGACGAGTTCATTGAAATAAACAAGTAGAGTACTGAGTGGAGTTGCGTTGTAACTTGCGGTGGGTGGGGAAGGCCAGAACTTCAAAACTGTACTCGCTAAAACTCGAGAACTAATTGCTGGATTTAAATAATAAAAGTTATTTTGACTTTGTTGATACATGATTGATGGTTGCCCGAAGTTTCAATGCTCTCAGATTCGATTATATGTCATAATTTATGTTTAAACTGATATCACCCTTAAAGTCTGATTATTCGAGTGAAATTCTAGTCCTAGCAAATACATCAAAACTGTACTCGCTAAAACCTCAGAACTATTAGTTTGATTTACATGATTCAAGTTATTTTGACTTTGTTGATATGTGGTTGATGGTTGCCCGAAGTTTCAACCCTCTAAAATGAGGATAATTACCTCAGAATTCAAATCAAAATGGTTACGCTTTAAAGACTGAAAGTTTCACTGCAATTCCTGGCCGAGTCATAACATCAAAACTGTACTCGCTAAAACTCGAAAACTAATTTCTGGATTTCAAAAATTCAATTCTTTTTGACTTTGTTGATACATGATTGATGGTTGCCCGAAGTTTCAATGCTCTCAGATTCGATTATATGTCTTAATCTATGTTTAAACTGATGTCACTCTTAAAGTCTGATTATTCGAGTGAAATTCTAGGCCTAGCAAATACATCAAAACTGTACTCGCTAAAACTTTAGAACTATTCGTTTGATTTCTATAATTCAAGTTATTTTGACTTTGTTGATATGTGGTTGATGGTTGCCCGAAGTTTCAACACTCTTAAATGAGGCTATTTGCCTCAGAATTCAAATTTAAAATGGTTACGCTTTAAAGACTGAAAGTTTCACTGCAATTCCTGGCCGAGTCATAACATCAAAACTGTACTCGCTAAAACTCGAAAACTAATTTCTGGATTTCAAAAATTCAATTCTTTTTTACTTTGTTGGTACATGATTGATGGTTGCCCGAAGTTTCAATGCTCTCAGATTCGATTATATGTCTTAATTTATGTTTAAACTGTTGTCACTCTAAAAAGTCTGATTATTCGAGTGAAATTCTAGGCCTAGCAAATACATCAAAACTGTACTCGCTAAAACTTGAGAACTATTAGCTTTATTTCTATTATTCCATTATTTTAGACTGTGATAATGTGTGATTGATGGTTGCCCGAAGTTTCAACACTCTCAAATGAGGATATTTACCTTAAAATTAAAATATAAATTGGCTACCCTTTAAAGACTGAAAGTTTCAGTTAAATTCTACGCCGGGTCATAACATTTGTGTTTATTCTATACAAGAAAAATTAAATATGTATATATTTTTTATTCTACTGATTTATTTGACACCTGTAGTTTTTCAAGTAAACTTCGTGATTTATTGGGTATTTCTTTTTCGCAAACACATTGTTTTTTTAATAATGGATTTTTCATTATTGAATGTTATCTGATTGTGCATATTAGTCTTGAAGTGTCACACATGTCAGCTGTAATAAACAATGCATGACCATAAAACTTTTGGTGAAACATGTTTCTGATGATATCTATGGACCCATACTGTTCTGGGACCAGTAATTCCCTTGGTGATTGCACCAATTAACATCTAATATCGTAAACAAAACAAATTTTCACACAAGGTAGCCACTTGATGTTAACTTCAAAGGCCTGCCAAAAATAACAAAATGTATGACATTGAAAACAAAATTTGTTAGTATTTTTTTTCAATATGGTACATGTTGATATTAATAATATTATGCGATGACATATTAAATTAATAGATAAGCAACGCGCCGAACATCTATGTGCAGCATTAGTAACAAAATTCCACAAAAAAATAAGAAAATCCATAGATCTATCATCTTTAAGATGATTCAGTCATGTTTTTTTGGTGACATTGTCAGTTTCCAACTGTTGTTTGTTGGAAACAGATTAATTGTTTCCATAATCGGTATATTCACCAAAAGTAATCTTAAATCTAGACATTCGTCATGCCATGAGAGAAAGTCTGAGGAAGACGTGATGTAAGTACTATAGTGTTATACTCAAAAATAAATTACAGAGAAAAAATATAATTGGCAACTGCATGTCGTGTTTATGTAAGGACAATATATCAACTTCACACCTTCAAAAATAAGTGAGAGGTGTTGACTGATGAACAATGAATGAGGTCTATAAATTTCATTTTTTAAGGAAATTATTTTATGTCGCTAAACAGAATAATCCACATTGTACACAAGCATCAATAAAAAATCGGTCATATTGTATAGTCGAAAACAGCAAAGATATATTAAAGACCCTAAATTCTGACAGTTATGGATCAACGTCTCTAATATATTAAATATAATTATAAGTCTTTTTGTTTTCGATAATGTCACTCGCATGCCCTTTCCGAATTATTCATATATACTGTATAATCGACAACACTATCCGGTCTCGTACCGTGTAGACGTACTATATACCGAACTGAGCGATCACGCTAAATATCGCGATTGACATACGAGATATTGGGAGATTTCGCGTAGTTGCCTATCTCTTGTATTATACGTCTCTGGTGGAAGGCAAGGTTTTTTTTAAAGTTTTAACTTTTTTAAGTCTTTATGATTTATAATATCACAACCAATTTTTATCTCTAGTGCAGGGTTTATGTTCAATATTAAGTATTCAAATGTCAAGGTAAAAAATATTATTACAGCTCAATAAACATGATAGTAAAAAAACAACAACAACAAAAACAGGTGAAGCCATCGTTCACAGTACAGTGTACACACTGAGTAAGACATTTTACTACACAGAAAGTTCGCCAAAGGTTAAGAGAGGCTAAATACACACAGTTATAGACTGACATCTAATTGCGAAGTTGAATTAATGCACTACAGCGCCAATATAAACCTCATATTAACGAGTTAACAGTTACAAACAGGAAATAAATGACTGTGCACTGTATGTTTATCCGCCCAGAACATAATGAAAGCCTTGTCAAGTGTGAAAATAGAAATCAATACAGTAGTTCAAAATGGCGAATCAGCGAAAAAAGGGAACTGAATATTGTAAAACTATAATAATTTAAACTAAATTTCGAATTAATTTGAAAAGAACAAGTGTTCTTGACTGTTTACACCTGTGGAATATACGCGAGATTATCGCTACATTTGAACCGGCAGAAACTATCCACCCGAAACGAAAGTGCACTTTTAGTCAAAACAAACAAATTTTGCAGATTAAACATCTTTTAAAAGATTAAAATTTAACGTACGATGTGGCTCTAAGGTTATATCGGTGTCTTGTCCTCTTTGGTGGATCCGTTGTCGCTCCATCTCCTGAACTTCTATTCCTACGACCCATTTTATATCCGAAGCGTCAGTTTTCACAGCTTTGTGTATTCCCGCCGAGTTTTTTCAGCCGAAACGAACACCGCTCTACGGATCATCGAAAGCTCGTTAATATCCGTGAATTTCCGCCATAGCTCGGTAGTCACCGTACGTGAAAAGGCCCGTGTACATGTACACTTTTTCTTCTAACCAAAATTGTAATATTGTTGCTATATTTGATATCTCTGATATTGACAATGACTTATACCGTATGACTCTTTCATATGGATTCTTTGACATTGGACGTGTGTAAAACTATTTCTGCATAAGAATGTAATGAAGATCTAGATGATTTTGGATATGTATATTAATTGACCCTAGTATACGATCAATCAAAGCGCTGAAAGCACTGAGGTATTTGAACACTGCTGATTGAATTTTGTGTGAATCCAACTCTTCATAACTTTAAGAAATTTTAGACACTACATCAAGCCAAAGACTTTATACATACATACAAGTCCTTGATCAAGCCAGGTCAGAGGTTTGTAGTACTAGCAATACTCTACAGATATATGACATACACATACACTTGGAGACTTTTCTAACGCAACACCTCTTCAATTCGATATACCTCCATTATTGGTGAATGGATTTTGTTGAAATTTGGACTAAGAATAATTCAACACATATCTAATACTTCCCGTAAATTTCATAGAAATTGATCAACAAAAAATATAAAACGTAACAAATTAAAAACATCACTGCAAAAGTAAAATTCGCAAAATCGTACAACGTAAAATATTAACAATGTGAAAAGTCACCGAGTATCACAAATTCGAGTGGCTAATACCTTGTGTGTCCTCCCGAATTGCTGATGGTCGGAATATCAAATCTTTATGGGGATGGGAAAAGTGCTAAAGGTAGACTTTAATAACATAACTTTATTAACAATGCAATGCTATAGGTTTTAGTTTTTACACAGACATTTATACGATCAAGTTAGTTATGTAACATATGTTAGAGAATTATTTAGAAAAATTGTAATATTCCTAAATAATTTAATGTGACTTTTTGTGTGCACGTATCATTTTAAGCAGGCACTTTCAAGTTACCTTCACAAATACAGTAACATAGTAGTGACAGCAGTGAATAGAGAGTAGTGTTTATACCTGTTTCATGTCACGTGATAGGTCTGTCGTGCTTTACCAATTTCACTTTACACAATGACATGCGTTACTTAAAGATACACAGTGTTATGTACTTATTATGTACAGGCTATCTTTGAAAGAATGCAAAACAATATATATATACGACATCGGAATCTCCTCAATTAAAAAAAAGGAAATGCGAGCTATACAAATAATTCCAAATAATGTTTCAAAATTAGAAATTTAACAACCTTTGAACTATTTTTTTGTAGCGATTGAACATGAAGTGAAATCTATCAGTTCTTTTTCATTTTCTAATTTACGGTAACTCATTATTCGTCTGCTAATGCAGAGAATACAAAAACTAAATGTTGTCAAACTGAAGATTGGTCATTTGGTTGTTGTAATGAATCTATATATGTATATCAAGATTTGTAATTCGGGACATAGTTCATGCGGAACATTTCTGTAACTTGGCCGGTCTTATCGATCACTCCGATAACGTTTATCGGATGTAAAATTTAAAATCTAGGCATAAACTCAAAACTGACTGACTGAAATTGATAAAAACTTTTAGAGCACTAGACAATGGACGTTAGTGACATAGTGATTTAGCATATTCATGTTAAAGCTACAAGCATATAAGTCAGTTAATGTTGTTCAGCGTTTTAAGACGAATCCATTGCTGATTTGGTTCGCAGTTGTGACCGTTGCATTAGACGTATACCAAGTCACGTGCGACAACAGCAGAATTGGTACAAATCCAATCAATTGCTCCAATGCAGATCGTTTGTGTTGATTTTTTATCCCTTGAAGTTTGCAAGGGAGGTTATGAGAACATTCTAGTTGCCACAGACCATTTTAGCAGGTAAACTAAATAGAAATAATATTTTAGAAATTTAATAACAATCGTGTTATTTGAATGGGTAATCCACAAGTCTGTATATTTGTTATATCTGGGTGTGTGGTACGTCGCGCTGAAATCCGTTGAGTGAAACTTGACTTGATATGATTTTATACATTATATATTTATATACATGTATTGATAATATTATTTAAGGTGGAACCAAACCATTGTTTAAGATAAAAATAAAAAAATCCCTCGAGCAGATTTTTAATAAAAATAATTTAAGTTTGAAAGTGAGAAGAAAAAACCACTAAACTTTACATTTAAAATCGTTTAATTTACTTGCATTTATAATTAAGTCATGAACATCAAATTCACACCTACGTGTAGGTAATTTATTTCTAGGCTATTAAATTTTTATTTCATTAAATATCTACATAATTGGTAGAGCGATAGGTATTTTCAGAGAGGCACTATAAATACCGTAAAAATGACCGTTTTGACGTCGAAAACGACGTTATTTCAATCGTTCGGTTCCACCTTAAATGACATAAGAACGAACAAATAACAATTTATTGAGGAGTATATGATAACATCAATATTGTCATTTGTATATAAAAATAATAACCTCATGTCTTTTTTAGGTCTATATATATATGTACACGATATATATAACTGTAATTATGAGTCGTATCAGAGATGCTATATTATTGTAATATAGCATCCCTGGTCGTATTGAATATACAAATGTAGACAGCTTTTTGTGTGATTCAGTAAGTTGTCTGAATGATACTTTTCATTCATTCATCATGTCTGATAGTGAGATACAAAAGTACATTGCATGGGATCAGGGCCTGTACTTGACATGTCATGTAGAGTCCATGACCGTCATTGAATGAAGAAACAGAGACGTATAATAATGTATACATATTATACGTCTCTGGAAGAAATAAGAGAAAAAATGTTTATTAGATAACAGCGCAAAAGGACATAAAACTCATGAGGCTTGTTACATATTCGAGTGACCACTTCGCGTATAGTGGTTTATATGCATGCATGTGTGCAGTTAATGACGAGTGCCGTCGAATAATGGCAGCCGTCAGTAATCAGATGTGAAATTATTGGTAGTCACTTCGGTTAGATTTAGAATTGTTCTGTTTTTTTCCACCAAGATCACATGATCACAAAATGGCGGCTGTACAGCAACGATTGAGGAAACATTAATTTTCTCAGGTAATTCTTTTTTTAGTTTAACAATACGATGCTTTAGATTTATAATCAATGTTTTTAACGAATGTAAAGCTTACTGTTTGAACTCTCCTTAATGTCGACCTGATTTCTTTTACATTTCAAGCCTCTAAAATAAGGTGGGCCTGAACTTGAAAGAAATCAGAAAAGTTGCCCTCCTTACAAATGGGATTTTCGTGTGTTAGTTACAGTAATTTTGTTCCTTATAATTCAATAATCATTATATTCATACTCAATCACTACTGTATGGTTTATGTTAACATGTGTTTATGGCCTGACATAGATTTGCACAGTTGTCAATGGTCAGAACAGTAGGTGTGTGACTTTAAAGAGGGATCCAGTGGACTGGAGGCCCCATGCAGAGGCTTCATAAAAATTGGTATTTCAGAGAGAGAGATTCACTGAAGTTAGCTGCTTGGCTAACAATATTTCAAAGTCCTTGTAAACCATTTGTGAATGAAAATATACCATTAAAAAATTCATAAAATTTTCTGCAGATTTTTTTAATTACGTGCACTGTGCAGGCAAGCACATGTTGAAGATAACAAAGCGTGTGAGTGTGATTCAAAACTGAAAGTACCTGTAACACATATGCAATAAAAATGATAAGCCTATTTACAATGTCACTACATTTTCTCAGCCGCTGTCAGCGTCACTATTTTCATAGTAATTGTGTATATAGTGCCTGTGTACACTCACTGTATCCTGTTATTATGTATGACCCATTTATTTTCATTGAAAAATAATTTAGTCGAAAGTGAGCAATATTATTATTCATGTATTGCATTCTGATGCCACTTTGAAATTAGACTAGAATCTAGAAAATTGTGCTATTTACCATGAGGTTCTATCACACAAACTAATACACAACTCTTCAGTTGTTGTTTTTCTTACAACTTTCAGTGATGTTTTGCCTTGTCTGTTTATGTCTATTTTGGACAGAATTTGAATTTGAGTTTGAATTTCATCATTTCAGGCAACATTGAATTTGGCTTTTGTAACTACAAAACACTTCATTTGTTATTAATTAGAGTCTAATAACATTGGACAAGATCATGATATGGTAACAAGTGTCTATCATCCATTTGTTTTTATTTCAGTCCTTTTCATGTGATGGCAAATGAATATATTGTCATGAATACTGATAGAAACTCCCCTCTTGGCAGCAATGCCAATAATCATAACGATGGTTCAACAACGGTGACAAATAGAATGAAGAAATTACTTGGAAAGTCAGGAACTGTGGTACAAGAACCTGCAAATGATGACAGTATACGATATCACTCTGACGATGAGTACAGCTTCCTTGCTTCTGTAAGTATTCTGTTATGAAATTTTGATTCCTTACAGAAATTAAAATGTTTCTTACATTTTTAACCCAACAGAATTGGTAACTTCAATTTGAATATATTTTGTTATGAAACAATGTACTTTTCATCTGCAAGCTTCTTAAGTTTGAAAAATTTCAACAGTGTAGCAAGTGTACCTATCTAAATGACTGCAGAAAAGTATCCCCTAACACAGTTTATCTATGTTTACTAGCAGTAATAAAAACATAGAAATAGTTCATTTAGTTTAAAAATTTGTATTTTTTTATATACATTTTGATATTTTAATCACTAGATAAAGAGACCATCATATCTAGTTTTGAAATATTCTGATAACTGTATTGTATTATTGTCCATTTAATTTTCATAGGGTAGAGATTATGAGTCTATGAGCACCACCCATAAGTATACTGTTCAGGAACGTGAAACATTATCTACTTATGAAAGTCTTGACTACTTTCCTTCTCATAGTGACATATACAAAAACTGGATCAGAAAACAGAGAATATCAAGGTAAATTAATTACTGGGTTGTTGTAAATGATTAATGTAAGTTCAAACACTGAAAACATTGTTTTGATGAGTCCAGTGAACATTTTTATTTTGTTATGATATTTAAATATGGATATGCTACATGTAATTGTGTAATATGGACTCATGGCATTAAGTACAAACAATACAATATAATACTATCTGACATGTAAATTGGGTGCAAATGGATTGAATTAATTTATTTCTGCTCTGATTACAATGAATATATATGGAATTTGTGTAGAAAAAAAAGTGCTACCTTAGTCCAACATGCTTAAATAGTCGTGAGATTTGAAATTAATGAATTATTTTTGAAGAATGAATTGGGAAATTTAAACGTTTCTTTTACACATAATTATTGTCCAAGAATGACACTTGCTAAGGCCATACTTATAAATAGTTTGTTTGTGGTAATGATATCTACTCTCCAAAATAGACCATTAGAAGTAATAGAACCCAACTTTTTTGGCCTCTGGTATTTTTTTATGTTTAATATTTTTGGTGAACTATTTCAGTTATCAACTTGATGTTTGGGCTCTGATGGGATTAATAGGTTTTACAATTGGTGTTATTGGTTTCTTACTGCATCAACTTATAGAAAAAATTGCTGATGTCAAGTGGGAAATCACACAGAAATATATAGAGGTATGTTTTATTTTGTAATATCTTAACTAAATTGATTGTTCAAGCCATCATGAATCATCAGAACGCATGACACTAGGTGCCTGTAACAATTAAGGTGACCTTAGGTCAATTGATTCATGATTTAAAACTTAGATTTTAAACTTTCAGCAAGTTGTGTATGTTCTTCTTTTAATTGCAGGATAATGACTTTGGTTTGGCTTGCCTATTTGCCACAGGGTACAGTGTAGCATTTATCATTTTTAGTGCTGGCATTGTTATTGTAAGTATTTGTTTACAGTTAAGCCAGTTATTTCATATTCTCATACATTTGTGAAGATAGAGCCTAATATTGTGTTTTTTTTTAAATATCTCTGTTTGGAAGTACCATGTCTATATTTGTAAGTTTTATTTAAAGAGCATCATTTAAGTGTACATGTATTTACAATATCTTATTTTTGATCACCAAAACATTCCACTATATTGCTAAGTTCAGTTATTGACTAAAAGTTAATTTAGTTGTCGTAAAAATAATCCATGCCATGATGTCTATGTTGTTTTACAGTACTTACGTCCATGTGCTGGTGGATCTGGTATTCCGGAAATCACCGGATTTCTGAATGGAACTAATGTTAGACATATCTTCAATATAAAAACCATGGTTGTGAAATTTTTCTCTTGTGTGACATGTGTTGGTTGTGGTCTTCCTGTCGGACCGGAGGGTCCCATGATTCATTTAGGGTAAGTTTACACTACAAACATAGGGTTCTCAATAATAACCGGCAAATTTAGCTGCTTAGAAACAAGTTTGGACCAGTTAGAAGTTTAAAAAATATTGCTAGAAAAATGCATGGACCCCCACTAGCAGTCCTGTTAGTCTAGCTTTTGGGCATGTTGGCCACAAACTTGTGAAGAACCCTGTGAAGTTTAGAAGCTCATGTTGGGTTTGTAATACATATTTCTTCATAAAATGTTTTTGTCTTATTTTGGTTGAAGAAAAAATTGTATGGATATGTCTCTTATAGATGATAAAAAAGTAATGGTTCTATCATGAGACTATGTAGCTTTACTAAATTCCAATTCATAGATTTTATTCCACCATATTAGGTTTGAATTCAGAAGGAGTGAAGTTTTAATCTCATATTACACCCTGAATGCTGACATATTTTAATTTTCATATTATTCAAACATTGTGTACAAAATGTATGTATATTGGAAATATTTATGTATGTTTGCTGTATTACTTGCTACTGAAATGATTTGTTCTTTTTATAGTGCACTCGTAGGAGCTGGATTGAGTCAGTTTAAATCTGAAACTCTTGGAATAAAATTGCCGATTCTGGAAAAATTCCGTACTTCGGAAGCCAGGTTTGTTCTCCGCCTCCTGTTTTATGTAATAAAGCTGAATAGTTGATATATGATAGATAATCTTGCCAAGAAGTCAATATCATCAGTTATTGTTCTGTCAATTTCATTGTCATTATAATCTTATCTATTCTTAAGGCACTTTGAATGGTAAAGGTTCACTGAATGTTTCTTTATGGAAATATTCATGATTGGCAGACTTCCTTGTTAATTATCATAAAATTTAATTTCTTGGCATGTTTAATACTTTAAGTATAACATAAAATAACTACCAATACTTAAATGGCATCTAAATTAAATTCATTTTCGAGGAGTTTCTACAGTTAAAATATGGTATGCATACTGGATGTAAGTGTGCTTGATTGGTGTTCCTGCAGTACAGCTATCAGTTATCGATACATTGTTTATATTTTTTCGTCACACATATAATGCTGTCTTTGTAGGAGGAACTTTATATCAGCTGGGGCGGCAGCGGGTGTGGCGTCTGCTTTTGGCGCTCCTGTGGGTGGTTTGTTATTTTCAATGGAGGAAGTGTCTTCATTTTGGACGGTCACATTATCTTGGCAGATATTCTTCTGTTGTATCGTGTCCACTTTTACAACAGATCTCTTCAATTCTGCCTTCATGGATTTTGAGTACACAGGAAACTTTGGAGAATTTAAAACCAACAGATATATTCTGTTTGAGGTATTGTTTGCTATGTTTAATTCTGCGCTGTCTGTGGGGTATAGTATGTTCCATTAACCAAATGAATTAGGTTAGTTTGAAATTTGCTTCAGTATGAAAAAAATGGTGAAAGTTATAGGGCGATTTTATCATTGATTTAATTATGCCCCACCTCAGAGAAGTGGGGTGTATTGATTTGCACATGCCTCTCGGTCAGTTTGTCCATCTATAACCAAACCTTGTCTGGCCAATCACTATAATAATTGATTTATAAGTTCAATAAGTCAAAGGTCAAACTATCCAGTTGGCCTTTAGGGGGATCCATGTTTCACAAACACCTACTGTTCATATTTTATAATCAATTTATTTGATTTAATTCATATTCTATTTTTAGATTGAGCAAGGCGTAGATGTTAATATTGTGATGTTTCTTCCGACCATGTTGATAGGGATCATTGGAGGGCTTTTAGGGGCCGCTTTTACAATCTTGAACTTGAAAATAACCAGATTTAGAAAGAACATTCTTCATAAAGTGAAAAAAGATTGGGCTCAAAAATTGATAAAACTTCTGGAACCTTGTTTAATCATGGTCAGTGTGCTTGAAATGTGTTGTAGTTTTGGTCAGTGTACCGTGAAAGCTTTCTTGAAAGGACAAAATACCAGATTTATGTGTTTTTATTTCAAAATCTAAAAAGTCCTTTCGTTTTAGTAATAATAACATGTATTATAAAATTGACATCAGTGTATCATGTCAATTGCATTAATATACTGTGTTAAAATGTTTAATCTCTTGCTGTGAAGGAAAAAATGTAGCATTAATTATTATGCAGAGGTAATTTAAAAATTAAGTTTGAATTTAGCTGTTCATCATTTAAGTATTACTTTTAAGTCAGTTATTGTAAGTTTAAATGAATTTCTGACAATATTCTGTAGTTAAGCCCTTTGAATTTCTTTTGCCAAGAAAATTGACTCAAATTTTCATTTATAATTTGAGCTGTTTATACTGAATTACATTCGATGATATTTGCATATTTCAGGTAATTGTGACCATATTTTCCATACTGATCCCAAAAGCCTTCTCTTGTACAGAATTTACTTGTGTCCAGGGAAAATCTGGAAGTCCAGTGTAAGTCACATGTAATCTATGACTTTCCAGGTGTTTTAAATTATGTTTATTCTTTACTTCATGCAGATTTCTTGAAATATTTCATAGTGTTTTTGCCAACAGTTTTAAACAAAGTCTTACCTTTACGCAAAGGCTTCCATTGAACAAAAAGAAATGTGACCTGTGTGTACTGGTGGCCTCTTTTTAAAGGTGTATAGGTCTATTGTACCAATAGATGTGGTTTAAGGTAGTGGAGTTAATTCATAAAGTTGCCCTAAATCACAGTAGGCTGAAAAGATAGTTTGTACTGTCTTTATGTTATTAATTTTGCATGATTTCCAACATTTTAATCTATTCATGATGTGGCTAATACAGGATACTATCATCTTAATCATAAAAAGTATCTATTTTTCTAAATTTTCTGTGTTTAATTGACTTAAAAATTTTCACCACTTCAATATCTTTACTAAGGCCATCCTAAAAATAAATGTTTGATTGCAGTAACGTTACCTGGTATGTTGGAAATATTTTTTTCACAATTTATGTATTGAATACAAAATAGATATCAGGATGCTATTTTTATTGAAATCGTTTTTTTACCCAAGTGGCCAGAAGAAAAAGTTAGGTCGGGTTTTTTTGTTTGAAGGAGGTGTTACCGCAAACAAAATATTTTTTAAAGATTTCCTAAGAAGAAAATTATTGTGGTATGTAGCTATTTCATTCTTTCACAGTAAAGGTTGTTTTAACGACACAAGAAGCATGGTACATGTTGATGAGTATGTAGTTAGATACACATGTCCTCGTGGTGTAGTCTGGAACAATGGAACCAATAATAATAATACTACATTCCTTACCAATGGAACATACAATGAAGGTATGTAGTTAAGAACTGTATTTTCATTTATTTTCATGGAGTTCAATTTTTGTGTTTTTTACTAAAATGGCTACTTTGTGGGGACATGAATTTGTGAATTTTGATTTTTGAAAAAAATGCCTAATCTCTAAAATTAAATTTATGGGGATTTGCTTTCGTAGATGAGCCGACCCACAAAATCCATGAAATTAAATTCCCAACAAAAATTAATGATTCCACAGTATTCTTATTTGCTATTTTTCTTTTTTTTCATTGTAACTTTTATGGTGTATAACTGTTTTGTACTTCTGAACATATTTGAAATATGAAAAGCTATATTAAAATGGTAAATGAGGAGAAAAAAAACATTTTTTTCAAAATACATGAGATACTGCTGTTCCTTTTTCTGAGGTTACATTTCCTAATTATGTTATCCATAAAAATTAAATTGAACTCGGACTTCCTGGATGATATATTTTTAAACTTTAAATCAATGTTGGACTGCATTGAATGTACTTCTCGGTGTCAATATAACATTAAATTAATGGTTGATATTTTTCTATTTCAGTCGCCTCCTTGTTGTTCGGTACTTTAGAGGATGCAGTAACCTTTCTGTTCTCCAGAAATACTCACTTTGAGTTCAACTATCCAGCCTTATTTGCTGTGTTACCTTTTTATTTTATTGCTGTGTCCTGGGCATGTAGTACAGCTGTTGCATGTGGAGCCCTGGTTCCCATGTTGTAAGTAGAAATATAACTGCAGCTTTACCATGGTTTTACCATTACTTTACTTGGAATCTTCAATATTTCATAGGTTCTACAGATGAAAAGATTATTAAACAATACATGCAGTTTTACCATAGTTTACCATTACTTTACATGGAATATTCAATATTTTATTAGTTCTACTGATGAAAAGATTGTTATACAATAAGCTTTATATGTATCTAAACTGTTTGATAGGGCTTTGGATTGTTGGATAAGTGGCGATCTGATCCAATCTATGATTCAACACTTACGATCGACAAATCGAATCACAAATCTTTTGTTTTCAGATAATCCTTTTAAAATTTGATTTTGTGGATGAGCCGACCCACGAAATCCACGAAATTATATCCCCAATGAAAATTAATGATTCCACAGTACACTAACAGCTGGGTTCTCAATAACAGCTGGCCAATTTTGCTGCTTAGAAACAAGTTTGGGCCAGTTAGATATTTTGAAAATATTGCTGGAAAATGTCTGGACCCCCCCCCTCTAGCAGTCCTGTTGGCCACAAACTTGAGAACCCTTTGATAGTTGCATCCATCTGTGGTGTCTGTCTATTGCACCTGAAAACTTGTTGTAGTTGATTTATTTCCACACATCGAGGGCTCAGCGCAACACTATCGTAACTTGTTCTTATTTCAATATGAGTTACAACACTCTTGCGTTGAACCCTCGACATACATTATAATTATAATAATAATTATCTTTGACTCAGGATGGTTGGTGCAATATATGGACGTATTGTGGGACGTATGCTGGTCACCATGTTTGGAATACATCAGACTGGTTACTGGCAGTGGATGGACCCTGGAGCATTTGCCTTAATCGGAGCTGCCTCATTCTTTGGTGGTGTAACTAGACTCACCTTGGCCACAACAGTCATAATGGTACTGATTTCTTGTTCTATAAAAGTCTAAAATGCCTTTAGGTCGCTAGGTATTTCTTTTTCAGTTAGTACATTGATATCATGAGTTTAGAAACAATATACACTCTCTTAAATAATTTTAATTGCTTCTTTAGTGTTAAAGTGGAGCACAAGTTCTATTTGGAACATCATTTTCATGTAATGTTGTTATTCATTGTCATATTGGTTGTCTGTGACCATATTTTTTCTTTCATTAAGTTTAGTTTCTCAAAATGTGCTAATCTAAACTGCACCTTTCATTGTTGTGGTCAATTCAGTTTTTACGGAAGCAGACGTGAAAAATAAACCGATTAAAACTTTTTCAGATCATCGTTTAGTAGTGCTCATTACTTATGGGACGAAAAAATGTAATTCAAATTTATCAAAGCCTTGCTATGTTCAATAGATAGCATGTTAGATCTGTAGAAACTCAGGTTTGTGAACTATATGACAACTAGGTTGCTATGATTGTTTCCATTGATCATTCATTTAAAGAAGGTGACTTTTTCCTTATGGATTTTTTCTTTATGTCACCTATTGGTGATCTTTGTTGAAAGTTTTGGATGTAGTTTCATTGTCAGATCTAAAACTTCTCCGTTCTACCCACAGGCAACTGTATCATGAATAGATTATAAAAATATGAAAAAAAAATTTAATTTTTTTTTTTTTTTCTTCAGATTTTTATAATCTATTCATGATACAGTTACCTGTGGTTCTACCAGGACTTCAAGCACAAATAACTGGTTAGGATATTTAGGCATGGTGTGTGACGGAAATACAAATGTTTTGGTGAAACCTAAGCCTAAAACCTATAATTTTATGCATGTATTTTTCTCTCTCAGATGGAACTAACCAATGATGTTCAAGTGCTGCTGCCTGTTATGGTATCCGTAATGGTTGCTAAGTGGGTGGGGGATTTCTTTACACATCCTATATACCATGCTTTACTGGAATTGAAGTGTATACCATTCCTGGATCCAGAACCTCGCGTTACTATAGACAAGAAACAGTAAGAGATTAGCTTAATATATCATATATAAATTAAATTTAAATCATTAAGCATGATTAAATTTTGTGAAATTTTTATGTTATTTTCATTAAAAATATTAAGATTCCTGTTTTCTTGTAGATAGGTCATTTCAATGCATGTGTTAGGCATAAAAATCAATAAAAGCATTCATACACAGATTTAGGAATCATTTTTACATGTCTCTATCAATTCGTTCTTGCATTATGTTTTCTGAATTCTACATGCTAAATACCAGTCTTCATAATTCTAACATTACAATACTGGCCCCGCGGTTATAAGACTTGACAATAGCTCCTGAGCTCAAGCTCCTGAGCTCAAATCTCAATTTCATTCTCAAAGTATTATGGTTGAAAAGATAGAGCAGATTGATGCTGAAATACATGTTCACGTAAATTATGCTGTCAGGTTAATGTGTTGATAATATCATGTTTGTTTGATCTGAAATAATGTAGAAAGTCTAAAAGACTAGATATGAAATTTGAACTTAGTTTTGTAACCTCGGTGCCAGTGCTGTATTTTTCAAGAACTATTCATATTGCCGCATCATTGGTAGATATTCCTCAGTGATTAAGTCATGTTTAGAAATTAGATACCATAATAATCTATATAGAAGAT
This sequence comes from Lutraria lutraria, assembly GCA_964023205.1. Taxonomy (NCBI): domain Eukaryota; kingdom Metazoa; phylum Mollusca; class Bivalvia; order Venerida; family Mactridae; genus Lutraria; species Lutraria lutraria. Next base: position 8,183,465 of record OZ026839.1, on the reverse strand, counting down.
GTATCATTATTACCTGTGTTGCACCTGTGTATAAGATGCAGGTAAAGAAATAAATCAGTGGAAAAAAGTCTTCTTATGAAAAAATATGTTCTGAAAAATATAGTGTTAAGAATGATGTCAATTGTATTCTAACTTGAGGGTGGTCTCTGACATATTTACTGAACTTACTGTAACTGAAGGACTTTTATCTCTTGTTTGTGTGCATGTTTTATCTCTATTTCTATAAATAATATAAAAAAAAATCTGAGCTGAAATTGTTAGTTGCTTTTAAAATGCTTTTGAATGGGTTCATACATAGAGATGTCTGAAGAGCACGCCTCTTACTGTACTGTCTTATTGACTCTGCTATTAAGTGTGGTAAATCTTGACTAAGCAGTGAGTTGCGTGCCTGCCAGTGTTCATTAAAGAACTAGCTTTAAAGGATTGAAACTTGCAATGGAAAGCATGAAAGACGTGTAGTAAAATTTATGTTATTTTCATTCAAATCTTGTAGTCATGAATGTTCTTGTCTGTATTAATTAGGTAGCTTTATGCAGGGGTGACAATGTTCCTGATATACCCGGAATTCCGGATTTATCTGTCCTGAACAAGCTATGATTTCTGAGTAAAATAAAAATTATTTGATGAAAAAACCAAAGGGGTTTGTCACGAAAAAAAAAATCCAAAAAAAAAAAAAATTGTTTCCATGTAACCAATATATACAGTATATAATATTGGTTACATGGAAAAAAAATATTTTTAAAAAAAAATTTTTCGTGACAAACCCCTTTGGAAAAAACATAAGAAATGGCAAAGTTATGGTCAATTTAACCTGCTCTGAAGGATTTTCTTTAATACAAACTGAGTTAAATATGGAAACTGTTTGGTTGAAGGCCTCTTGTTTGCCGAAAATGGTCGGCCGCATATGATTTTCAGGATTTTTAATTTGGCTCTGTTGACACCCCTGTTTATAGCTTGTTAAACACACATTAATAGACCGAGTGTACATATTTCATACTAGGATATCAGAAGATGGAACTGGTGGTTTTATTAGGTTAGTGATCATATTGCTTCCTACAAAACTTGCTTACTTTTCATTCCTTTTACCAAAAGCTGAACTTCCTGCAGAATTTTACCTTCATTTGGAAGAGTAGCAAATCTGATTGTCTTTGAAATTTGATTTTTAAGCTCAACATTCTGTCAGCTGATTAGTTCCTTTGTAGAGAAGAGCAGCTGTTATAATTTTCTTAAAGTGATGAAAAAAATACTAAATCTCAATTCCATTCTGTCTCTGGGTGGTGGACGTCTTATAAAAATCTTTAAAAAGTTCAGATTATTTACAGCTAGTCAGTTGTTTTAGTTCAGTTACTTAATAATAAAAAATTGCATGATTCACAAATAATAACCCAGTCTACCACAGTGTTTACCTTTCTCTGTATTTTCTTCATTGTATTGTTAGATTTAAATCCTGCTTTTATATTGCTTGAACTTCCGCTTGAATGAGTATTCTTGCTCTCTGCTTTATTCCCTGCAAACTCCCCCCAAAAGATTCGTTAATTTTGAATATTGAGTTTAATACTTACAATTGAAAATTTGAATTCTTTTTATGCCGTCATATACATGTAGATAAATCAGAGGTACAGGTATATTGCTTTTGACCTTTCTGTCAGTTTGTACCAGACTTTAACCTTTCCTATAAAATCAAAATGCTTCCACCTACAATGATCAAACTCCATAAATTATGTTGGTTCCTCATGACAACCTCTACATGCCTGTGCGGTTTCATGTCAGCAGGTCAAAGGTCATCCAGAGGGGGCATTGTGTTTCAAAAACACATCTTGTTTTATTTGTGATTTGATCATCTATAATCCCTATGGTACAATTTATTTTTTGAAGGTTTTGTATTCTGTTAAGATAAGAAATCCAAAAAATTTTAAAAATCCTTGTCACTGATTGGATAAGAAAGTGGGGCAAACACTAATCAGAGTTTGAAAAATATCTGTTCAGGGATCTTGCATGATGAAAATTAACTAAATCATATTGTTTCGCAGTTCTGTTATGTTCATTAATTTTATTGTTGAATTCGTACATGTTGTATATATACACTATATATGATTTTTAATATTTACTGTATTGATATAAATTACCTGTTTAATCATTTATTGGCTCGTCTGTTTTTCAAGGAAAAAGTCTCGCTATAGTGATCACTGCATTGTCAGCGTCTGCGTCTACATTGTCATAACTCAGAAACTAAAAGAATTATCAACAGGAAACTTCATACTATTAGGGTGATAGATCTCACTGAGGCGGTGAACCGATGAGCATTGGCACCGCTTGTGGCACTCTTGTTTACATTACATGATTAAGCCATCCTTTTAAAAGTGTTGATTTGCAAGTACCGGTAATCTCACTGGCTCATTAAAAAATCAAGCGTATCCAAAGGTGCTTTTGCGATTCTGACAATTTTTTTCGTTCTTGAAACCAGTTTTTCATTTTCAGTACAAGTGTATTATGTTAAGAAAAAAAGCCTACTTAGCTACCTACTGTCAAAATTTTGGGTCGCTTTATTGCAAACAAACATTTTTTTGATGATGAACTTTTCTAGAATATCAAGGGCTCAGCGCAACACTATCGTAACTTGTTCTTATTTCAATATGAGTTACAACACTCTTGCGTTGAACCCTCGATATACATGTATTCACAATGCTTTTCAGAGTGAACCTAGAACTTTTCACTGCTGGTGATATCATGTCACATCCAGTGTATACACTGAAAACACATGAGAAGGTACAGGAGGTGGCTAGATTACTTATAGATATGATACATGGTGGATTTCCTGTTGTAAGCGAAGGTGACGACGGCAAAGACTATTTCTATGGGATGATTACTAGGTATGTAGTATCCTTTAGGGACGAGACTCAATTTTTTGAATTTTGCGGTCTTGCACATGTAGTCTGTCTGTCAGATGGAACAATTAATGACCTGTAAATTAATCAAATCTGTGTAAACTGTGACCTGGAACCAGGGATTATTACAGGTTAAACAGGTCAAAATGGCTATTTTCTTCATAGCTACAAATCAAATTAATAATTTGAATGATTTTTTTTGTACAAAAACGTTGTCATCGGCTCGTCATATAATTTTATGTCAAATGTACTTTGAAGTTAATTTATGTAAATGATTCCAGCTGCTGAAGCTGAAGTTTCATTAGATAAAATGATGAATCTGTGATTAGAACTGATGACAAATATGAATTTCCACAGACACTTGTTTAGAAAAAATTACCCCACCCACCACGTCACTCTTAATTACTACTATCATATACAATAATAGAAGTATTGTAAATGATAGTGGTAAGAGTGACCGTGGTGGGTGGGGTAATTTTTTCTAAACAAGTGTCTGTGTGAATTTCCACTTATATGAATAAAGTGCATCCAAGAACAGTAACTCTCACATATATCCACATATTTCACATTAGCAATGACGAGCTACTTATACCTCTATAGCCTGTGAAATGCCGTCTTCTATCATTACACCTACACCACTCACTTTGTATATTTCAGGTTAGAATTAACTGTGATAATGATGAATGAAGATTTATTTTATCCTGAAGCAGACTTTGATGAGACGGAAGCATCTCTCGATAAAAATGATGCATCATGGATTGAGTTTGATCAGGTAACAAAGACACTTGTAAACACTTACATCACACTATAGTCCTCCTCAGTCTCTGCACTGTTACATACCCTGCATTGGCCTGTGGTAGAAAAATTCCTCAGTGGTCTATTTTATGTTTTTTTGTGATTTTAAGTTTATTGAGAAATCGTACACATCTTAGATTTAGTTAATTAGGGTTCATATAATGGACTCAGTTGACAAATAATTGATGTAGGATTAACAAGGCGTGTCTATAAGTGATGTGAGATTGATGTAGTCAGTTTCTTTCAGACATCAGCGGGGGGGGGCAGGGCTTTCAGATAGCTTAATACAGATGTGTTGGACATTCCGGTAAGCAAGAAATTGTTAATAAAAAAGTTTTAACCTAATTCAAAAACTGTTCACTGTCTTTCATCCAACCGTAAATCATTGATGGATATCGAGGGCTCAGCGCAACACTGTCATAACTTGTTCTTATTTCAATATGAGTTACGACGCTGTTGCGTTGAACCCTCGATATGTCATTACCGGTACTTTGTACTACTGAGATTATACAATGTATACAAAAAGAGAGATGATCTGTCCAAGTTTAATGCAATTTTTGTTGCCATAGCGATGACTAGATATAAAAGCAAAACTTATCAATGATAGGTCAGCATTATTATTAATTGTTGTATTTTATTTTTTCAGTTAAATATTCACAAATTAAACAATCCTGAACTGATCAGTGACAAGTTACATAGATATATGGAAGATGATAAATACAAGGATCTTATAATAGATTTGGTAAGTACAATAACATTATTATCTAAATCTGATATGAAGTAAATGTTTAAGAGACACGCCACCGTGGTCGAGTGGTTAAGGTCACTGACTTCAAATCACTGTAACCTCTCACTGATAGAGGGTTGTAGGTTTGAGCCCCGCTACCGACCATGTCTTTTTATGTGAGAAAGTGAGCAGTTGTTTACGGAGGATGGGAGTCTAGTACTGGTTCTTCCCAGGAACGCTATAATTAGGTGAACTGTTCGCCTCATATGACTCTGACAGTTGAAAAGAGGCGGAAGACTCAAATATTTATTGATTTTTATGATTATATCAGTACAAATAGATATTTCTGTAGTATTTAAACCATAAATAACCAAATATTTCAACTTCATTTTGAAGACTACACAAGACTTACTTTTACTTTTATAAAATTTCTTTGGCAGAAACCATATGTTAATCAATCAGCGATGGCGATACCAGAGAAATTTTCATTGAAGAGAACCTATGTGATTTTCCGTACCCTGGGGTTACGTCATCTATGTGTGATAAACAATAAAAATATAATCAGGGGAATTATAACAAGAAAGGATTTGATGGGGTTCAGCCTGCAGGAGAGACTGACAAACAAAGTTATAGAAAGTCACCATTTAAATGGTCGTGTAGAATTGTCACCTGTTGCAGGGACATCTGAATTAGTCTAATGGATTTTTAGAATAGAACAAACTTACTCAGTATTAAGAATACAACAGAATAGACATAACAGTAGATTAAAACTCTAGTCTTTTGTCATGTCGTCTGCTAATTCGATAAAATCTATTTATAGAAGCAATTTTTAAAGAATTATTTTTTCAACTTCTGTGTTTTCGTGTATGTAATAAAGTCATGATTTTGTCAATTATTAATTAAGAATTGTAAGGAAATGTAAATCTTCTTTTCTTTTTTTTTTTTTTAAATTTGAAAATGTCCAAAACAGTAATGATATTTTTCTTTAAATTATGATTGCATTGTTTCATTCTACATGTATATCTTAAGTATAAATTCTAAAGCCCTGTTCCTTGTTAAGGTATCGTGCGAAAAATTATTGGCTGGTAGACAGTAATAGTTAGTTATGTATATATTTCATGTACGATATATAATGTAATTGCCAACAATTTATACCTGCTTTATTCAGGTTGCTTATCTTGACATAAGGCAAGTGTTTGGTGTCTAAACTGTGCTTTTGAGAAGCAGACGACATTTTATATACTGGTAGCCTCTCTCAGGGTTAATGTTAATGTTACATGACATCTACATCCGTTATATCATCTGTGTTCTTTTATTGTCTCATTGTTTTATTGATTCATCAAATTTTTGTGAAAAACATGCTCACTTCTTGACTACCTTGTTGAATGAGTCAGTACTGGTCTTGGGATAGCATACCAAATTCAAGATCTTGATGTACAAGGATCACATTCAGTCTCTGAGGATATCCCACCTAGTCTTAACAAACCTTGATTTAAGAGTGAGCACTGGCTAATTATCCAAGGATTAACCCTCCAGAGTTTCACATAGTGAACTATTTAAATTTCAAATATTATTATATAATACTGTTATCAAAGTCAGTTGGTTTTTTTAACTTGTTGATGAAAGACTGCATGTATCTATATTTATATTATGTCCGAGTTTTTTGTGTAAGTCATATTTATCCTTTGTGTTATTTTATTTTAATTTATACTGATGGCCACATTAAAAATACATATAAATTATGGTAACATAAGAGAGTTTTCTCCTATCATTTTTTGGTGACTATTCTTATTTCTTTTTCACATATGAACATAGCTGACATGATTGAATGCACAGGGTATACTTTGGGTTTACATTCTACTCATAAAAGACAAATTCTGTAGCTGACATATTGCGTCCAAGCATCGCTAATTTATTTAGTTTGTGTTACTCTGCATTCTTGTATAATTTTATTTAATTGGGTCAACTGAAAGTCAATCAAATTATTTATATATGATTGCTAACTTAATTTAGATTGTTGTGCCATTTTGTCCCTACCCCTATTTTACATGAGTGCTGTGTTACATATCTTATACCTACTGTAAATGTGTCCCCTTTATCTAATTATATTTCCCTACTAATTGTTATTAACCATGTTTACGTATTACTCAATGTTTTAGCTTCTTATTCTTACTTGGAAGTTAATTTCTGTGACAAAGGCTTACATAAAAAATAGTAAACTTGACGTAAGAATATGCTGTCTGTATTGATTAATAAATTAACAGATTTATTTAAGCTTACAGAAAGTGAACAAATACACAAGAAATGTACTTTCCTGTTATTGTTGTGAATGAAATTATTTGAGTATGAATTGATTAAATATTAATTAATAAACTAAAATGACTGTTAAAGTTTTCTCCCAAATGTGAACAAATTTTCTTTAAAATACTCAAAACAAGTGGGTTTTTTGTACTTAATATAAGAGTAATTTATTCAAATTCTTCTACAACGGATGTCAAACTGTTACCTAGTCAAACAAGGTGATCAGGTAAGCCACTGTTATATTGGACTATTTTTTTGTTACTATGGTAATGGTTCTTGTAATGATTAATGAAATAATCAAAATATGAAATTTGTTTTAGTTTATAACAAATTGTTATCAATTCATGATTGATTTTTTTATATAATCATGAAATTTTATATTTGTAGATTCTGCCTTATGATTCTATACTATCTATAGGTATTCATTTTGTTACACTGTTAAGGTATGAATGATACGTATAACCATGTTGCACAATCATTACTCGCCACTTTTGCTAAAAGACATTTATTTACTGTCATAATGCTTGCATTTATGTACAATGATGTTTCTTTGTAAATCGGTCTTCTAAAATTGGATGAGAGAAAGAATCGGTAATTTTCATTTTTGATTTATATTTAACAAATATTATATTATATTTTACAAATCATATTATATCTAACAAATATCATATGCACAAATATTTTTGTGTGTTTGGACAATCCTTAGTCTGACCCTTTTTTACATCACATTATTAAAATTTATAATTATTATACCAGGATTTTTCTCAATGAAATCTTGACTTTATGTCTCATTTATTATGTCATCTGTAGATGAACTTTGTGGCCTGTAACACTTTTCTTTGGAATGATGTTAGACTTCTCATGAGTGATATTGTCATAAGTTTAAACACAGGACCCTGAAATTGTATCCATGTAACACCAATAAGCCCAAAAAACATAGTCTGAGCCTCGTTTATAGACCGCTGTATATGATATAAAGTGTTATATGAATGAAATTTCAAGGTCATGTGGTTTAAACCACTTTAACTCAATGTGAGCAAAGGTCACCATATATTTTAGAAATAAGGTCAAACATACATAAATGTTTCCTATTTGGTGGTCTTTACTCGCAGCTATGATAAGAAATATCTTTACTTGTTGCATTACATCATGGAATATGATAGCATTCTCATTTATTATCAATACTCGACAAAAGGGGCTAATCTCATTAACCATCAATACTCGAGATAAGGGATCAATCTCATCAATCATAGATACTCGAGATTAGGGGCCAAACTCATTAACCATCAATATTCTATGCATTCCTAACCTTGCCAAGAACTGTGATATTATTGCATGTATACCATTATATTAGCTTGACTATTCCTTAAATCTATGTTCTGTATAAATGCTACAATGTATATGACGAAAATTTGTGATAATTGTGTGAATGGTTGAATTATTTTTTACTGTAATCAAAAGTAGACTTTATTAATGTTAAAAAATGTCATTATTTTCATTCCATTGAACTAGGGACTATGAAATAACTTGTATTGTAAGTGTGATCGTTAGCCATGTACGGTTGAGAATTTCTCTGTTAGTATGTTTGTTTGATAAGGTTATAGGGCATTCATTGTACATACTAGTAATATATGAAACATTTATCACTTTGACTAACTTAGAACGAATTTTTGAGATGGTAATAAATTGACTATGCCGAAAGAATTGATTGTTTCTGATTACATGCTCATTAAAGATAAGGTAGTTTGGTCAGGCTTTTTTGGCTCTAGAAAGAGAGTGGAAAGGTAAAAGACGTGATACAGTTGATGTACCATTCTTCTGGCCTAATTTAAAGTCTAGGGCCGGTATTCAATAAACAGCTTAAGTAATTTTTTAACTTAAGTTATATTTTTCCTTAAATTCGACTTTTTCCTTAACTCTTTTGTACTAATATAAAGGAGGAAATCACAATAATATGATTTTATCTTTGTTTTAAAGATGCCAATTATGAAAATGATAATTCATTTTCACACTTTTGATGACTGGTTTACAAACTTTTACCATGAAAATTTTTTTACAATTAAGTAAAAATTTCGACTTAAGATAAAGAAAATCTTAAGATGCTTTGTGAATACGGATCTAGGGGTTGAGGCAAAATATCAAGGTTGCTAGGGTAAACAGAAACAAACTTTTTTTAGGCCAAGTGAAAATTAATGTTTTAATCAAGTGTGGCTGGTTAGATCTATTGGTATAGAGTGAGGTAATGTTTGTCTACAGACGACATGTTTGAAACTTCAGTGTGTCTTATGTCTAATTCAGTTATACAGATTTTATATCTTTTGTCATTTGTCTTCCCTTCTTTGATTTACTCTTCATGAAATGTTCATCAGATATTTGCAGAGGTTGGAATACTGTTGAGAGCAAGTATGAAATCTGAAACAGTTTAATTCTTTGTTTGAAAAGGACAAGTTAGTATATTCAGGTTACCTAGGTAACATAGAAACATCCGGTTATCAAATTTTGAAATCATTGTGATAAAAGTTTTAACTACCATACAGAAAGTCAAATAACTGACTTATTAAGGCTACTTGTATATTGCTGGTGATTTTAACGTTAGTACTGGTATATTGGTGTTTTTTTCGTCAGTGATGCTAACAACATATTTATTCCCATCAACTCTTGTGAAAGTTTCAACTTCACAAATAGTCAAAATAATAACTTTGTGTGAAATTTTCCAAAAATACTATAATGTTATTTGACGTTCTATTGTTGAAGAATATATTGTTATAACATTGAAGCTTCTGTTGTTTTTACCCATCTCAGACATGAGTGAAGTATTAAAGAGATTTTTGATACATCCGTGTCATATAAAATATGGCTGTTATCTTATATTGAACAACACATAGGACTTTTTATGTTCTCGGGATCAAATGATGCTAGGGGCATATACTGATTGCCTTTTCTGTATTTTTGTACAAGGTTAAGTTAATCATGCAATCAGGGAAATACCCATATACAGTAAAACCTCTCCAGAGCGACCCTCTGTAGAGCAACAACCTCCTTATAACAACACCTTTAAAATTTCCCTAAGCTGAAAATTACTATGAATTTAACCTCTGTAGAGCAACAACCTCTAAACAACGGTCAATGTTTGCAGCTCCCACAGGGTGTTGCTCTACAGAGGTTCTACTGTATATTTTATTTAAGATTACCATTTGCCAATCTTAAGGTCACATGTTGTTCACTGGGGCTGCTTCAAGCTCACATATTTGTTGACATTTTTGAGGCTGTGATCCAGTGGTTTTGTGAGCTAGATTTGTACCCCAGTGATCCAGGTGTGATTCCCTGTAGCGGCAGGTCATACCCTTCCATGAAAAGTTGACAAAAATGTTAATAGATAATTTTCATCCGCATGTGAAGAAGTTGACGGAACCTTGTGGAAGGGTAAATTAGTACTGGTTAGAATACTGTCCCGGAAAATTGGTTAGGTGAATCGGTTGACGTATATAACTGAAACATCGTTGAAAACGACATTAAATTCAAGTAAACAAAGCAAAATACCCTTGTTTTTACTGATGTATACTAAGGGAGGTAATTATGTTAGGGTTAATTAAAATTGCTAAGGGAGGTAATCACACTTAGTTGTGAGGAGAAATTTTTATTGTACATTTATTTGAAGTTTTATTGTGAATAGGAAAATAGATTATTGAATTAATTATTTGTAATATTTATTTATGTTTACTGGGATGAGACCCTAGATATATGATAATGTTTTGATAATTCAGAAAATACCGTGTGTGTGACATAAAGTGTCAATGTTTATTAGGGGTTGTATGATGTTAACACATTCCTATGAGTCTTGCTATGTTGTGATGAAAAATAAATACAGTGTAATCTCTTCAAAGCAACACCGTTTAGGAGAAGCAAAATTATGTTGTTGTTAAAAGGTTGTTGTTCTGATGAGGTTATTTAATAGTTAAATTGTACATTAGGGAGGTTGTTGCTCAAGAGAGGGCCGCTCTAGAGAGGTTGCACTGTATATGATATTATAAATCAGTCATATTCCATTGAATAAAATATTTCACCTTGTGTATGGGTGAATAGAACTGGTGTATGAGAAATTCTGATTTCATTATTTGATAATAATTAAAGGGACTAGACTTTAGATTATCTTCTTTTTTTCACAAAATATGGAATCTCTTTTCATTTACTGGCTGATGTAATTGTACTAAATACTAAAGTCATGATTAAACTCAAGTTTTGTTGCTTTGTTTGTTAAATACAGTAGTGGCTTGATAAATATAGAAATATTTCAATGACAATAGAACTATATTTTTGACCAAGTTCGTAATTTCATTTTCTTATACTAGTATATAGATATTACATGTCTGACAGGGTGACAGTAAAATTGTTAATTTGAGGAAATACTGTCAATAGAGGCGAAGCCGAGGTTGACAGTATATTCGAAAGTTAACAATTTTACAGTCACCCTGTTAGACATGTAAACATTTATTTTATTATACCGAAAAACTATTCAAACCATTATTGATGATTTAGTCGTCTGTTTACAACGGAAATACATAAATAGATATTGCCCATGCGCGAATAGTACAGTATAATTTTCGAACATTCCGTAACTATGGTAGCGGGCGACAGCATTTTTCGGACATTAGATTTTTCCCGCTGGCTCTGACAATACTTATATGTCACAGTGGCCTATGGAAGATTAACATTGTAAATGAAATTGAGGTATAATAATAATATAAGCAAAACCAACTCTTTTGAAAACCACTATGTCCTTAATGACTTTGTTAAATTACATTTTTATGAATTTCCTAGGTTGATCTGATGCTTAGTCCCTTTAGAGTCATATTAACGTGACGGTGATAATATTGTTAATAATTAATGGTTTTTATTTTCAAACATTATGTTTGCTACAATTAGCTAACTCATCAACAGCGTGAAAATCAATTCATTTAAATGATGTTGTCATGGATATGCAATTATTTTAATGAATATTTTAGCTGTTATGTAATTTTTTTTGCGCTTCTATTTTCAGAAATGACTTTACATGTTTTAACTTGCTCATCATTTGTTAAAATGTTACTAAATCCATCACTGAGTTATAAATAAGTAAGGTAATCATTTATAGACAATTCTTTTTTCCAAAGATCGAGGGCATACTGCTTTTGGCTTGTCTGTCCGTCCATCTGTTTGTACCAAACTTTAACCTTGCCAATGAAATCAAAACACTTTCACCTACAATCATCAAACTTCATAATTATGTTGGTTCCTGATGACAGCTTCTAAAGGACCTGTGCATTTTCAGGTCAGTGGGTCAAAGGTCATCCTATAGGTTCCTAAACGCATTTTAAGTACATTCAGACCTATTTTAGCAGCCACCTCTAAATAAAGGCCACTGTGTAAATAAAGGTTATTCTTTGAAAAACTGTCATTAATTATTTAGAACAAATGACCTTACAATAAAGGCCGTCTATCACTTAAGACCATATTTTGTCTTTCCCGAGGGTGGCCTCTGGTCACAGATCTGACTGCATGCATGTATTTCATACAACCGAATGACCATAATTGTAAGATTTTACACTAACTAATTTATTATATCATATACATGTTAATATATCCCTTTAAAGTAATAGTCTAGCCACATGTGCTGATATTGTACTTCTATATGTATCCAATCTTCCAGGTAAGAACTTTAGTGTTAAAGAATATCACCAAAAACTCATTCAAAAAATGTTAAAAAGGGCTTTTTTATGACATCAATGGAACATCTTAGATTCTATCACTTTGTGTGTAACAAAACCAATTTCAACCTCCTGTAATTGAGATATATCGTGATAATAAGTTTATCTATGTAATCTTATGTGACATTTTCTCTAATCTCTATAGAAAACTGACAGGGGAGATAGACAGGTGTAAAACCCTGCTGACACACTTCTCACAGATAATGTTGTAGATAATTCTATCACACCAGTCCCCTTTTGTCCCCTTTTGTTAGCTATAGTAAAACCTTAAAATCAATACCAACACCACTATAATGATTTCTTATATCAGGACAGGTACAGTTAAACCTGTGCTAGCAGCCACCTTTGAATAAAGACCATCTTGTGAATAAAGGCCATTCTTTAAAAAAACCGTCATTGACTACATAAAACAAATTTTCCTCCAAATAAAGGCCACCTGTCAATAAATACCATATTTTGTCTTTCCCAAGGGTGGTCTTTATTCACAGGTTTGACTGTATTCTGTAGTCAACCTAAAATTCAACTTCACAGAAAGACCACCTGATAATTATTTCTGTGGATTTCATTAATGATTTCAATACTGAGATGTTACTGTATGGTATTGGTTTACCGAACATTAGCCATTTGAGAGCAGGCCTGTAGGAAGCAATTTCAGATTTGGGGGCGGGGGGAGCTCAATTTAGATTTTGTCCGACAATGGGGGAGGCAGAATCGGCTATGACCCCTTTTATTACCATTATAGCCTACATTAGTGGGAGGCTACCCCCAGCCCCTTCCTGTGTTCCTATGGCCCTGGGGAGACATGCAGTTAAAGGCACCTGTCGGCAGGGGGTAATGGACTCTGACAGGTAATCACTAGCCCCTCACCGCTGTGAGATTGAATCCCCACACATGACCGAATTTCACATGTTAGGAAGCAGTCCAGATAGCTTACGGTCGGTGGATCTACCTAGGAGTGCACCTTGGGAGTCTCACTCCGCCGTTAAAAGCTGGAAATTTGCCAAGTATGTTAAACCCCAAAGAAAAAATATATAGTCTCGTTTTTTTTAAACCTTTTGAGTCGTTTTATATGTCACATGTTTTCATTAGTGATCAATACTTCGCTATATTTTTAAACAAGAGTTTGATGGATAAATGTTCTATGATCTTCTTTTTTCGTCATCTTGAAACAATTAAGTACATAATCAACATATCAATCTTGTAAGTAAGTCCTTTTGTTAAATAACACAATAATTTTGTTCTATCATTTATTACTAATGTAATGTATTCAACGTCCATAGGGATACTTGTAAGCGAACGAACTTTCTCATAAATTTGTTCGACCTTTCTTGAAAGCGATTATCAATGTTTTATTGTTGGAGCCAGAAATCCCTTAATAGCCGGGTCAATAGGAGCCCTTTATTGCTCTAAGTCCTCCATTCAACTGACCGAAATTAATTGCCGTAAATTCATTAGTTTTCGTGATGGTGATACTTTCGCAAGTCTGAAAACGGGTATAATTTATCATAAAATAATTTTTGCGATTATTTTTCCTTCATTGGTATGAAACGTATCTTATTATCGTAATTTCGACGTCGCACACAGTTCGCAGCGAGTAAATTATAAAATGGCGAAAAATAATTTCTGCATATTATCAAATCTCCTGGGATATAGGATGATTTGAATTACTGTGAATAATGGCAACCTGTACTCCGGTCATACGAGACAAAGTTGCGTATTATGCCGGGGAAATGGTGAATTCATTGTGTATATTGTGTGAATACCACGATACCATCAGGATTAATGTAAATGACTGGATTTTTCTAAGTGTTCTAGATTAATTCTTTGCAGTTATAGACGGAATACTTTTAAAGTGATTGTTTCGAAACACGCCTATTTTGGGTGAATAACTAGTGAAAGCGTAATTTGAAGGTTAAACATTTAATATTAACGTAACATTAAATTCAATTGTAAGAATCGCTTTTAATTTTAGTTTTCGTGTACTAAATATAGCATTTCCGGAATCACATTGTAGTCAGTGTTAATAGTTTGTAAATTGTCGGTGAGACGAAAATCTGTCCATTCCGTAAAAAAATGTCATGTACCTATAGGCTCGAGTTCGGGAGACGAGCTATGGGTTTTCCGAGTACGGATACATAAAGATATTGCCTGTTGGTGGTCAATTTAATGGTAAAACCGTACGACGCAGTCACTCGGGGTGGTTAGAAAACGAGAATGAACTTCTCGTCTGACCAAGTAAAACATACGAAACGTCAACTCTGGTCATTATCTTTACATATGCGTACGTGCTACTCGGAAAACTCATTTTAGTCTAGCTAACTGCATTTCGCTATTTTTACACAAAGGTCTTTATTCTTCATGATTTTGGAAAAACTTACCTTGTTGACAAACAATATGGGTGCTTACAACGAGGACGGAAGTTCCTCACAACATTTTTGCCGACGGATAAATTACACTCGCTGTGAGTTAAACGGGCGTGAATATCAATGTTAATATTATTCACTAGCGTTGTCGCGTGCGGCTTCCTAAACTTGTTATGGTGATATTCTATTGGTGATAATTAATAACATAATTTAACACCCGGTATTTCATTATGAAGAGAACATTCACACTATGTCTGTTCATTATGCTTTAAAATACATTATGAGTATTAAATGTGTTATATTTGTACTACCTGGCTTAAATCCTAGTATACGAAGAGACCGCTTCCGTAGTATATTTGTTTAATACCATCTAACGGTACGAATAAGGGCAGTATTGAAGGATTTACCAACTGAACAAATAATTTTTATCAACAGTTATCCAAATACTTCGATTTATGTTATATGAATGAAACATTAAGCATATATTGACATAACAGTTTATCAACGTATAGTGGCATAGATAGGCGTAAAGAAGGTTTCAACGAAGGCGTTCTGTGGGGGCTTTATTTACCTTTTTTAATGATTTGGGCAGACCACACTGTCCGGAACTCGCCTTCAACCGATCCTTCACCGTATCATGATTCCAAAATGAGATTTAAAAAGTAATCATGCGCCACGCCAAACCCTCGAATTGTATTTATTTATTCATACAATATTGTGTAAATAAAATGATAATCATATCAGATATATTGAGATATTAAGAATATCAAGTTAATTAGATATTCCGATTAGGGTGTCACGTGATTGAATACAGTGTGGTCACGTGACTCGAGATCTATAACTTGTTTCTTTTGTATATCATTGATTTATTGTTGTTTTGTTTTTCTTAAATTATTATGGTAGTTGTTTATAAAAAGGGTTATTAAAACAGAATTAGTCAAGAATGGGGTAATGACACTTCGACTTAACGCAATCAGCTTACGTTCTCCGAATTTACCGGACCTGTGCCGCTCTTTTGTCAAGAAGCCTGCGTATAAGTTGTGTTCCTCAAAAATAGCATTCTACTCATGAATATATTCTTTGATCTCAAATCAAATGCATTTTGGTACAATTCCGTCGAGTAAGAGGTTACAAAACGCAGCAAAGTCTTTACAAGGTACATGTATGTCTCAAATCAAATGCATTTGGTACAAAGTTGGTCGAATATTAGGTTAAGAAATGCAGTTAAAACTCATTAAACGGTACACTTTTGTTTTGTTCACAACAATAAGTCAATCATGGTTGTTTTTTTTCGGCTCCAAAACATGTAAGGACGCACTGCCCTTTTGTTCTACTTAGTAAGCATTTCTCTGCTTCTGTTTGTGTTGTTTCGTTTGGTCACAAGTGTGGAACGCTCTAACTATTTGCTATGCAACGCTCGTTGAATGAACTCGAAAAATTATCTTTGACATTTTAGTTTGTGTAGAATTGCTTTCAGTAGCAACGTCGACTGTTGGCGTGCGTAGTCCTTGTATTTTCGATCTATTCTGGCGACATCTTGTTTTTTATTTCGCGTAAAACAATTCTATAAAACTAAGCTCTGCAACAGCTTGCCGCCATTGTCAGCTTCCG
The DNA here is from genome assembly GCA_964023205.1 of Lutraria lutraria. Taxonomy (NCBI): domain Eukaryota; kingdom Metazoa; phylum Mollusca; class Bivalvia; order Venerida; family Mactridae; genus Lutraria; species Lutraria lutraria. Next base: position 8,167,039 of record OZ026839.1, on the reverse strand, counting down.
GATACATTATATATGCGCGCGCATAAACATGGGACACTCCAGGAGTTTAAATTATTTACAGCAATAATTTACAACCGGAAATAAAATCTGACTAAATGATATATTTTTATCAAATAAGATCTTTGTCCGATTATCTTATAATATAATATTTGTGAAATGCACATTAAAGGGAGCGATAACTACATTTAATTGACTTCAAGCGACAGTGTTGTCAACCGTCCCATCTGAACAATTTACCTGTATAAAACTACGACACTAATTAGATTCCCCGTGGCGATCCCCGCTATTCATCGCCACGTTTTGGAGCACGGACCAATAGGAATGCGTGTCTTATTTTGACGGTAAAAGGCCATAGGATATATTTCACATGGTTTGGATTGATATAACAAAACGTTTCTTCTCCAATAGTCGTTACAGTCATTCTATACAAAACTTGACAGTTCGCGTACATGTTTATTTTCATGGAGAAAATAGTGATAAATTAAAAAAAAAGTGTTAAAAATGAAAATTAGCGAAATTAACAATATGACCAACTCTAATTATTTGGTCGTTTTATTTTGCGCTACTGCTGGAAAGAACGGTGAAGAATTAGGAGTAGATGAAGAACAAGTGGTTTTATTCGTGTTCTTATTATACGACGTTCCAAATAATAAGGTAAATATTTCATTTCCTTATTTTTTTACACATTTTTTTTTCTCAACGGCTAAACATACTTGTAAATAATTTGTAAATAACACACGACTACCGGGCGTGGTGAGATGATTAGGAAAATAAAATACCACAACTACATTATGAAAACTTTCTGAATAGAGTCTCGCTCTGTTTGGCTATTTAAACCCATACGCTAGTAAAAAGCAGTGATTTCACACAAATTTAATGAGGTAGAAACCGAAATATGCTGAAATTTCGTGGGTAGTTTAAAAGTGTTTACACAAATATCCGTTCCGTATTATCTTCACAAACTTCAGAGCAGTCTTTATCTCCCGTATTTGTACAATAATTGGACATTTTTAGACCGACAGTTTTGATAACTTTAAATGTATTATAAAATAAACCCCACAAACGGTAGTACTGAAACATTATACACACTAATTTGGCGTCAATGAATTAAATCGATATAAAATGACTACATAGTATCAAATTTTAGGGTTTTTCTCTTTGTAAGTTTATTATTACAATTATTACTCAACTAACCCTTTTACACTTTTTTACTCGATACCCCTCGGTGGTTACATATTCAATTAACACACAGTTGCACATTTTGGTATTAAATTCAACCTTATACAAGATCGAAACGCGATAGAACTGAAAAATGATTACCTTCGCGTTCAACTCGTGTTATTGTACCACAAGAAGTGGTTTTCGAAGTATAATTTAACGAAATGTTCATGTACAAAATGATTAAAATGTGTTAGACACGGTTGAAAAAGTTTCAACGACAATAATAGTGGTTGGTAAATTCTATTGTGCATGAATCACTGATCTCGGTGCTAATTAATGTTGTAGAACACAATATTGATGTATCAGTATTGTGTCGTTAAAGTCAACAAGTACCCGACTCACTCATTAAGTTCAGGTGATGCATTTTGTATGTAGTCTACTTTGCATGTTTTACATATTTGTACAATATGCATACAAATAGCGAATATGCATTGCACGCAAATCTTACGATACATATACGATCTATAGTCTACATAAAATATACAGTTTAACTCAAAATTACTGTTACGTTCGAAGCAAATCTTTAGTATAGATGCTACAATGATTTTCTTAAATGAATGGAAATAAAATTCTATGTTAATGTTGGCATTTTTAAGAAGTTTATTTATTTAGATCACTATAATGACCCTGAAATAGCTCTCTTCTTATCGTAAAATCTTGTTTAGGTAAAATCTTTTGGTTGTGACTAAAACCCAACTTCCAACCGTACTGAACAATGAAATAAAGGCTGGAGGCAAATTTTAGAAAGAGGAAAAAACGGTCATAGCCCTAAATATATCAACAATGATGACATATCTGAGGTACAGATCGAAAAACACAATAAATACAAGTGACACATCGTGTCACCTTTTCCCTTTCTGTATTGCACAGCGACCAGTCACTCGTGTATCTATCTTAATGCAAATTATTATAATGTTTTGCCCTGGAGGGAAATGTCAAATCTTTGTGGCTTTCATGTAGGAATAGATTAATGTACGTAAATCTATGTTAAAAACCTCTACATATACAAATATACGTGCACAGCTGAATTACTTTGTCTCCCTTCTCAATCTCTCAGGGGTATTTTGTATAAAACGAATTTGAAGTACTTTATTTATAAATGCTCTACCCATTACAAAACTTAACAGGTCCTGTAGTATTTTACGATACGTCAACCGTGATATTAACATACATGTCATACCACAGTTACATTGATTTGGCCAGATAGGGTGCCTTTTCTATTTTCATACTGTTCCTAGCACCACACAGTTTTTTTTGCTGTACAACAGAACAATATCATCCATGAATGATTCATTTCCTCGCCTTCCACACGAAAAGTCACTATTGCTATTCAAAATGATTACATAACGCTTTCTTACAGCGTTCCTACAATCATAACCTTGACATTATTTCAACAACGTTCGTTGCTATGCAACCGATAAACGCCTCTAATTATAGTAATCTTGTACAATATTCGCCATTGATTTAGTATTTTCTTTTATTAAGAAATAGCTGACATAAGTTGTAAACGAAGTCTTCTGTACTACTTATGATCTTGGGATTTTCATAACTTTAGCATTTGCTATTGCCTGTATTGAACACATCCGTGACCTTGACCTTCGGTTCTATTTTAGGTCGTTGCTGTACAGCAACACTATTGTCGACCTACGCCAAATGAATTGTCTGAAACAGTTATCACAGACGAATGTAAGCAAGAAACAGGCTTAGATGAAGATATTATAAAAAATGCTCAACCATTAGACCATGTGATGGACGAGGTAAGTCTTACAGTTTTGGTAGAAAAACTCACTGATTTATAGCTCATTATTCATGCAAATTAAAATTCTGAATTTATACCAAAAGATTGATGCCCCTGTAATTGAAAGTTCGCGCTGTTTGTATCAAATACAAAATGTATATCAAAGCATTATATACTATTTTAAGAGTCAGGCTAAATCCACGTTGAAAGTACGGGTCAATTGTTATTTAAAAACTTATGGAACGGACGTCATGTCAAACTAGGATTAAACGTCTCCGTTTGTATTGATGATATACTTAAGGATAATATCTAAGGTATCCCATTTTATTGATCAAACTATTTGACAAAAATAACGATCCATACATACAAGGTGATAAAGTGTTAACCCGTTTTGTTTTAGCTGTGTTACGTGTTATGTTGTAGTAGAGCATCAAGATATTATCTTTAGACCCCATGCATCTTCTAGGTGCATTTTGGATTTGTAACTGATGACATTTCTTGCTATCAAGTTGGAGTTACTTATCTCGACCTGTTTAGATATGTGACCTGTCAAAGTTGCTATACATATAAACTACTTGTATATTTTTCCCTGTAAAACAGTACAGTCCGAGGTATTGCACACTCTGCCGCATTTTGTCAATATTAGTGGTTGCATTTGCTTACTTTTTGAATGCATTTTATGACAATGCGTTGTACACGAATTATAGAATTATAACAAGTTTTTAGGCCACAACAGTATTAAACAATTCTGCCAAGCAGTTACCTCACTGTTTGACTGTTCTAAACTGCGAGTGTAGTTTGGTTCCATGTCTGTCTGAGAACAGACTGACTATAAAAAGTCAATCAGTAAGCTTTTCAGAATTATATTTATTTTCATTCTGTAATACTGTTGATATATTCAAACAGCTGATACTAATTTACCGTTAAATATTTTGTGCTATTAGTCGTGCGAAACAATTCATGCATACAAAACATTGCTGGCTAATTAAAAGTTGAAAGGCACCGCCACAGACTTTAAGAGACACCGCTAATTAGAATATAACGTGTGACGAGGACGTTAACAACCAGTATTTAGTATCCGGTCCGTATCACCTGTTGCACGGATTATTGACGTTTTCTAGTGTGCTCGTTGTAATGCAAATTTCACCGATTGCAAAGAGCCCCGTGCGACAGCTTGAACCAGTTTTGTATGAAAATGTCGATAATGTTGGTGACATATTGAGAATCAAATGTAAATATAACTGTATTAATGTATACATGTTAGAGGAATACTCAGCCGAGCTGTTATTTAGCCGGTGTAAAAAAAGCCAAAAGCAAATTATGGCTCAACATGTTGCCCGTTTGATTAATATTGAGTTCGTGTGTCCGCCAGGCAACATACGTTCTGGAAACACAGATTGTTTAAAGCAGATAGAACGGTTGCCCAAAGACTAAAATGTAATTATGATATATTATAATTAATATCATGCATCTTTGGGAATCCACGCGTTAACTCAATAATGAAACAGGTCGCATTTACGTTTGGACAATTCTTAACCACATCCAGTCAAATTGTAAATTTGTTCAGTTATTCTTAAATTAGGACCTGACATTTTATGACAGCCGAGACGACATTTGACCAAAATTGTCGGAAATGCATGCTGTATTATGTCGTCAAAATGAGGACTTAGAAATTTGTCATGTCTCACATTATTGAGGAAGAATAAAACATACAGTTCTCGGCAGAGGAATGGTACATCTGTGGTTGTTTCTAACAACTCCGTGTGCATTCAGACATACATTAATTTTGTACTTTTACTGAACACATGATTCAATATTGACGACTCACTTTTTGATTGAATCTATATTCGTTTCACGACTTCTCATAATTAACTTGATGCAACCCAATTTATCAACTTGAAGGTCGTAATATGGTAGGACAGGAACATATTTATTTTACATATTTCTCCCGTGCCGGGTAGAATGTTAAGTTTGCCAATCGACATAGCTTTGTCATACCTCGCGTATTTACATAATTACACATTTCAAATACCTTCCAACGTGTCCTACATATCTATAAATGTGGAAATAATGTACAAGTAATTGACTGGTAGAAATCTTTGAACATTGTCATAAGTAGCGCTTCTTGTATGGACGCCATTTTCATGGTCTATTGTAAAAACCCGTAAGCCGTTCTTATCCATTAATTTACTAAATAAACAAGTTCTCTCGTTTGTGTAGATCATCAAAGCCTACTTTGAACCTAATAAATATATAATCCAAAAAATTGACACAGTGTTTCGATAGTTAAGCTATAAGATAAATTTATGATGGAATGTTTGTTTTTCACCTGTATGCTTGAAGATCAGGAAATAAAAGCCATACTCCTAATCGTATTAACTGTGACTGTTTTTACATTAAGACTCAATATCGAGTTATGAGAAATATTATACAATTGTGGTAATTATTTTTACCAAAATAATAAAAAAAAATGAAAACATTCAAAGCAGAATTAATCGTTTGATTAATATTTTAAACCGATTGCTGTTTGTTATTTTGTCAGATTAATGATGTCTTCATTGTTCTCCGAGTAGGTCTACTTTCATCCGGGTGATCAAGTCACTCTTTTTTGGGTTCAGTTAAGTCAAATTTCCACCCAGGATATGACAACAACACAACAAATATTCCGTTATAAGTGTTTACTTCGAATATTTCCTCTGTATTGCATAAAATTATACAAGCGCTGTACTCAGCAATATGAAGTAATTATGATTAATATCAATGGTGTAACATTAAAGCCATCAAGCTACAATTGCTTCATAATTATTCTTTGGTACCGGTAAGCACATTTTGGACCATAGTTTTGTAATTAACTATAAATGGTCGTTGTAATTTAGGCACGATTATTGTAATTCGACAATAGATTTTTGACGTGAAAGGAGTTACAATGAACACAAAGCCAACAAATATAACAGAAAGCAGAAATGGCAACAAGTGATAAATCATGTCTAAAGCCCTCAGTATATTAACTCAAGTTTATAAAAGGTCGTCAGTTAAATACTGATACAGTAGTTTTAAGATGGCAAACATCTGCTTAAAGTGATACGACATTTCGTCTTCGTTTTGTCAATGCACTACAAAGGACAGAAGATAAAGATGCCAAACGCGACATTCACGTCTTTATAACGGTTCTATTTTAAGCTTACTTTATCACGAACATTTCTGCTGCACCCGGCGTTTCCCAAAAACCGAGTTTCTTTCGTGTCGTCTGCTCGGTATCTCTATTTAGAGGTGATAAGAAGTTAATAAGTGCTGCTTATAATACAACGTGTGTCTTAAATTAAGAGAAAACACCAGCAGTTTTAGTCACTTCATACATACAAAACAAAGAGACTCGAATACTACTTGAAGTGTGTGATAAATTTGTCAAAAATTAAATTCCGGACGTTCCGGTGACGTACAAACGGTCGTTAGCCCATTCTTTCTTGTTTTAAAACTTTAAACACAGTCTAATTGCTACTCTTACGAAGACTCAAGTCACGATCTGTTTCTTCGGGTCATATTTTATATTCTCAACACATATGTTTGCAGTTAATTCAGATCCACGCTTAAGATTATGGAAATCATATGTGACGTGTCTTTATTACTTATATGGTAATGATACACCATTTAGAATATCTGCCATCATTACTTGACACAAGCTCACTGTGTTAATTTCGGTAGCGCGCATTAATCATCTTTCTATGCATTTTTTAGATGCAATGTTGACATGCAGTAGAACACTTCCTCTGTTTCGAACGTGCATTTCCTGTCGCGTTCGTGTCGCGTTGTACATCGTCTCGTTCACGGCAGCAGACGACGTGACACGTATTACTTTGTGCATCTGTATGTCTTGCCAATACATATCCTTTGTCAAACAACTTGCTACACCTTTGTATCTTCTATTCAGTTCAAAGTTAACAATATTTTATTGCATACCTGCTCCTGAAGTATGCTTATCATAGACTAGACACGCTGTAAACGTTTGACTTTTAGAACGTTACTTGACCGACACACATACATTGTCGTGACACGACTCATATGTGGTTAAAACATGTCAAATTTTGCAACTCCATATTTAAAGACTTAGCAAATATCAAATGAGACCTAAAGGAAATAGTATTCCATTATCAATTACATTACCATTCATTTTGCTGCTATGAACCTCACAAATCGCATGGTTGCCACAGAAATAATGACATCATTGGATCCTTAGTGACCGTTGCAGTCAAAGTAACTAACTTTATGCCCAATTCTAGAAATACTTTATTAATGTTACTTATTATGTTTGTTTGTTCGTTCGTTTCCTTTAATATTTCCCTTTCCTCTCTCATTTCAGTTCGACAGATTTCTTGTTTCAAAAGGTATTCATCCCGACCACGGTGGAAAATCATTCTGTCTCACAACGGATGGACCAAACCATATACGACAAGCTCTACACCCCGAGTGTGGAAACAAGAACATTTCTCTGCCTCAATATCTTTACTCATATTATGACCTCAGAAAAGAATTTGTGAAAATGTATAAAGCTGAAAACATTACAAACATTGGGAATATGATAGATTGTATCCTTTTTTGAAAAAAATGTGCTTCTATATGAGCAAGATGTCACGTGACAGTCATGTGATCGTAGTGAGTGTGATAAAATAATCAGGAAGTGAGTTCATCATTTTGAGGTATGTATAGTGATATGTTTATTCCACGTACAGATTATTACGAGTTGCGGAACATAAGTGCTCTGGCCTTATACGTCAGAGTAATTCCATATAGTTGTGTATTAGGCAATTTGAGGTTTGTATTGCGATCATTTACATTACCAAGGAACATTTGGAAAAATTATACTCATACACTATTTGTACAAAGCAACATGTTTTTTCATGTTTGTTTTATGCACCATGTGTTGCTGTATATCGATGTAAGCTTGCATGAGTCATGGTCTCTCGCATTACCAGCTCAGTAGTATATATATATGGCGATTGTAGTTAGGTTAAAGACTTAATACACACTTTCAAGTCTGCAACCAGTGACTCAGTCCTTTGTATTTATTTGCACGGTGACAAAATGAGTTTCTTTATCGTGTTAAATTAGTACGTACTTACAACATGTATTTCGATCTTAATTGCATACTAATTTGTTGAAATGGCAAATTAAGAAATATTTCTTCTTTGTTTGACGTGACCTGATATTCTCTGGTATGACTTATCCCCTATATCATTGTTTCCTTTGCTGTCACAAGTTTTAAACATCATAACACTCATCTAATTTACTATAGTATCTGTTGTACATCAACTATGTGCCTCGGCATTGTCCATTTTTGTTTTCTTACAAAGAATCGAGTCTCTAATTGCATACCAAAATTATCCAGTAGTTAAGTAAAGTTTTCCCCTTGTTTTGAAGTTTACACGAATGACTAAGAAGAAAAAGAAGAAAAGATTTTCAGTTTTTAATTACAAGATAGTTATGAGATAAGAGCGGGTATCGTGTGGAGACACGGGCATTTATTTTTAAGTCTTATGGTAGATGGACAGTTTAAAAAGAAAACAAACGTATAGTTTGACAGTACAATATAGATAGTTTTCAGATAGCGTAGACAAAAGACTCAAGTGAATTTGTGACCAAAAACAATGAGTGTAGTTAAAAAGCGTAGCAAAAACTAGAGCCCTTTTCTACGTAAGAATGTAAACATAATGACTTCTATTCAATATATAATCACTTGTATATTCACATAACCGATTGCGTGCCATTAAAATGTCTAAGCAATTAGTCAAGTGAAAAACCACGGCTATTTGAATTCGTATGAAGTAAAATTTGGTATTTGTGTTTACTCTATGTGGAAGATATTTTGACGAGATTATGGGCTGTCTTGGTAACTACGTTCTACGCTGTATGCTATGACATTAGAAACTCTTAATATGGTCACTGTTGTTAATGTATAAGAATGGTTTATTTGACCTACATGTTTTGGAGAGCCCATAGACCGACACAGCATCACATTTTGGTCCCATTAAATAATTTGCCTAATCCACGAAAATATACGGTTTTTAAAATAACAGACACGCACACGAATAAGAAAAGTTTATTTCTGCATTAAGTATAACAAACGCGCGCACAGTATTTTGGTTTTGTTGGTTAACATTTTTACGTGTATTCCAATGCTTTGTTATATCTTAAACATACAAGGAAAATAACAATACTGGGTAGCTTTGATTGCATCTAAAGATATACTCCGTATTTTACAAAAAAGTCATCGCCGAGTTGCAAACTACAATGCGCATGTTTCTTTTCTTTGCTTTTAACAAACATGTAAAGTGTTGTACATTATCAATCACTGAGAGCGTTTGTATTTTATCAATCAGAGGTCAACCATCACGGAAAAGAAGTCCATATGAACACAGTTGTAAACAAACAGAATATATGGCGGCGAAACAAAATCATTATATTACAATTGGCTTTCATCAAAATTGCTTTCAAACTAATAATTACCGGCTTTGAAGTGTAAGATGTTTTGCTTGATATACACTAGTATTTTACGGGTTTATCGTTTTAAAGTAGGGCGAGAGGGTGTTCAGGTATAACGCGACACTACTTAGCTTCTGATTCGCTGTCCTCGTAAAACATTGACGTTGGGACCATCTCCCCCACACTCCCCTCCGTATGATAAAATCGAACCTGTCATTCCATTGAAAATTGAAAATTTAGGCATGAAAGTTGATAATATATGAATATTGCGTATCTTTACGGGCCTGTAAAACTCGAGAAAAGCAACTTATCTCTTATTTGTTCAGCCCGGATTACGGAAGAAACTGTCTATACTTAACAGAAAGCCTAACATTCAATGCTACAATATAAAGAAGATTATCCCGGCTCAGTAGATGCTTTAAGGCATGGTATATGAGCTTGTAAAACGTATTTTTTTCTATGCATTGATACATAAAAATGTAAAGAGATTCATGTCCATGTATCTTAAAGCAAATTGGCATTAAATGACCTTAACAAATGCATCACTTTCTTAAATCGAATCCAACCTTTTTGCGAAGCTTAAGAAAGTGAGATAAGGTTTTTGACATTCGCTATTCAGTGAAAAAAAAACATACAAAACACTTTATTTGTATTGTAAATGTATACACAAATTAGGGTTTTATACGTTGATCTCCTCTTTTTATATGATTTGTGACTCGTGTTCGTCGGTTATCAAATAAAGTGGGCGTGGTTTATTGTAAGTGTGCCAAGTACAGTACTTGTATGTGTCGATCTTTATTCCTATTCATAATTATGATGTAGTAGAAATTGGAAACAGCTTTTATGCGGGGATTATAGTGTAAAAAAATGTAATGATCATAGAGTAGTTATTTTCTGTCAAAAAAACACTCATTCATGTATAGCTTATTTGGCGGAGGGTGAACATTTTCAAGTGATTATGATAGGGACATAATATAATAAGTATCATCTCAAATACATCCAAAGAACATTTTGCGCTGAGTTTAAACATTGCACTAACAGCCAGTGTCAATTAGCGAGTTTTCCACGAACGGTGGAAAGGGGACCCAGGTGTACATGTACATGGGTAAACCCATCGACCCTCACTAAGACTGCTGGTCTGTTTCTTTAAGTTGTTTGGTCCTGCTCGAGCCCCCACTGTCTACCTTAAGATTTACAAGAGTTTCAAAGTTCATATGTTGCAGCATTATATTCACTGTGCTCTCCTTTCACTGAAAAAATGAATTACTCGCGAGTTATCTTCCCTTAATAGTCACCCAGTTTTATGACGTATATTAATTTCTCAGTAGCTAAGACGAGCTGTCAGGCCTCCTTATGCTGTTAGTTCAACACACATATCCTTAACATTTTAATGTTATAATCATTTGTATCTATCTTTTGCATTCCTGCTCGAATACAATCTTGTTATCAGCGTTTTGTCAAAGGTAGCAGGTAATGCAGGCATCCGTGTTCGACTTTCGGCAAAGTTTATCTAAAAATTGTTATAAATTACGTATTAATTTTTTTGTCAATACGCTGGTAGTGAAAATAACGAAGGTGCTCAGGATTTAACTTTTGAGGCTTTTAAGTCACGTGTATATTTTGATCGATGGGTTAGAAAGATACGCGATCTATGTGTACGTTATAGAAAACAAAAGTGATCCGAATGAGTCACTATCGAATAGAGAAGAGTCTTCTGTCTTCTTAAAATTCGACCAAAAAGGCTTTAAATTCCTATCTGAGTTTTAGGAGAAAAAGAAAATCAGTTTAAAATGTTTTGATAGTTATTATTACTCAAGCGAGCCAAACTCTGATTACCTTATGGATACGGTACACTGGCTTCAATGAGTTTATATAAGTACATGTATGTTACATATGAGTTCAACTGTCGTTTTTTCGTAACGATACAACCACAAATATCATCCTTACAAGTGTTTATACGTCGAGTTAACTAATTATTTAAAAAAAAAACACAGACATTTTGTACATAGTATTTTAAAAAAGGGACTAGTACGTACGTTTTCACTCCTTTAGCATATTTAGTTTTTTTTATTATTATTAATGTACCTGTCCATCTGTCTGTTTGTCTGTCTGTCTGTATGCGGACCTATTAAATAATAAATATGTGTTTTCATCAAATTGTTACCTTGGTGACGTGCCCAATAACACCTTCTTACAAACACGTTTCTTTATCTATATTTACGTGATATACTCGTACAACTATTTAACCACCCGACGATCGCCGTCGGTAATGAGTTGGTATTTCAAAATTGTATGTTTTACAACCAATTTAACATTCCCCAACCTCTCTTCATTACCATTCAAGTATTGAATATTTATTTCTCAAAATGTCATCTTTCCTTTTAATAGGTTTTCACCGTAAGCAAAGTTTATACTTCGTTAACTTTCATTTCGGTAAATTAACAATATCGCCCCAGGCTTTGTTTTAATATTTACAACTACATGTATAAACGAATATCGCTGCCGTCGGTAATTGCTCGCTTGAATACATACATGTTTTACTTAAATACGCTGAATGTAGTTTACTTTTTTCTTGTATCAGATCGGAGTTATCTGTCCTTGATTTAGCCTGGGGCATGACGTATATGTATGACAGTGATAAATACGTGTATTCCGTATCGCTTTGTATTCATACTCTGTATATTTTCCCATTTATAAGTAATGAGGCTCATTAAGGTTAAAACGTTAAAATAAATGTTTATATGTTTGTACCAAGTCTAGAAGCCAACACCCCAGTCTGTGCGACTGTTGTTTAAGCGTTATGTCTTGGCGTTACCATTAGCAAATGGTGTCACCGTACCTAATTCGCGTTATGGTAATCCATCTTTGACAATCTAACTGAATCTTCCTTTTGTGGTGCTAAATCAACTATCTGTGTTGTTTTATATGTTGATGGTGATAATTGTAGCTTGATGGTATAATTTAGAGTTTTTTTACATGTTTTATTTCATATTTTATGCGTTTCCATGACAACAATTTTGAAATGATTTCGTTGATTTTACTCTTATATCCATTGATAGTCACTCTCCATTAAATAAACACTATTCTCCATTAACTGAACACTTAATTATCAAAAAATTAACTGTCTTCTAACAAGTTACATACACGTGTTATTTATAGATGTAACATATCGTGAACAATTATAGTGTTATATTTAGAGATTATTTGATCGAAAGTATGAAAATTAAATCGCTAGTTTTAAATTGCCTTTCAAACAGTCAAACCTGTGTAAGCAGCAACCTCCGAATAAGGTACACATTGTGAATAAAGTTCATTCATTTAAAAACGATCATTGCTTACTAATGACAAAACGATGTCCGTTTAAAGACAACCTGTCAATAAGGCCACATGTTGTATTTCCCAAAGGTGACCTTTGTTCATTGGCTTCGCTGTATTATCATTTATTGGGCATATAAACTAAATGACAATATCTTTAACCAGCCCTAATATTTATTGCTGAAGTATCATAATTCATACAATATTACTGTATATGCATAAAATCTTGCAGTATTGCTTAATTTATTGTTATTGTCGCACTATACGTGTGAAGTATCGCGTTCCAAGTTAAGTTCCAACGCCTGTTTAGTCAGCTAAATCAGGGACCCATGTTACTAAACTAAGTCCGGGAACCAGTCTATCGACATAACGCAGCCATTTGTCAAAATTTAAATTGAGTTCATAACTAACCAATCAGAGACTTCAGTATTCAGACTGGTCTTAAGATTTTTGCTACTTTAGATCTGTCAACTCTGTTCTGTTCTGAATTGCCCAAAGACAATATGAAGCTGTCACGATATAATTTATCTAAATTAACATCAGTAACGAACATGCTGTTTACACAAATTGAAATCTAATTATTCTTGTTTATGTAGTCACGTACGTGTAATCGTGATTAAAATATGTAGACACAATGACCGTGACTTAGTTTCTCCTTCGTCATCATGAAATGTAACGCAAAATAAGTATTGATGCTTTTAACCAATTAAGATGAAATGCTATTTTGAAAAACGTGCAATTATACATCCACGACTTAACTTAGGTTTAGTTAGACTTTCTGTATTTTACAATCACCGTAATAATAAAGACTATCACTTGACTGACGTCGCTCAGTTGATGGTATTCATTTCCTATGTCACTTTTATAGCTCGCCCTCATCATGACTACGTTTATTGAATAATGAATATTGTTCTCATAAACGGTAATTCGATAGATCAACGCGAGTTGTCGTTATAATGTAACGTAATTTCCTCAGAATATAAGTAAACATTATACTATTATACATAGATACAAGATTCAATTTTAGATGCAACATCAATTTTGCCTTAATTTGATTATATTTTCACCGTTAGTGGTTCACAAAGATCGTCTTCAAAGTTCATAATTATGTTGCTTTTTTCATGTGAACACCATTTTGGTGTGTACCATAAAAAACTGGTGCTCTTTTACAGATTTTATGTTATTCATTACACATAAGTCTTACAACATACGTACTTAGGATTCTATGGAAATTTGACAAAAAATGGCGATCTTCTCTCATGTGTGGAGAAGTTGCCTGCTCCATGAAGATGGGTAAGTTAGTACTGGCTAGAATGAAGTCCAGGAAAACTGGTTATGTGTTCATGTCGCCGTACTTAACTGAAACATTGTTGAAAAACGTCATTCAAACCACTGAAACATACTTTGGTGTGAATGTATCAAACCTCCGACTCTAGTTGGACAGAAGAAAAGATCGAGTTTTAAGATTTTCTCCACGTTTCCTTGTATAGGCCAGTTAGCTAATTACAAGTTCAGCTGTGAGGTGTGGGACATTTATGTCATATTTGATGTGGGATATCATAAGATAGGTAATTAAAACAGGCTACAATAAGACATGATGGATTTATTTACATATATTAAACTTTGATTGGAATAATCATCTATGACAGAAAGAGCTCGTAGTCATATTACCTTATTGTTGTTTTTGATGGACCATAAATTAATCCTTAATGTCATTTCATTGTTTTAGTTTATAACCAAAATGTTGTCAACATCAAAGATTAGCCAATTAAGAGGTAAAATGAACGATAAACACGTTTGCAGATACCAATTAACATGCAAGCAATCAAGCATTAGCAAAATCACAATTGTCACGAATGATATAAATTGCTTGATATGTAATTGTTCTTCAGTATATAATTAAGGATTTTTTATACCATTGTTTCTTGACAATAAGGAATATATCATTTGCTTTCAAATTTGAAAACATTGAATTTTGTTTATGGTACCCCCTCCTCCCTCTCCTTTGCGTATAGTTCAGTGTTTTCACTAGTTTTGTCTTAAAATCAAAGTACCTTATCTCATTTAAGTCACACGTTACATTTAATATTTCACATGTTTATGATTTATAAATGGGCGTAAATTGTAGAATGATACTATAATTATTGAAATGTCGACATTTTACAAATGTCAGTTTTGTGTTACTAATCATGCATGGCTGTCCACTGTCCATTGCAATAATACAAGATTGTCATACTAAATGACCTTTGTACATTTTAGTGTCGCTATGCTTGTTGATACTGGCAGGTCACTTTTCTTTCCATTTATCACAGTTCATGTGGTTTGTGGAATGGAAACACTGACGTGTTTGTCACTGGGTCAAGCTCTTGTCTTGTTTACAAGGAAATGTTGGTAGAATTCGAGAACCGTTCAAGTATTTTACTAGGATTTTGTACAGTTTTAACCAGTCAATTTTTAAAACCATTCAAACTTAAATGTGTTTCATGTTTTTCTCCGGACTCGATGTTTTTTATGTAATATTTGTTGGCCATTCTGAAAACTCTGCTATGTGATTGGTTCGTTTTGTGGATGATTTGATATTGACCAATGACAAGATGGCATTCTGATACTGGTCTCCGAATCTAGTTTTGTGACATGAACTCCTTTACCCAAAAATGTTCTAGCGCAAATTTGACCATACTTTTGAGTGTAATGTTCGATATACAAGGTTATAATTTGCACATTTGTTTTGCCAATTGCTGAAGACGTAATCTTTTTCCCACGTTTAGTGCTCTTAGTTAAAAAAACTCTGTCTGTCCTTATACTCTTTGTTGGATATATTTATGAATAAATGTCTTGGCCGGTGAGCAAAATGTTGTACCCAAGTCTGATCGTCGACCTACCTGCCATTCCGTGACATTCCTTCGTTACAATGTATGTATATTTTGTATATATTCAGTCGATCTGTATCCTGTGGAAGTTTGTAATCTGTTAGTAAAATCATCGCAAAAATATCGGACGATCTAACATCATCAGTTATCTAAGATTGCAATCAACGACATAAATCAAATGTAGGCAAAACTATTGATGACAGATTCACAAAAGGTGGTATATTGAACATTTCCATTTTTTTCAAAGTGTCGTCTTTTGTTTTTATTTCTGATATTTGTACCTGAATCAATACAGTGATTTGTTTCTTAACTTAAACAATGGATCGAATTCAGTGTTTTATTTACAAGTTATGTCGACGCTTGTCTTCTCATTTCAGCAATATCTATCAAAATATCACAAGTACATTGTTTCTATTGTCGTGAAAAGAATGTCCCACGATGCTATCATTGCGCTCTTTATGTGTTCTTTGGCTTTTTTGTTATTGTACCGTCTGGGACGTTTTGCTGGTTTTTGCAGTGAACCAAAACTAGTGTAAAAATGTTGCCAATGCATTTAGAACTACATACATAATATATTATTATTATTAGGCGTTTTTACACGACCTAAATTATGTTTTAACACTAGAAGGCGTCTATACTAGCTGTTTATGCTATTATTTATTCATACACACACATAAAACGTCTATTGTTTTAGATCATTATGTATGCGGAACAATGAAGACATAAAGCGAGTATTGCAGTGTTAATAGTATTATATTTAACGCACCTGATTATACACCGATATTGGGTGTTTGCAAATCCACATCAATAGATTGTCACGTCAATACGTTATACAATAAATTCATAGTCTTTACAGACGGAGGTCACGCGATTCGCACGAAAGATAGCACCAAAACGATTATTATCACGGACACAGACTATACATAAATCCTATGTCTTAGATTAGTGTTTATTATTTGAAAAATCATCACAGATTATTGCGTTTCAGCAAAAAAATCAGAATTTTGTCAATAGCTGAGGCTTATATTCAGTCACCCCTCGTCATTATAATCCCCTTAAATATGTATATGTAAGTCAATAGTCTTATCTAGTATCCATGTTGTTTCAAGTCACATGGAATCAATCCTTGGTCTACTGTCTGATAGTAAATTTTTTGGAATCTGAACATTAGTTCAGCTTTTCAAAGCCGTCACTCGCACGGTGCGCATGAATGTTGATGCTGACCGAATCACTACGTTTTATTTCTACATCTACCACGCAATTGTTATACTAGTTCCCGTTCCATGTTGCTGTGCAAGTCTATGTAAGTTCAGTTTCCATGAGTACTTTCAGTACTTTGATATTACTTGTGGATTTAGGCAAATATTTTGTCTCTTGATACCACTAACTTTTTTTCTGAAGGTCAACATTCGACAGTGTACAAACAGTTAAAACGTAGACCTTAGACATTGATAAATTGATTTTATTGATTTTTTGTTAAATTCGGGCAACTCAATACATTGGTATCATAACTTGATATGAAAAAGTAGCCTGATAACGGCCTAAGGCTTCACCGCCCAAAGTGTGCCATGTTACTTATAATTATATATTCAGTCTTTTTTCCTTAAAGAGACACATCACGATACAAAGATTGAGACAAATGTATCAACCCTATTATATGCATACAATAAAGATCTCCGAGAAAGGAAACTATTGAATACACTAAATTTTTATACTGAATTACGGACCTCTCACAAACGTTTACCTTGTGTAAATACTGTATTGTTAATTTCTTCATATGAACGGAAGGATTTTATTTATTGGTATTTGTCAATTTTATATCAAAAGTTAATCATACGGTTTCCGCTAAATGTAAATGAACTATCACTAGTCGTGTGTTATGCTATTTAACAAAGGAAGGGGTGGTATTTTTGTACACAGATGTAAAGTAACATTATCGTGGTGACGTTTTATTACCAGAAATGTCAATAGCTGAACATGTCTCTAATTATCATGGGAATCACGCAGACTTCAAACATTTAATTGCCATTTAATTCGACATTCACGCTAATTAAGCTTAGATTGTTCAATTAACGAATGAAAGTCAAACAAAATTGTACAGTAAACCCCACGAAAACCGGACCATTCCGGACTGGGCTAAAAGACCGATTTTCTGAGAATTCCGGTTTTCATAGAACTTCTGATAATTCCCTGGGATTTGGAAAATCGTCCGATTTTCAGGGAATCCCGGTTTTCAGGGTGTCCGATTTTCGGGGTTTTTACTGTATATTGCTACTATTGATACAAAACTCGATCATTTTTTTATCGTATTCAAGTTTTCAATATTTTCTCTATATGAGAAGTCAGTCTATAAACTAATACTTTGTAGCATATTTTTCAAGACGGAAAGATATTTTTACTACTGAGATTGTTCTGTAGATACATTTACAAGTTTAATTTATCATTAGACGGGTCCTCTTACATTCATGTTCCTTGACCACCATGTTTAGATTTAGGATTACCACGTGACCAGTCTACAGAATATGGTATCAGACAGTGCCAAGAAATGGCATCCATTCTACATCGACTGATTGTTGATGGTAAGTAAAAAGTCCTATCATGTTCAGCCTAATGCTTGTTGATCTCTGACGTTTGTCTAAAGTTTTAGTTATCGTTAAAAATGGACCCCAAAATTGATCAAAATTTAACGTTGATCAATATTCAACGACTTTCTTGATCAAAACCCTTGGGGTCATTTTTCAACGGGGTCAAAATTTTATGCTACACCGTCACTCGCTCGATGCGTCTGAATTTTTATGCAGGCCAAAGTATACTACGTTTTCTATCTCCGCCATTCAATTGTTAACTTGGCTCCTATTTCATGTTGCAGTGCAAGTCTATGCAAGTTCAGCTCCATGAGTACTTTCAGTACTTTGAATATTAAAATCTTTACTTCACTTGATAGTGTTTTGAAATATTTCGATAAATTGTATGAATTTCTTTCCCAAGATTAGAACACAATGCCTTTCATTTGGATCTATACCTTATTTCATCGCACGGAAGGAAATAAAAACAAATAAATAAGTGAAGGTGTAATTATATGTTTTACTATCTAAAAATACGTTTTTGATTTTGAGGAAATAATTCTATTTGTACGTTTCGATTTTCAGGACATGTATTCGGGGAACCAGACGTAGTCAATGAACGCCTGGAACCAGGAATATGGTAAGTTTAGTTTTTCTAAAAAAATCAAGACAAACATATAACTTTTACCCCGGTTATCTCGATCTGCAGCCTCTGATAATTGTTTCACGACATTGTATGAACCAATCAGAACTCGTATTAAAGTGTTTTAACTTCACACAGCACAATTGCGTTTGTAAACTGGACGCTGATTGGCTGTCTATTATTTTATTCTCCCTTTACGTGCATTTTTTTCTTGTGAAGTGTTGAAGTGTGGTTAGGACTTAAGGAGCAATACACAGTAAGGGAACGACTATTAACTGAGATAAAAAAGGGTTTATTGACCAGTGTAGCCAACCTCTTAATGTTTATTTGACATTCATATGTTTATATTGGTTTTCTTGTATTGAATGCAAAATGTCTCGAACGAGTGTGAAAACAAATAAAAAAGTAAAACATTTTGATAGGCTCTCAATATTAAGTCAAAATATTTTTACTGAATCAAAATAAAGCAATCAAAATGCAAAAAAGTAAATTTTGACAACTGAATAAAAGGACCATTTAATAAACATGCTTTTTAATTCGTACCGATTAAAAGCCATTTAAGTTTTTTTTAAAGCAATGAATCAGAGACGTGAAAGCTTTATACATATTGAAATATCTCTGTCGGAAATAAGATACGTCTGCCATTAACTTGTCGACTAAAATTTTAAAATAATAAAACAATAAGTTGGAGTTGTTATGATTTTATAGCTCAAATTTTGAAAGATGAATGTACAAAAATCTGATCGTTTTGGCACCTAATGTTTAATATTTGATTTAGGTATTAAATGTCACGTATGTAACATCAATAAATGATTTAATGCATTGACAACGACTCATGTAAGTTGAAACATACAGTTGCATGCATGATGAACGGTGTAACATCAAAATGTCGGTATAAGTTTATTCCAATCGTTATTAATATAAAAAATTATGAATTGAATGTCTTTCATAAATCTTTGTATAACATTACAATTACATTACAATTTAAATTTATTTATTGAATATTTTTACGAGGCGCCGAGTGAGAATGTTGTACTGCTACAGAAAGTACAACACGTAAATTGTCGTCAAATTATAGATGCTGATAATGATAAAAGTGATGTAGAAGGATTTAATGAGGAAATTATGTTTGATGACATTCTAAAGGGTCAAACTGTTGACCTCTTTACAAAAAATAATTAGGCTCTTAATCATGGGACATTTTGACGGATTGGACATGACTTAATTTTGAGTTTTGAGTCTGATTAGGGACAATATATAACATATTGTGATATAGTGTCCCTGATCTGACTGAAGCCCCTATACTTTACTGACTGAAACAAATATCGATTACAGCCAGGAAATCGGACTGTACAATAAACTGTAATGCCTTTTTTATACAGTTCCTTTGAACAGCGTATACGTTTATACGTTCTGTTTACAAATGTAATTTTATAATACGATGTTAATGAGATTATCCTCAGTCTCTCAAATTTTGAGTTTTGTTACTACAAGTCAATTTTATAAATTAATATCTTTCAGACTTTCCCTTTTACATGGATTGTACTTGCTTGTTGCCTTCCCTTCTATCTAAATGCACGCTACTTGACTGTAAGATGTCGATGCACCATAAAAAACAACATTAGATAAAAGAGTAAATTATTCAAAGATAGATTTTGTCCAATGTGGACTTTATGAAACCATTTCTTTTACGACCTTTTATATTCAAACACAATGTTATCATAAAGCAACGAGGAAGAATCTCATTTGTATTGTAAATAATAAAACGCAGATCGATGGAACGCTGTCAATCTACAACTCTACTTCCGGTTAACGCGTCGTCTGCTTACAAGTTGGAACGCTAATGACGGCTGATATGGTGTCACAGAAGCTCTGATAAGATTAATTAAAACATTGTTTAGTTTGATGAGGAATATTTAATACACCGTTTTGGTCAATACAATGTCCTTTCATGCGATCTGCTTAATCTAACCTTTATCAAACTGACTTTTGACAGCTGAATAAATGAAAGTGATAAAGCAATTAAGTATTTCTAAGCAACGTGGCATATTGCTGTTTTAAGGTGAAATAGAAATGATAAGGATCACTAAGCAACCAATAAAAGCAGCCTATATTTGCCATGCAACATATTTAGGTTTTCAGCAATGGTGACGTCATTCGAGGCATAAATACAAAAGCTATTGTGCGCTTTGCTGAGACAAATGTAACATGTGAACGATTGATCATTGGCTGTAAATTTTAGGAGAGATTATTGGTTTGACACTTTTTTTAAAGTCTTTCTTCTGGTGTTCTGTTTACAGCAGCAAAAGTGACGTCGTTGATGACGAAAGTGTAGTCAGAGCACGTGGGTTACCATGGCAATCATCCGACCAAGATATTGCGAGATTTTTCAAAGGTTTAAATATTGCAAAGTAAGTAATAATCCGTTCACTAATGTTTGACAACATGTATGTCTGTTTGGAAGCTAGGACGTAATTGTTTATTAGTCCATACCTTCAATAATTGTCTGAAATAGTTTAAAACCCATGGCGCAAATTTGCATCTCATCTTTACCGATGTGTACATCCTGTTCTTTGGAAATAAGCGAATTTATAATACATTTTTTTCTAAAAGGAAACCAGGTTAGAATGATTTTAATATTGGCCAATGAATATCTTTGATCGATCGTTTTGTTTCATATAAGTGATTTTAAGTGAATTGGTTCATGATTCTGTTGACCTCGAATGGAACGAAAGAAGAACTTATCCTTTTCCCCCCGAACATTGATTGATTGATTTTCAAAATTTTCGATTGACCTTTACATGTATGTAATTGATTTCTCGTATTTTCTTCAATAGGGGAGGCGTGGCCCTTTGTCTAAGTCCACAGGGTAGAAGAAACGGTGAAGCTCTAGTCAGATTTCAGGATCAAGAAATGAGGGATCTTGCCATTAGAAGACATAAACATCATATCGGTCAGAGATATATCGAAGTATACAAAGCCACAGGAAAAGACTTTCTGAATGTTGCTGGAGGTAACATCTTGTTTTGTATGTTTAAATCCGGATCTAGATTTGAAGGATAGATATGCAGATATGATTGATTAAGTACTTGATAAGCTTCACACTGAATTAAATACTGTTTGTATGTTTATCACAATCGTTGATGTCCAATGCAAATGGTGACATTCTTGTTAATGCTAATATTGCGCTGCTGGCCATATTGCCAAAGATAAAGTTGTATTAATCGTTTTGTTTCACATTTCCGTGATGGGAGTTACCATATTATTTAATATTACTCCAGTACAATAATACACATTCTAAATCATTCCAGGAAGCAACTCCGAAGCACAAGCATTTTTGTCACGTGGTGGTGAAGTTATAATACGCATGCGTGGTTTACCGTTTACTGCGACCACCCAACAAGTGGTAAGTTTTTATACTCAGAATAACCTCCCCTGTACTAACATTCTCTATGAAATGTATACGAAAAATACTTAAAATATGAATATTTTATCGAAGCGGTCCAAGGGATTCAAGTTATTATCAAATTTTGTTTCGTTACGACAAATTACAGGTACGAAGAAAAAAGTTAAAGGGAAATAACTCGAACAAATCTCATTCACTTTAACAGTGAAATAAATAGTATTGATATTGATAACAGATACATTTGGCTGCGATGTAATAGATCCAGTAATATATTATCATTTGATATATGGTCAATGATGAAAAAAAAGAATAATTTTGACAATTGTTGTAATATATATTACGTATATACAAACTAACAGTTTGTTGTATTTCCAGTTTTTAGGGTCTAAATATATGTACTATGTTTAAGCATTACATTTTTTTGGTTAAATACCTTTCAGCCCTGTAGCTGGGCAAACCTTTTAAAAAGGCACATATTAATTGACGATATAAGTGGTAATTTGTACGAAATTTATCGAGTACGAATCTGACCACAGATATATACCACTTCCGTCGATAGAATTTATCTGATTTATTAGCAGTCTGTCCCAGCTACGGCCCTGATTATTGATGTCATTTCCATGTTACAGCTCAGTCGGTCATTTAGTTGCTAAATATGAATTATGTAAGGTCAAGGAAAAGTAACGTATTCTGACCATAATATGTTGAAATTTTCAGCCGAACGGAATACGGTTAATCATGGTTTCATAAAAAGATTGATAAAACAAACTAAAACTCACTATGAGTGAGGTAAGTTAGGGAAGGCTTATGTCTATGATATGGTACTCAGAGTGTGGTAAAGGAATTACGGTTCTAGAGTTTTGGTCGCCATATTGGATATGGTAATAAGGTGATAGAAAATCAGCCAATCATATTGCAGGGTCTAAGATGGTGCTGGGCTGTCTCAAAGAGTGACGCGTTGCAATTGGTCTATGGACTCTGTCGTCTTGACAACGCCATACTTCATATAAATAAACCGGGCTGGATCTTTGAATTTATTTACTATTTTTAGTAACATTTTAGGTCACGTGGTTAATGTATCCAGAGAGGCTTTCCCATTAGCACAGATGTCCTTATCTTTCTCCATATCTTCCTAACGAAAAAAGTAACTGTTCTACTCCCGTAATTGTAATTATCTTTGGTAGCGGGTAATTGTTGAAAAATTATCGGAAAGTATTTGTCAGTGAGATATTTTGGTTCTCGGCAATATTCTCTGCTACTGTTTATGCATGGGTTACAACAAAAAACGGTGACGGATACAGTGATATTCATTCATTACAGACGCCTTTTGATTCATATGCACAATGTACATCGGTGATAACTGTATTGTCCAGTATAACATTAACATAACAACAAATTCATGTTTCATTTATGTCTTATTCTTGAGTGGTAGTCTAGTCTTCTATTTTAACATAATTTGTGTGTGTATATATATATATTCCTTTATGTTCTTTTTTACCATCTTAATTTTCATTTTATACATGTTAAGTGACATTAAATACTATAAAGTCTTGATCTATTGTTTCAATTAGTTTAAATTTTAAGTGAGTATTAGATAAGACAGTAAAAAAAATACAAGTTTAGTTTTCATCTGAATTTGTGAAGTGTATTTGCTGTAACAGGATATATTGTTATTTTGTAATTAGTTCACAAATTCACTGCCAAATAACAACTTTAACTTTTTTTTATGTACTGTAAAGACAAGCTTTCGCTAGTTGCATTGCTAGATATTGTACCAATTGTAAACTTTTTTGCATAATGTCGGGCTCTTGGATCTTAATGAAGTTAGTTTGTCTTCAAAGTAGCTCAAGTTTTCATTGGTTTATATGAACTCACATGACACAAATCACGTGACACAAATAAAGTTATTGTATGGTAGGGATCACAATATTATTGTGGATTTGATGTGCTACAATTGTCCATCACATTGTTATACAACCGACAAAGTGTGATGGGGAAGCCTCGATTAGTTTAGCCAGAATTTTAAGCTTCAGTGGTTTGCATGGTGGAAAATACGAAATACTCAAAATCATAGAATGTCACCAATATACTCTTTCTAACTGCCATTGGTTATGTATTTGGCTTACAGCTCGAGTTCTTTGCACGAGAACCCAGCGTGTGTAACGTTTTAGACGGAGAAGAAGGTATACTGTTTGTACACTATCCGGATGGCAGATCAACTGGTGATGCATTTGTTCTCATGCCAACGGAAGAAGAAGCCGACAAAGCATTGAAGAAACATCGAGACATAATGGGAACGAGATACATAGAATTGTTTAAATCAACGACAGCTGAAGTACAACAGGTACAATCAGATTCTCATATCTCAAGTTTAGTTTGGATTGATAACCAAAATCAGTAACCTGGATCAACCTTTGTATGATCTGATTATGTTTCAATATCCTTGCCATGGCTTGTATACATCGTATGTGGCGTGCCCCTTGTCTTGTACTGCAGTGTCTGTTGAGGTTCTTTTTTCTGCTTTGTGTACATTGTCGCTCAATAACTGTAAATTATAATCGTAGTTTTATTTAATATCTCTTTATAAACATACATTCTCTATACACAAAGGTACTCAACAGAAGTATGGACCCTCGAAACCCAGAGCCACAAGAAAGTCAGGTAGCACTGCCTCCACTAATTGCTCAGCTGCCTCCACAAACTGCTTTGCCGTACATTCCACAGTCTCTTATTACAAGTGGTACAAAACGTGACTGTATCAGACTTCGAAACCTTCCTGGTGGTGCACAAGTCACTGATATTTTATCATTCCTTGGAGAATTCTCACAGTTTATCGTATACCAGGGTGTACATATGGTCTATAGTGCACAGGTTAGAACTTTGACATTGTTTCTTAGCTAATGGCAATACTATTTATAATATCAGTCATGTGTTATGCAGTTTCAGCCTCTTTCGATAGTTTTTTTAAAAGTTCTGAAATGGATAAATACATTGTACATCAAATAGTTTACAACTCAATTGTAAGGTTCGTGATTCAAAGTTCGTCTTCATGACATTTACTGAACTCGTTGTTTGCCAGATTACAAATTCTAATACCTGCTAATGTTCAAACTGCCTTCGTACGTCAGTATAATCATTACTGTCATATTCTAACTTCAGGGCGAGCCGTCAGGTGAAGCATTCATTCAAATGAGTTCTGAAGAGGCAGCCCAGTTGACCACAATTAACAGACATAGACGACAGATTATTTATGCTGGAAAGAAGCGTGTGATAGAGGTTCTTCAGTGTTCTGGAGAAGATATGAACCTTGTTTTGACGCATGGTATTACGTCGCCAACACTGTCTCCAGTCACACCAATTGCTCATCAGGCTGCCGTTCCAACTATTACCCATTCACCAATCATTCAAAGACAGATCATTTCTCCTGGTACGGGCTTCTTGCTTCTACTTCTATGCAACTTGAAACAGATCTTGACTACGTGGGATCTGTTTGTTAAAAATGTTCACGAAACCAGTATTTATGTTGCATGGTCTTCTCTTTTGCTTGTTCAGTTCGAGAATATGGGCTTATTGTATAAAATCGTTTCCATTTTATAATATTCCCATAATTATGAAATTTCTATAACACCAATTCTTTGTATTAACTTTCAGGAACTACAGCATTGTTACCGTCACTGCCAGGGATGACCAATCCTCTTGCCGCAGCAACTTCATTCAGCTCAACCTTGCCACTCACACATATACCGCAACCAATGTATGCCTCACCATTTCATCAAGCAGGACTTACACCAATCGCCACAGCAGCTGCGGCCGCAGGAGCAACAGCCCCAAGACCGACGATGTTTCCACAGATTATCTACTGGTACCCAACACCACCTGTATCTCCACAGACATACTATTCTACTAACACAGGGCCCTCCATGGTCGTAATGCGGGGTCTCCCATTTAATGTATCACTTCAAGATATACTTAATTTCTTTCAAGGATTCCCCGAGGTATGTCCCTTGACTGAAATGGCTGGGTTAATTTGTATAAACATTATCAAATATGCTTCTTTTAGTATTATTTATATTGTTTGGTTACAATATGATATTGTTGTGTCTATATAATTTCTCTTTTGGATTTGTTTATAAAGTATCAAAACATTTTAAAAACGTCTTTCTGTCTGTATGTCCGTTTATAGGGGTCGATAGGGGATTATCTTAAAGAAATTTCAACTTTACATGGACGGCGGTCAACGGTCTGAAACGCTATGACAGCTATTTAAATGTTGTTTCGAATATCTGTAAAACATTTTCATGTATAACAATTTTTGAGAAAAAGTTAAAACAGGGTTAATTAAAATGGCGACCATGGATGGATCCACGCTAGGTATACTTGTATTCTAGTGGACATCACTGTGTATTCACTAACAGAGGATTCTCATATGTCTTGTATTGCTGTGAATAACACGCTGTCTGTTTGCCTTGAGTTACCACGTTTGTACTTAACACTGAAATACTGATACAATTCTTGATCATAAGTAATTATATTTTCTAAAATGTAATTCCTTCAAGTTCTTTAACTTTTTTCTAGTAAATTTGCCAATGTGACAGAATCTTTCAGAAAAATGTTAATACAAAATTGTAAAAAGTAAAGAAAATCTCGCCGGTCCTATTTTATTATTAACATAAACGTGACAGTCGTGGTACCTCTGGTTGTAATTCAAGTTCTTAAGTTTACAGCAATAATGGTTGATGTGTCAAAATGTATCTACGAGTAGTTCATATATCAAATGACTTTTGCAGGTCAATGTTTGTTTTGTTAAGCAAAGCTTTGCGTACAAAATGTGCCAAATTTAGCTTTATTCACATTTTCAAAAAGTGGATAGATTAATTAATGTCATTTTCATTAACTAAAAGTCCTCAAAGTATTTTGCATATGACATGAGGTAGATTTATTAATAAATTTAATATCGTACCAAAAAATGTACTTTTAAGGCTCATTCAAAAACTTTTGCTGTAGACTTTATGGTTTATTTAAACGGTTCCTCTAACACTTCTTGTGTTTCCTTGTGTCACATACAAGAAACCTTACACGAACTTATACAAGTAATTTGCTAACTCATTTCTACATAGCTAGATCTAGTATCATCTCCTTTTAGGTTTTATCAGCATGTCTTTATATTAAGAATCTATACCTGTTCTCAATTATCTGTCGCATTCTGTGACCCGCGTCTTTTGCTTAAGAAAGAAAATGATTTATGTAGAAAGACATTCATTTAGATGAAGACTGTAGTATGAGGCGTCTAATTCTACATTGCATTACAAATATTTTGAATTGGATGTAGTTACCTTAACAAATTCCCAGACAGAAAAAAATACTTTCGTTTTGCAACACCTAAATTTTCTTCTGTCAGTCTGAATGGTTCATCTTACTGTTTATGAGAGATAGTTGATGAATTGCCCCTACCAAATGTCTAGAACTTAGTTCATATATTATATGTATAGGAGCATGCTATTCTATTTGGAAATAACACAAACATATGATTTTCAACTAAAATTATTAGTGCTAAATATTTTTTGCTGAATAAATAATATATATAATCATAGACTAGCCACTTTATTCTTAAACCTTATCTAACACTTATCGTCACTTTAGAATTAAAAGGACCTATCTGACAAGTATTAAGAAGGCAGATCGGCCCTTTTAATACTAAAGTGACGTTATACTCATCTGTTACATGCTAAACTATTTCTTTCTTTATATAGAATCTTTTATATTTTAACAAAACATTGTTCTGGATTGATTTTATTTAAATTTGCTAATCTTCCGCTAATGGATTTTTAAGTTTACGTGTGCATTTCAATTTTATTAATTTATTAGCGTGCAATGGTAATTTTGAATTACGTTCATATAGTATTATTTTCAGTAATTGATAATAGTTTAATTATTACATTGATCATTTTAAATTCGATCGCAAAAGAACAACATTTTTTATTTTACTTCTTTTATTCTTATTTAGGTGAGTCCAGAATGTGTCCAAGTACAATATACGCCAGAAGGATTGCCAAGTGGTGACGTCATAATTTCTTTCCTGTCAAGAGGCGAAGCTGAACGTGCAGTAACGGAGAAAAATCACCAAATCGTCGGTAACAGGATTGTAGAGTTGTTTATGGCGTCGTAAAATTAACGATAACGTATATACATCTTTAGTAACGTAAATAATGTTTTAGTTACATAAATTATGCTTTGTAACATAAAAAGAAATTTGGTAACATATAATATCAGATTAATGACAGTAATAAAACTATTCAAATTTAATGTTGAACTGAAGTGAATTAACTTTCAAAAGAATGGCTTTTAACCATACTTTTGTTTGTACATACATGTACATGTACTTTGAAATTTGACTGTTTTATCAGTTTTTAAATATGGCCAAATTAATTTTATTGAAAATATTATTTAAATAAGTTTTTCTCTCCAAACTGCATAGAAATAGTCGTCAATTATATTCATTACTCTTGCCAAAAATATTTTGCTGTAATAGTATGTGTTGCTGGCACTTACATGTTGATTTGTTCTTGTGATGTTTTGGGGTAACAATTTTATTTTGACTTATTTTTCTCATTTAATTCTTGTCTAATTTAAATGTATAGCATTGTTTTAATTTTTTTCTCATCTCACTAGGCATTGTAAACTTTTTTGTCTCAATAATAATTTTGTATGTATATTTGATCTGAACTTATTTTATTTGTATGCATATTTTCCCTATTTTTGTCTTAGTATACATGTATTATCACATTTTATGAAAATATTCATTATGATATTCTATAGATAATTTGTTGTTGAATAATATTGACTTATTTTATTACTTTTTATGAATGTAATTATCATGTTCTTAACTGTTGCTTGGTTACACAAAAAGTAGAATTAGTTTCCATAGCAATACTATAATAATCTTGTTGGCATACTTGTATAGTTTATCGTTGATTTCTTTTTTGTAGATATTTTACTTCATTGGTGAAAATATTACTATTAATATACAATCATTTAAACATTGTTCTTATATATATATTATATATTTCGATTTCTTAAGCTTTTTAGCAAAGATGAAAAAATCAAATGAGAATTATTCATCTAGTCAGAGCCATTTTTGTCATTTTTAATCAAAATAATTATAATACATATTTAAAGTCAGGAAACGATCTGGTTAATTGAAACATAATTAAATGTTAGATTGTTGCTGATTCCTTTGATAATGCCAAACAAAACAGGGGTAAGTTAGGGTAAGCTTCATGAGATCTGTTCGACTTTTTTCTGAATTGTTTTCTTGTAAGGTTATGTATTGGTTGTGAAAATATTTCACACATGATCGTTTTTTATCTAACTGAATCTAGTGCCTTAATTGTGTTCAAAGTGCTAACAGAATAATTGTATAAATCTTTTCATGTTTTATACATAGTTTTTCTGTGCAAAATATCTATGCACCAAAAATGCATATATTGCAAAAAAAAACTTGTGCACTGGTCTACGCATAAGTACTACCTTAACTTTATATATAATTGTAAATATATACATTATTGTTGTACAGTTGATATATTTCGTATATATACCTTATATATTGTGCCTTGTGCAAAGCACATTTATATAGTTGTCATAGCAACAGAATCACATTCTTGTCTTCCAATCTCAAAATGTTTGGCTTTATGCAAATATGTTTTATGATGAATGCTTTATGTTACATAGCCACATAGCCAACAATTTGTTTGTGTATATAATGTTTTATTTTTGATACTGTAGACATTTTAGAGTCTTCCAGCAACTTAACATTCCTATATGTACTTAGATATAAGTATTGATTTCATTTACATTCAGAAGAAGAACAATAATCCAGAAGTTTCAAATTGGTCAGCAGAATTAGTGATTAAATACATTTTATCAATTGGACAAATGTGTTATAGAAGATGTCTATAATTATGATATATTGTTGGTTCACATAATAAAAGGCCCAAAATGAGTTTTTTTCTTAACATACTTTTTGGGATAACTAGATGTTTCATTTTGCACTAAAGCTATGGCAAATGAATAAAAAAGTATTGACATAATACTGCTGTGAGTTTTTCTCTACTATTCTGGTGACCAATTAGAAACTCCAATTAGGTTTTAAGAAAGAGTAAAATATTATATTTTAAATAATTTTAACTTTTTTAAAAGGATAAAATTTACATAAAAATTGTTTATGAAACACTGGCAATGACTATTTACTATGCAAAATTTAAAGTTGATTTTTACAGGTTTATTTGCTCATAATTGCCAAAAATATGCATGGTCTTCCATAACAAAGTGCCTTAAAACTTTACAAAATGAAATGTAAAGAAATTTAGGTTTGAAATCTAGAATATATTTTGTATATCTATCTTATTATAAATGTTATCATGTCAATTAATATGTAGCATTTTATTATATGTACAGTTTCAGTAGTGAATATTCGTTATATAAATAATATCTATGTGAAATTATTTTTTGACAAGATGTATGTCACATTAATACTTCTAATCATTTCTAAATTATTAATTGTTTAGTTACATGTACAGAAAACACTAATTGTTCTAGGACTGTTGATTTTTCTGACTTAGCTGTTGGCAGGGTACTAACATAATAACTGATGTTCTTGTCAGAAAACTATCTGTATAATTTATACATTTTCTATTGTATTGAATGATATGATTTACTTTGTAGATGCATGCGTATAGTGTTATACACAAGAAAAGTGTTTATCTTTTTGCAGAAATAACCATCGACCGTCCTGAACATTTGACAGGAAAAAAAGAATGAGAGCTAAAGTGTAACTTCTATAAACTGTTAGATCTGAATTCATTTAGCATCTGATTAAGAATCTCAATTAGTCAGTCTTGAAATTTTCTTTTGAGAGTCGTTCATTTTATTTGGTCCCTGGCTTAAGTCTTAAGAATTCTGTCTCCATATTTTTTTTGTTTCAATAAAATAAGTGCAATGTGTATTTAAAGACACGTATTTGGTATGAGGTTAAATTTTATATTTAAAATTTTGACGCCTTTGATTCGAAGTTTCAAAAATTCATATAAATTCGAAGCTGTTCCAATTTACCCCCATTAAAAAAGTGACATGATTCTGCACTCTGTTGTTACTTTTTACTCCCTTATTTTAAGCAACATATTTCTGTCAAGTTTTCAGGACGGTAACCAACGCAATAACATGACAAACAAGACTACTAGTGCAATATTTACTGGTAAAGGGTATGCTACATGAAATAATAAAAGGTGGACAAATTTTAAATCATATTTTGAACATGTAACCTATAAGCCATTCTCAATATTGAGACACAAAACAGCCATCTACTATTTTTCAGAAACTATTTTGAAATTTGTGTACGTAACGTAAATTGTGTCGACCAAAGTCGACAATTTTCTACATATCCTCTACATTTGTTTTTGCATATAATTTTTGGCTTTTTATGGCTGCCTTTGGTCCAATATTGAGATTGGTGTGGATTTGAAACGCTTCCAGTGATGTCAGAATTACATCACTATGACGTCACTATCTATAGATAAATGATATATATTTACTTTGATCTTTGACCTCTGGGATGTCCTCCGTCTGCTTTGCAAATGACTATCCTGGTGTTATTGTAAGAATGATAGGTCTTCTCTTACCATGTGTTCGTTCTTTCAGAGTGATACACAATATTTGAAATAATTCAATCAAGGGTCTTGTATTTTGTTGCAAGACTGTCTATGTTAATTTTAAACAATAATAAATTTCAATAGATTTTTTTTCATATCTAGATCCTCTGCACCATTCTTATTTTCATCGTCTGCATATTTACTTCCTACAATGGGTCGTGTGGTTAGATACGTTCCAGCAGTTTTAACGTACTATAAATTAGTGGCACAAAGGATAGTCATTTGTCGGTCACGTTGCTCTGAACTGCGATTGTCCGTCTGTGCGAATTTCAACACAGTGATCCAGCTGAATTATATACCTGTATTATATATACAACTATTTGTAGCAAACAATTCTTGCTTCTTGATATTGAAATAAAATACGCAATAAACAATTTAGAAAACATATCATGGTGGTGGTTTGGGTGTGGTTTATTTCCATGGTGATGGCTGTTGCTTCTTTGATTTTTACATGTATATTGTGTTTTATTATGGATTTTTGGAAAAGGTACACAACAAAAGGTGAGGGCACATGTTCTTGTTCTGACATCTGGTGGTAAAATACATGTCTAATTATTAATTAATTAGCACATTTTGGTGATCATTTTTGGACGAAGGTTTATCATTAATAAGGTACAAATGGGTGATAGGTGTACTCGTCACAAGGAATAGGATTATTCATGTTAAACTAACTAACTGTTTGGTACTTGGGAATCTAAATGGGACACATATGTGTGTAACATATCTACAAACTGTGATATTGTAAATAACTTATTTTTACGACTATGTCTGCTTGCAGATGTCGTTAAATGATATTTATTTATTTAGAATTCGTTTTTGCCATAAAGTGATTTTTACGAAGTATTGCTGACTGAAAAATATATTTATCAAGATAGACTCTCTTTGTCCATTGTTTTATGTCATTCAAAGGTGAAAAAAAATAACACGGGCGTTTACATCAAAGTATTAACATATCGGTCGATGACCAAAAACATGTGCCTTCCGCCAAAAAAAAAAATATCCATAAAGCGTAGTATATATAGAAGCTGCGTGTTGCATACACGGCTATTATGACGTGTATATCGTGTGTACCGCGAGTTTTGCTCTTTGGTGTATTGTTGTATGTCCTTCAACAGCTCTGCTACAAAGGTCAAAGGTAAAGGTCGGTTGTTTCAGCTTATGCAGTTTACGTCATCGTTACCTGTCAAGTACGTTACATATTGAGAGTTGACAAACTGCTAACTGGATACCGGGCCGTGCATGTCGTTTCATGTGTTTTTCCATAACAAGCAATGAACATAGTGTTCATCATTCTCATTTCCCCATTAAAATCGAGGTAACATGTAGATTTTTGACGGGGAGATAACTTTGGTATATTTTTATTCATAAGACCATAAATAACAATGGATTCTTTAGTCCACCATTCTCAGCACCTATTAGAAGCTGAACATATTAAGCTGTTAACAGATAATGCAAGTAACTAAAGTTATCTCCGTGACAAACTATTTGTATGTTACCTGTAACATCCGTAACTATGGTAACGTATGTTACTTATTGTGTTCCTGGTGAGGTGCAATCCTTCTCAATATAAAGCGATGTAGTGCAAAAATATTAGGTTTCGACTAATAATCGGGTTGTGGGAATTTTTAAAAAATAACTATACTGTAAATAGCAATATTTATACTTTACAAAAGACTAGTCATGACTACTTTGCCTGTTTTAATTAGATAATTTACGATGTAGATATTTTATTTGAGGATATTTATCTCGAAGTTTGCACATATCATAACAGTTCGGTCATATCAAATGATTCGAAGGCTGTTAAACATTAGTTCAAGCTATATTTATTTTTTTATTTATGAGATTTTTGCGAGACATTTTAGTAAATATAAATTTTATGTTCGTTTTTAATCACGTTTTTACGTTACCGCTATTTTGGTAACGTATTTTAGTTTGTCTTAGAATGTGTGGTTTATTTATGATTGAGAAATACATATCATAATGTATGTTGTTACTGACTGAAAGCACGAGAAAAAACATTTCAAATATTAGTTTCTTTGTTTATTATAAAATTCCACATTCGGTTATTTACAAAAATGCAATGAATACCATCACTGAGATTTACAAAAGCTGTTAAAAAACTAAGGTAAACATTGTAAACGTCGCGACATAAAAAAACGAGAAAATGCATCATAAATTAACATGAATTAAAATAACCAACTTTGACATGCGTTTATCAAATCAAGTAAGAGAAATAATCGAACTTATAACACAAGTTCGAGTAATAGATCTACTAGAATTAAACCGGATCAACGCCGTGACCTTTGAATAATACACTTTGACGACAGGCAAATATTGCCCAAAAGAGTCGATTAGAATTAACAAAATGCATATACACCTCATCTATATTACATAATGCAACTTCCTGCAACACTGTCTCCCTATACGATGTTAAAACATGAACACATAAGCGTGTCCTAGGGTTTTATAAGTGTCATAATTATACTGCATGTGCACATTTATCACAATAATCAATAATTTATACATTCTGTTAAACAAGTCGCATTTAAACACTACAGCATTTTAAAGTGCGACATAAAGGTTCGCTCGTGTAAATTTTCAAGACCATACTACAACACCCGTTCCGTTATTTTGGTACTGCAACACAAGAGAGGACCAAGGCGAGGGAAAATAATTTCGGCGAAAGTTTATTTAAATATACAAAATGTATCATCATTGGTATCATTACATCCCCAACATCTAGACCCACGCCAGGTCACACTTCACATAGGTATGATGTTGGATGCATGCAGAATGTGGAGAATTTATTTGTACTGGTTATGCATGTACAAAAATGAAATAGCAAAGGAAAGCTTTGTCTGCCAACTTTAAAAAACATGGTGATCAGTATAAACCCCGAAAAAAAACACATAACAAACAAACACGCTG
Source organism: Lutraria lutraria (assembly GCA_964023205.1). NCBI lineage: Eukaryota > Metazoa > Mollusca > Bivalvia > Venerida > Mactridae > Lutraria > Lutraria lutraria. Next base: position 8,132,173 of record OZ026839.1, on the reverse strand, counting down.
GACAGGACTGTAAAATGCTAAATCTGTATTCTTCAGCTCTATGGGAACAAATCTCCCACCGGCATCGAAAAATCTCACACCTTAATGTTAAAAAACAATGTTTACATCATCTAAATAGGAAATACAGTTGATGAATGAATACTTTTCTTTTATAGAAAATAAACAGGCACAATAAAGGTCCTACGTATAATGTTGGATAGTGAAAGGCTTTCCCTTCAAAATATATCCAAAGTTAACTCGAGGTACACAGCTATGGCAACAGGCAACATCACCAAGCAGCCTGATAATCCTTCACCATTGATAAGCCATTGTTGTCCTGTATACTTTCCTGAAGAGTTTGTATATATACTGCCCAGAATTGTAGGATTGTAAATATTCCAGAACCAATGCATGATAGAACAAGCCCACAGTGAATGCCTGCAAGATGAAAATACATTTAAGCCCGCAGGATAAGCCAACCAAAATGAAACAGACCCAACCGCACAGCGAATGCTATCAAAATAATATAATGTTTATTTGTGTTAATTGTTCAAGGATTCAATAGGCAATAAATCATAAAACAAACGTATTAGGACACCGAACAGCAGTGCAAAGACGTTAGGATAATCTGTCAGTCGTGATTTAGATTAGGCTACAGGGCTTTCATTTGACCCTTCAAATGATATTTTGCCTCTTGAAATTATATAGCAAATAAAGCTTCTGGCTCTGACTGAAGTTTTACAATTTGGTCAACTATTGAATTACATGTAGTAGAAAATTTTGTTTACTCTTCAAATTATTATCAGCCAAGGGTCAATTTGACCCACAACTTGGACTGTTAGGCTAACGTGTAAGTCCGCTAATCTTGTAGGTTCATATCCATACATTCATTCTCTGCTTCAGTTAGCTTATCGAATATGATATTCGAATATTTTGTCAATTCCTTCATTGATGTAGGGAAGTTGTCAACAACTTGCGGAAACAGGGCTCAGACATTTTTGAATTGATTGGTGATCTAGGAACGACTGCTATGTCAAGTAGCAGCCGTAAATAAATGCACTTGCTATAGTGTGTTTTTTCCACTATGTTGCACCAACAGACATGGTCATTTGGGACACTTGCGGCTTATTGGTAGAGGAAGATACCAGTCATATACCTGGCTAGAACCACCGACCTTCCATAAACTAACTGGATAGCTTCTTTACATGAGTAATTTGGTTCTGGATGGGATTCGAACATACAGTGGTGAGAGTCTAGAGACACAGAGCCCCCCTCCCCTCCCCCTTCAATAAATACTGTTTAAACTAATTCAAAATAAACAGGATTTATTAGTTCTTATAACAATATGATATTATAATAATATTACTGTCACACCAGTAACAAACAACAACAAATTATTCAATTCTGCATTTTGCTTGATAGCAGCTGTATAGATGTGAACTAGAATATCTAACTATTACAGGAATATATTTTAGAAAAAAAAACAATACTTCAAAGGTAGCCCCTATCACTAGGAGTTTCACTTACCCTGATTTCACAGCAACCCAACCGTGAGGGAAAGCAGCAAACACGCAGGCCAAACATTGAATAAACACAGTGAGATACGGTTTCTGTGGTTTCAACAAACTAGTAAGTAATACCATGACGGGAATGTGGAATAACCCCCAGATCAATCCACTGAAATAACAATATATACACCCAGGTCAGGTTGGGTTTTCGCCAACTGATACGTTTAAAACGAGTTTCTTCCATGATAGAGCTACGGTGGACTCGTACTGTTTACATTCACGATTAGCTCACGATTGTTTACGTTATGAACAAGTGTTTGTAAGAATACAAAACGTATTTGACGAGAGACACTTGTGTGAATTTTAAAACGTGAAGTTAGCAATAACAAGTTGAATATTTGCATCATGTTCTGTGATAGTCAACTTTTAAAGAATGTATTTTTTTACTTCTTTCAACAACTGAAACAGACATAAGAAAGAATATCAACATGATTCAACAAATGAAATATCACAGAGATGGTGGATTCATCGAATGATTTTTTTAAAATAATGGTGGTTAAAAAAAATATCATTCAGGATGCACCATTACAGAAAGCTGCTTCACATAATATACTGGTATTGTTTATATCTAAAAAAAACAATTACCTTAAAACGAACGCTTCTATTATAGAAAATCTTTGCAGTAGGCATGGCAACAAGAAACATCTCCATCCGACTTCTTCACCTGCAGCTCGTAGAAAACCTGACAATCTGTTCTTGTTGTGGTCGTGTATGCTGTGCTTGCCAAATTTGGCTGAACAAACAAAAGGTGACATGTATTAATACTAAACCTTACAGACTAAAGAAATGTTGGGCTACTTTCGATACCCTTGTGTTGAAATAAATGAAAATGTCAAAGACCTCGATAAATGAAATAATATTTTTGAAGATATTCATAATAACATGTAAGGCATAATAGATTACATGGAAGAAATAATAGAAAACGTGATAAATAACATGGACGACATAATAGAACACATGGAACATGGTGGAAGACACGGCATACATGAATAGATTGAAGAAATCATTCTGAGGCATTAGGTAGTACAAAGAATATGTACTCACAAGGTGACGCCCATCCGACTTTAACAGCAACATATGCGCAACTCTCGACAGCGGCGTAGACAAACGCGAGTGACGTCACACTGAACACGATACTTCTGATTGGCTAAAACAGAAAGCTTGTGAATAAAATTTGAATTTATTGCGCTTCTGATTGGTGGAAACATGTAAAAAAAAATCTGCGTCACTTAGGATTGGTGGAAAAGGTACATGGCGCAGTGACAGATTGACATCACGTTTGAGATTGATTTTTAAAGACACACTCTGCAAAAATCGAGTTACAGAGGCCTTTTCTAATTGTGTAATATCGAAAGCATGTGATTTAAAAATGTGATAAATCAAGCATAAACTCAATAGCATTAAGTTGCTGCATGATCGAGCGAGTTAATAAACATGGTACAATTAATGATACGTCATTAAGACATGCAGACTTAATGACACTCTACGTATAGCCAAGTTGACATTTCATATCAACGTGAATATGCAAAATAGAGATAAAATACTAGTGTGTCTACCTATATACTATTATGAATGTTAGATTATCATTCGTTTTTATCTGTAATACTGGTTTACCAATTAAATTTCCAAGAAAAAATTACTTGATGTAGTCCTGACAACTGTGATAGGAAATCTAGTAGTGTACCATCATACACATTCCAGCAAAGTGCCGCGGCCCCAGGAAAGAACATGGCATGTGCCAGATAGCCGAATGGTCGCTCACGTAGCACATATACCCACACAGCCGTGACTCCCAGAACGAACGTCGCGAATAGAAAGCACATCTTCTTCGTGGTTTATTGTTTGGTTTTAGAATAAATCAATCGAATATCAATGCATATAATCCATTCTAATCCACAAACAAATAAACACTGTCACATAGATTGTTAAAGTACTCCACTTGTAAATAATGTATTATTATGCAAGCTTAATTCAGAGGCATATAATACTTACATAGATAAATATAGAACTTGCTCAGGTCACATTATCTACACACGTCTAGCATTTAAAACTTTTCTATAAACCAGATAGAAAACGGCACGTTTGAAACTTATTATCAGAAAATTAATTTATTTTAAGGTCAATTGTTGAAATTAATGAGTGTCAGACGAGTAAAGCGTACAACATAATAAACGTAGTCCATATGTAACTTTATTGATTCATGTATATAATAACATGTATACAAAATCGGACTTCATGAAACTGTATATGATTGATATGTTTAAAATCCACGCTCTCGCCACATCAGTGATAACATATACAATATTGTCATGTTCAAACAATCGATACACTACTCATCACACATGGACCGCTGATAATGTTCAAAGCAGATAAACTTGCATTGGTTTATCGAGAGTATAAAATGGTGTGAAAAAAAGCAGATACCATAAACAATAGAACGAAAACGTCTGATTTCATACTGCCTGTTTGTATATATATTTATATGTATATTTGTCGATGCACTATGTATAAGACGAAATAAATATTCTGTTCTGTTCATACAGGTATTCAAATGCAATGTAAGTCTATATATATGCATGACTATGAATTCTTTATTCAGATATTTTTTTTGTGATGAGAAAAACCATGGACTTATACATACAGCTTCCTCAGATCTTAAATCTGTCTGGTACTGTGTGGTCAGTCAACAGCTTGTTTATACTGTAAAACAGCGACAATAAGACAATCTTTGGGACCGGACAAGGTAATATTTTTAAGACGGTCTCTTTGTCCAGTTGCAGTATGGAAGAAAGATCAAATATTGATTCAAAAAGTCCTCGTTACAATGATACGTTCTTGATAATGGGGGGGGGGGGGGAGGGGGGGTACTGTATAAACAAATACATTACAACACGCAGGTTAAATAATAAAATATGCTGGGTAGATTTGATTTGCGGATAATTTTAATGATTTTCTGTCTGTTAATACTGGTAGGTGACAGACTTAATTTTTTTAGCTGCTTAATTGTATTTTCATTTCAATGGATTTAACCCTGTTTGTCAACGCTTTTTCAGTTACTAGTAACTAGTTATAATTTATACGGCTGTCGGTTCTCTTAAACAGTTAGCATGGAATATATTCTAACCAGTATTTACATACCCTTCCACAAGGTGCTGGCAACTTCTCCTAATATGGGTGAATTAGACATTTTGATTGATCCGCATACACTGTATATACAATAATTACCGACCATGGAAATTTTAGGATAAACTAACAAAAGAAACAAGAAATAATTTATATTCTATATTTTTATTTAATTTTAGGCTATACAATCAGTACGTGCATACAGTTGTTTATATGAATACAATATAATGTACAGTCAAGCCTGTGAGCAAAGGCAACCCTTGGGAAAGACAATACGTGGCCCTTTATTGAAAGATGGCCCTTATTCGGAGGGCATTTTCTTCTACATAATAAAAAATGGCCGTCATTTACGGGGTAGCATTTATTCGGAGATGGCTGCTAACACAGGTTTTACTGTATATACAAATGATTATCAGTCATGGCTCAAATTGTGGTTATAATTAAAGTAGCAGTACCATGCCACCTATGACGAGCCAAATAAATGGAGAAAACAGAAAAAAATAACAGTTCTGTTCTATTCTATATACAATGTACATGTATGTGATTACGCGATACAAGGTCTATGTGTGAATCAAAAGAATTGTTGCAAACAGTTATATGTTTAATTCAATGCTTTTAATTTTTAACAGTAATATTTAACCTAAGTCCGTTTAGAACCGTGTAGACGTAATACCACGACTAAGAAATTTTCGACAATATATTTTTATTTCTAAAACAATTTTAATATCAAATTGTATATGGCAGTGATTACATGAAATTTTACATATACAGGTATGTTGGTTATACAATACCATCATTTAATTACAAGTTAATGAAATACATTGTAATTAAAACAGTCAATAAATCACAATACACAAGGAACAATTAAGAAGACATAACGTCCACTGTTATTTCTTTTATTCAAGTACTAATATTTGTAAAATCCATATAATATGGCCTATGCAAGTCACAAACGGTCAGGTTCAGAACCAATTGGAACTCCTCGGCGTTTGTCTAAATGAAAGTACGCATTTCTCAGTCACGGAAATGCCCGACTAGTTACGATCGGTTCCGAGCAGATAACTTTCTTCGGCTGTATTATTTCAATTATCACATGTAGTCAATCTAAGCAGTGATCCAGATTCTGTACCTTACCTTGTTCTACGCACGTAACTGCCAAATTAGTCCATACCAATCGCTCCAATCAACAATACTGGAAGAATGACTTTCGACATAATGTCCCAAACAGAATCATTTCGAGGAATATTAGATCTTTCATATAAATCAAAGTACTGAGAGTACTCATGGAAACTGAACTTACGTATACTTGCACTGCAACATGGAACGGGAACTAGTTAATTAATAACCTTTTCATGGCGGATGTAGAAAACGTAATACTTTGGTCCACACCAAAATTCATGCGCGCTGAGCTAGTGACGGATAGGGAAATCTGAACTATCGTTCAGTATCCAATATATATGCGTACTTGATTGGTCGTTCTAGTTTCGCATCCACAGCTGGACTTAAACACATATTTGACTGAATACATTACTTCACAAAGACAAATAGTAAAGATGAAAATTATAAAATGTTAATATTAATACACATACGTTAATTATGATCACTTACTCGTAAATTACGTAAAACACATGATCAACTGATATCAATAGTATATAATTCAGAAAATTGACTAGGACTAAACTGTTTTATATTTATACAGTTTTATCCATTGTCGGTATTCTGTTCAGTGCATACGGTTAATTAAACATTATCATTTAATGTCAACTTAAACTGAAAAGTATAAATTCTGACTAAAAAAGTAAAAATGAGTAGATTTAATGATGTATGGTCGCTTATTTATCCAGAATTTCGATTCTCACTAATACTGCAATACAGGCACGTTCGTGCGTATGATATGAACCAGTAAACTGGTGTACGCATTCAACACCATGCAACATCGCTAAATGGAAATAATTCCAACTGTTTTATATTTTTTCACATTGTAAGTTCCATCAGAATCGGATCGTCTCTTCCTAGAACAACCAGAAGTACTTGCTTGCTGCATTTCGTCACAAGTCTCATCAACAATATGTGTGTTACATGTTTCCCATCCATGAAGAAATTGATCTTCAATACGTACGTCATCATTTTGATACTTTCTGAATTGCATTCCTTTTTTATACCGGACCGTTTCGTCCATTTCGTTTATTTCTAGATATCCGTCTTTCACAAGCAATCTGATAAGATTTTCTACTGGAACAATTGACTGTTCCAAGCATAGTTTAACGATTGCTTTACTAAACACATCTGCGTCATCAATAGAGTTCTTTGTAAGGTATGTTTCGAGTTCTCCAGCGCAGCGTCTGTCAGCCTCGTTATCATCAAATAAAAGAAGACTTCCGGTTCGCTGAGCTAAATGTTTAGCGGTATTCAGAACGGAGCGTTGAAATGAGAACAACTCTTTCTTCACTGAATCGGAGGAAGTGCTCATTTGTCCGAAATCGTGCAGTAAATTTTCGATTTTGTTAACTTTGGAACGCTTGTCTTGACCGGGAACTTTTAGGATAGAGGCAAGCCAAGAGGCAGTATCCATATCCGCCATGTTTTCCATGTTACCAGAACCCAGGTAAATATTCAGTGATACTTCCGTTTCAGTCGATTTCTTATTCTTCATTGTTCCAATATTTTCATTTAGTTCAACCAAAGCTTTTGTCGGAGACACCACGTATAATATATTACCATGTATTTCAACAAAGCCTTTGATTTCTTCCAACGTTTTCGGTTTATTTTCTGTTTCAAACAGACGCAAAAGAACAAAGGCAACTTCCGGTTCTAAACTTAACGGCCATACAAACGTCGGTTGACTCATGATTTTAAATCGACGTTCGTTTTCTTGTCCAGTATGACTGTGCGAATCAGTTTCAGGCTTTTCAAACAATACTGTCTCTGTTTCCATCGCATCAGAAAACCTTGATGAACGTGGATATTTAGCGTCAAGTTCAGTCTTACAGTATCTATTGATTTCATCTAACGTGTCACTCTGTATATCGTCATTGGCGTCTTTGATCAGAGCTGCGAAGCTGCCATGACAGTTGTTAGAAATTCTTCCTAGCGAATTTCTGATCTGATTGCTCCTTTTATCAAAGGCGGATCTAAGAGCTACGAACGCTTTTTTATCCGGGAATTTAAAGGCCACTGAATGGTTTTCTATTTCCAATAAACCTATGTCACGTAATACATTAACAACATTGTGGAAATCTATAATGGTTTCGACCATACAGGCAGAAGCTATTGCATGAACGGGACATGTCAAGTCCACAGGCACGTCCTCCCGATTTTCGTACCAAGTCTGCAAGTAGAATCAATGGGAAAATATAAGTGACGAAGTGCATCCTTTCCTGGTGGTTTAATTAATATGTATTAAGATTTGCGAATTGACACATTAAAATGTTCGTATTCAGACTGGACTTTATGTATAATTTAATTTCGGACAACATTCTTATATCATTACATGTACATTGTATATTATATTTCATTTTTGTGATTTAATTCAGGCAGTTTTATTTAACACATTAAATCGTGTAACCTTCTATAAAATATTGTAAGCGAGTTTTACGTTATAGATAGAGAAACGTGCGTTAAGATTGAATTACATATCTGTTATTCCCTAATTTTACGGGATTACAATTAACACACTGAAAGAAAAATCAAATAAATTTATGGCAATCAAAATGATGATGAAAAATATATAACACTTTCAATGTTACAACACGTTTACAGTATACCTATACTGAAACGGTCGATCGCTTCCTACTATTTCATGGTGCAAATGTGATTTAACAGTTGACAATTAAAGATATTGTAATGAGCCACAAATAAGTCGCGAATCATGTCAAGATTTTTTCATAACTCGGAACTTCGCCTTACACGTCCAAATTTACATATACATACCGTAGGCCCATCTCAGCCAAGCACTCGGCAAAAAGAAAGATTCGGCAGGTACTTTGCGAGCAAAAGATATAGGTGTCTCATAAGCCATTTTGACTGGCCATTCCAATAAATATACTATGTAAAACCTTCTGTTCAGAAATATTTACAATTGTTAAGCAATGTTAATAAATCAGAGTTAATAAATATATCATTGTATGTTAAAAATGCATTAAAAATCCGTTCTAACATGACTTATGTTGAAAGATAAATTCTGTTCATCTCCATTACCTATATAATAAGAGTGCAACTTGTGTATGATTCTTTGTTTAAAAAGTTATGTCCATTGTTTGTTCATTTTATCGTTTAAATTATGTTGACAGTTTATGTTTGTATTTATGTATGCAGATGATGTACTATGTACAAGTCTGAATAAAATGTCTGTCTGTCTGTCCAATAGGTGTGACACAATAATAAACTTTACTATGTTTCTGACGTTACACAAAATTGTACATTGTTTTACTAATTTTCTAGGTTAAGATATATTATATTTACCTTCACGTTATTCAGCACTTCAGTATGGTGAAGGGAGTCGCACGGGAGCACGAACAAATGTCTCTCACTTTTAGAAGCTACGTCCATCAAATAAACGACTATTTCTCGATCAAGTTCTGTATTGTTTCTGAAAATCTTAAGCAATTTCTTTCCGGTTGAAATTTTATGAAAATCTATTTTCAACAAGTGCGTAAGACAATCACGAACATAAATCACTTTTCTCTCGTTTTCCAGCGTGTTTTTCAATTTAATCAGAGTCTTCGGACGACTGTCAACCGACAGTTGACTCATACTTTCCAACTTTTTTGAAGCACAATTCAGCATTTTTTCGTCGTTCTCGGCCATTTTTGTAAGATCTCAATTTTTCCTGTGAATAAGTTAAGAATAGTTAAGAATAGCCTGTACATTATATAAATAAGTGTTGGGAATTCCCACCAAGTTTCTATAAATAGCATTATGTACATGACTGGTTCGGTTTGTTATTTTTAGCTACGCTGGTTTATTGACCAGTAACATCCTTCAGTCGGTTTATTATCATTCGGTTCAAAGTTCGGGTGTTTCCGTAAAAAAAATCTGGAGGCCCTGCAATAGGGTACCGAACTACAATCATGAATGGTAAAAACAACGATTATATATTAGTCAATAACGATACATCGCTAATGTTATTTACATGTTGTAACCATACCGACTCTAACTATGAATTTTGATTTGATGGAGATTTCTAAACATTAAGTGAATATCAAATGTATAAGTATTACATTGTACGTAAATATGGAGGTAAAAGGCGAAAACTTCGCCTGGGTATCAGAAAAAAAGACTTAGAAATGTCGCTTGTGACGCTAAAATAGTTTACCCATCCGAACGGAATATATCATTAATTTTATTCGTATGCGAAATAAATTCTGTTATTAGAGAAGAGTATACATGCATGTACAAGTATGTACCTGTATAATATTATGATACACAATTAAGCATATGATGTGGAGAATGTGTATGTAATGAAAGTATGATTTACTAGTCTGGGGCGGATCAAGGGTTTTATGTCGAGGGTTAGATGTCATTTTGTTCTCACGAAGACGTATCAGACGAAATTATTTTTCTTAGTTGACCCCTGAACATTCTACTATGTTAACTTTAGAAGCAAGTTAATTAGTTTAGATTTTAGAATAAGTATTATATAATATAAAGTATACATGTATACTAAAGGCTCTGTCGATGGACATTTTAAACATTATCAATTTCTGACAGGAAATCTTTAGTTAAGAACTCGTTTACTTAGAAATATCCTGACAGTGGGTTTTTAGGGTATAGAAATAATGCTAGGCTCTCAGTAATAAACTAAACTGTCATTTCCCAGAACAAACAAAATGGATGTTTATTTGATCAAAATACAACCATTTCTTTCTTTATTGTAAAATGTATTTAATACTGGTTACAAATTCTTTGAAATCGACCGTTCTTTCTTACTCTCAGAAGTGTCGAGTTGATCCGTCTCGCTGTTTCAGATAATTAGTTATTTCGCCAATTAAATCTCCCGATTTCACCCAGTATGGCAAACACGAAGTATAAAAACAATTCATCAAATACGACACTAAAACGGACTTACCGCAGAGAAATTTCCATAAAATAAACATTCTTAGTGCTACCATGCAGCGTTCTCGTCTTTTAAGCCATAGGTATCTGCTCATCCGTCACCCAATATGTGACATCATTTTCACTATGGTGTTCATTAGGTAATTACAATACCACGCGCAACAGTGATTATTCGGCAGTTTCCGTGACTTTCCGTAAAATATTTTTCCTCTCATACTGAGTATGACGGAGCGTCATTCGGAATTTTAACGGAAATCAACGAACTTCCCCGAATACAGGCAAATGTTCCTTCGCCAAGCGGTGGCTATCATTCTTCGTTGTCAAGCTCAAGTTATTCGAAGTAGTTGAATTACATCAAAGAAAATATAAGTTTGTACGCAGACACTGAAGTGATGGAAAAACAAAATATATCTTCGCGTGTAAGAAATTTTTCTCTGCCTTACGTTGGAGGTTCCAAACTCGTGACGGATGGTCCGGATTATCGCACCTCGTTGGATACCAAATTGGTAATTATTATAATCGTTTCTATGACAACAATGTAAAGTTATTATATATACGTTTTCACGGTCGATTTAATGATAAGTTTTATTGTCATCGTATACACGAATTATGGGATTGGAGTATAATGAAATAGAATCTTGGTTATATTTAATTTAGGCAAATCTTGAAAACAATGAAACAGTATTTGGCTGAATGTATATTATAGAATAATATCGTTAGTGACAGTAAATCCATTCACATCCAATTAGGCTATTAAGTGTTATTTTAATAATCATTTTTTTCTCTTTTTTTCTTTATTGTTTGTGTGTGTGTCTTAAGTTTTACAGATAATTTTATATTTACAAAACAAAACTTTAAAGACTAAATAATAATACATGTATTAAAACTGTAGTCATATTGACCGATTAACATTTTTTGCGTTTTTGCATGCAGTCGTAGTTCAGTTGAACTAAACATTAATGTTTAGTAAATAATGTTTCAGCACTAACGTTACGGCGCACGAAAATTGAATTTTGTAAAATTAGAATTAATCATAAAAATATTTTATATTATATTCCATAAAGAAAAAAATCGTATTGCACTTTTTGGTGTTGAATTAATTGTTTGGCGCGTGTACGGGTGTATCTAATAATTACTCCTTTTTTCACAAATAGGAATATTTCGTTCGCTGCATTAATATTATACGTTCGTTCTTTCATGAAAAAAGCAATCGCAAAACTGTAGTAAAATATCATAATTGTCCGTAAAATTCAGTAAAAATAGGAATAACTACTCTAATAACGTCAGCTAGTGAAAGTTGCAAACTTTTGTAGTAAAAAACACTAAACATAGTATTCATTAATAAAGAGCAAGTTGTCGAGGTTATTCGTTTCTTAGCAACCCAGATCTGTTATAAAAAATTCAAACAATTCTCAACAACACAATTACAAAAATGTACTTTAAAAGATTAAATAAAGACACACAATTTACAAATAAATAACTAAAAATATGCATTATACAAAATATAGATTTATAATCGAATCAAATCGAAGAAGCAATATTGAAGCATTGAACGTCAGACATAGTTTAAACTATTTGAATTGTTTGTTGAAAACTCCTTAAAGGTGCAAATACTAGAAATAAAAAGTCTGATGTCTGACAACGGTTATCAAAATCATACATACGTAGTCATATAAAAAGTGTACATATTCTAATCACGGTATTATATGATACGAACAGGATCAAGCTCACAGTTTCCGGCCATTCCTGGACGACAGTGCACCAATATGGTACGTACGGAGCGATGTTCGGCAGTCAACCCTTTGTCCACAAATGTAAGTTTGTCAAACCATGTAATATTGGCATAATTGAATAATCACGGTAAAATTCTCATCTCTACATATTTTTGAAGGTGTATATAGCAAAACATTCTTTCTAACAAAACACGCGCTGAAAGGAATTTCGAAAGTCTTGCAGTTTGATGCACAGTATACATGTCAGATATGTTTCAAATACTGTGGAATCATGAGTCGGATATAAGCATGCGGCAGAATTAGACCATGACTCCTAGTCTTTGGATGGACCTCCGTGTAGCGGTGCATCAAAGAAGAAAGGACAACTTGGTCGTAAAATAATTAGATTGCAATCGTACTGTATGTTAAGGGACAGAAATATGAGCTCCCAATCCTGGTACATTTGTACATGTATTACAAAACGCATTTTCATAGACCATGACCGACGACCAATTTGAAACCTACAAAATTTCTGAAATCTTACCTTTTTGAATGCGTATCAATATTTCCGTATGCATAGTAAATATCGCTCGCTCCAGAAATGATTATTCGATTAATACTTGTATAGCTATGTTCTCTGTGCATTAAGTTATCGTGAAAACTGCAAGACTCCCAGAATGTCCTTTATTATGGTAAAATATAACATAAACACCGTTTAGGATAACGTGCTAACTTATGTTATGTGTATTTATTACAGGAAAAGAGAATCGATCACGAATGTTAATAAAACACTTTCTCTGATAGTTTGATAAGCAAATATTCCAAAGAAGTATTTCGGTTCAGATTTGTCTTTATTATGATTACCTGCATAATTTCATTTGAGCAATTTTGTGATAAATGACAAACCACGTAAACAATAGGTGACTTATTTATTGTCTCCATATCAGGTTCTCGGTACATTTCATGCGATATATTTTCCGAATTTCAAATCTGCAAGAAAATTGGACAAACTGTTTAACATTAACTATTGGCAACACATTTTTATAAGCAATATTTTCCTGATATTAATTTTCAAGAATTCTTCATGATATGAAGTCTACTTTCGTATCCAAGTTGATTAGCATTAATGAAGATTCCACTTCCATTTAGCCAAGCAGGGCTTACATTAGACCCTTAAAATGACATATACTGACTCTTGAAATCAGCAAAATAGAGCTTCTGACTCTCGAAAATTTATACCAAAGGGTAAAATTTACTATTACATTAATACGGGGAAGTCAAAGACCGGGGCCCGCGAAGCGGGTCCCGGGCTTTGGCCTTGCCCGGCTATAGACAATGCGTACGTTAGAAAAGGTTCAATGTGAATTAAAACAATTTCAAATGTGATTACCTATCGCCGAAAATCTCATTTCCAAATCATTGGGGCCGCCATTTTGTTTGTAACAACTAATACGGGGAAGTCAAAGACCGGGGCCCGCGAAGCGGGTCCCGGGCTTTGGCCTTGCCCGGCTATAGACAATGCGTACGTGAGAAAAGGTTCAATGTGAATTAAAACTATTTCAAATGTATTACCTATCGCCGAAAATCTCATTTCCAAATCATTGAATGGAGGCCGCCATTTTGGCCGCCATTTTGTTTGTAACAACTAAATTCTCGTTCTCGTGTTGGAATATTTTTTTACATCGTAATATAATTACTCACTTATATTTATGTTTTCCTATCTGTTTACAAGAAATAGAAAGCAAACTATTCGAAGTTTTTTAAAAAAGAAGCTTTATTTTAAAAATACAAACGCTTTTGGTAAACTTTGTGAAAAGCGTCTGCTTAAAGTTTTGCGCACAAACGCTTGACAGGAAATAGAATGACGTCACTCTTTGTTTACGCAAGGTGCTCGACCAATCTCTACCTAGAGTTGTCGTTCCTTTCCAATAGACTCGACTTCCCCGTTCCATAGGCTTAGCCTATTTTCATATTAGGAAATTGTGCTGACTTCGAATTATTATCAGCCAAGGAACATTTTTGACCCTCAAATTTTGACGTTTAGTGAGAACCATGCAATCAAGCTTTCATTATGATCTGCCATTCATCTTTGTCAATGACAATGATAATTAAGGTATGTTTACAATTGCAGGATATATCAAGGAATTGACCGCCTAAATGCCGCTAGAAGAAAACCCGTTGTCAAGGACAACACTGGTGCCTTGAAACTGTGGTTAATACAACACAAAAGAAATCCATACCCAAATAAGCCTGAGAAAATCATGCTCGCCATATTGTCGAAAATGACCTTGACCCAAGTCTCCACTTGGTTTGCAAATGCCAGAAGGAGGCTGAAAAAAGAATACCCGGATGAAGAATTTGAACTTATTGCTGAGTCATTACAACAGAACCAACATTTTACAGAACGCTGAAGCAGTTGACAATTATTTATTTATGCATGTACATTCTGGTTGTTTAAAATTGTGCCTGGCTATAAAAGTGAAACTATGCTCCATTTAAATGTGTCGTGTAACAAATTGTGTTCATGGTTCTGAACTCTGTAGCTGAACTTATCATTTTGCATAATTCTAGTTTTAGTATAGATCTATAAGAATATATACAGTTTACAGTTATGGTGTTCTATCATGTTCAATCATTATAATCTAGACAGACTGTTTATTAAATGTCGACACTTAAAAACAGATGGGGGTGATGGGTGGTCTAGTGGTTACGTACTGGACTTCTAAACGTAAGTTTGTGGGTTAGAATCCCGGCACCGCATTTCTATGTTTCAGGGACGCTTTTTCAATGTCCAAATCCTAACTACTGAGCCAAGTACTGTGTCTAAAAAATCAAAAGGAAAAAGGGGCAAGGCGTGTATCGATGCTTTACACCGTGCACGATAAAGAACCGGGAAAAACTATTCGAAAAGCTTAAGAGTAGCGAAGGATATAAATGCCCGGTTCTCCTGTATCTTACCCCTCTCTCTCTCTCTCTCTCTCTCTCTCTCCCTCTCTCTCTGCCCCTCTCTCCCTCTCTCTCTCTCTCTCTCTTCCCCTCTCTCTCCCTCTCTCTCTCTCTCTCTCCCTCTCTCTCTCGCTCCCTCTCTCTCTCCCTCTCTCTCTCTCTCTCTCTCCGGGTGGTTCTGAAATGTCCATAGCTGCCGAATGGGTCGTTTTAAAAGCAATTATTTTAAGTTAACCCCAGATAAATAAATGGATGAAACTAATAAAGAACAGAAAATCTGCAATATTCAAGATTAGTGAGCGATTCACAAAAAATATTGCATACTGCTAAATGCATCACCGAGCACAGTTTATTATAGGGAACACATGAATGTGATATTTAACAATACAGTGGTGCAATTTCTATGCATACTATTGTGTATGTTTCAACGTTGGTTTGCGCATTCCGGGTAGTTAATTTATTTATTTACGTTTTGTATTTCAATCAATATGCATTATTTTCATTTGTACAAGATCATTTGTAACAAGGCAAGGAGTATTTAGCTATATAGATATTTAAGATATACCCACGATATCGTGATACAGGTGCGTGCACGCTTATTTTCGGGACTGAAGCGGATTTCTCCGGACGGGGGTTGCATTGGGAAGGTCAGCATCACACATGTTAGAGATATCGGATTCAGTACAATAATTAAAGCATCTCCTGCATATTACCACCCATTCTCTTCTCTCTGGGGCTGTCAGCTAAAGAAAACACTTTACATTATTACATGTCATCTTTTCATCATAAAAGAAACATTTTCTATACCGCGACTGTGGGTTTTTACTTAAAACGCAAATTAATTAAATAGTATCATTTTTTGTTTTAATTCATTGGATGGATTAGATATCAATAAAGAGTAAAGGCATCGCCTGGTGAGATATTTAACGTTTCGTTAGCACATTGGCAATTTAATCCAATCAACCTCGTCCATACTTCCTGCTGACATTCATCAAATTAATGCAGTAATCATTCAATGCTCTTTTGAAGAAAGAAATCAAACATGGGTGATATGCTTGAATAGATAGACCGCGCTTTAACATGTGTCAACAATAGAACTGGTCCTCTACAGACCAATATTAATAAACTTATTATAATTCAGACGGTGGTAGACTGGATATTATGTAATTGAGGGCTTAAATAAAAAACGCCCCAACACTCAATACATAGTTCATTGTTTGGATTAGGTGTGATGATTTAAAACTTCCTGGGTTAAGTATCAGTGAAACTTGTAAACAAAGACCACCCTTAGGGAAGGTACGAATGTTGCCTTTCTTGCCAGTTGGTTTTTATCCGGAGGACATAAATTAATATTTTTTTTAATAATCATCGATGCTTTTTTTTTTTTAAAATAACTTTATTCACAGGTTGGCCTTTATTCAGTGGTGACCACTAATACAAGTTTTACTGTATATAATTTCATTGTTTGACAGTTTTCCTGGATCTTGCTTGGAGTTTTTTTCTCAAGCTGATCTCATCTAGACAGTATATAAATTGAATGCTTTGTTTTGTTTGGTAAACAAATTAATTTGCATTCATTTAATGCTAATCTCAATGGTAATTGTAAGGATTTTCTGTTGTTGTTATTGTTTTCTTTTTTCAGCAATAAAAGGCTCTGTAAACATTTAGTTGAAAATATATGTTTACTGTTTCTGTTTTTTGTGCCCGGTGTAAATCACAAATACACGCCTCACTCGTTTCCTGTGATTTTCTCAACAAAGGACTTGGCTCCACAGACACTTGTTTAGAAAAAATTACCCCACCCACCACGGTCGCTCTTACTATCAATATACATATAAATACCAGTTTTTTCTAAACAAGTGTCTGTGCTTGGCTCGATACATGGGACCATATAGCTGTCGAAGGGGCCGTTAAACTACAGATAAATAAAGATTCAGAGAACACGACGCTACCAGACAGTGTACATACACAGTTACAAATTACAAGGGGTGGCTAGGTGGAAATAATCGACGAGTCTTCCAGGAACATAAAAACAATTGTCATTAACAGCAGTTATAATTACCATCTGGGCGATCTTTACAGAATTAACAAAGAGTATTTTCTTACGAAAGTTCGAAATATCAAGTCTATTTTGACATAGTGTGTAACGTACCTTGGGTGTCTATAGCTGCCTGTACGTTCCTAAATTTTAGCAACCTAAACATTGAAAACCTATTTAATGTTATATTAAACTGATAATGAATTCGAAGACGTTAACTATTTCAACCTGAAAGCCTAGTCCAGTTATGTGAAAATGTTCAATGTATTCAATTATTCCGTATTATCTGGGACCAATATACATAATTACATTGTATATTGGTCCGAGGTATTTGATAATGATAAAAATTTCGAAAAATCAGCGTGCGGCCATGAATTACATCATTGTCTGAATAGAATAATATGCATATATGACTGATATATAAGACAAAAAATAAGTAGTGTCTTTTTTCACGATGATTAAGCATTCGATGTCTTGTGATAATAGCAGACTGCCTCTATGGCGTTCAAAATAAGAACATTGTTCTATAAGAAAATAACCAAGCCCTTCGAAAACAACCAATGATGGCATGTGTTACAAGTTAGTGCTAAAACTTATAATCCGGAATTAATACCGTATTTTTATGTCTCGGTGGGAATCTGAGTGCAGTGATGAACCCGTTTCATCATTTACATAACAATCGAATGTCATATCCAGCGCTTACGACATCTGATAAAAACTAATTCGTGTAGTTGTTCGTAATTACTACAATGTATTTTCTACTCATTCCAATACAACTGAACTATATACTGATCAATACTTATAACATGTATTTGCTGACATTGTTAGATAGATTTAGATAGATAGATTTATTTCAGCATATAAAACATATGGTATGGTACAATACAAGATATTATGGAGAGGAATTTATATAAGTTATCCTTGTTTTCCAATCCAAAATATCCTATTTTAGTAACTATCACAATTCATGTATGTATGTGTGTATGTTTGAAAATATAATTTGAAATAAAGTTTAAACTATTACAAGATATAAATGTTTTAAATATCACATTGTTACAAAGAATAGAATAATACATATAATGAAATACAATATGACATATAATACTAATAAATTTTTAGGTGTACCAGTACATGTATTTATATATATATACTCAGGATGACACAAAAAAGGAAATGTGAATTTCCTTTTTTTCATTGTACAATTATAATTAAAGATTTTTCATGATTTAACTGTCTTTGAAATGAAGACGTATATTTATCTCTTATTTGTATCAAATAATCTATTTATTCAGCACTTAATGTCCAAGGTCCCTGTATGAAAATCGTAATCAAATACCTATGCTATGCCATATTTAGAGTATCTGACTGTATGAATACCTACACTTTACCTTATAAATACTCATATTGAAATGAATCAAGGGATGTTTACCGTTTAATTGTTTTCACATATAAATTACCTCGTGTTGCAGTTTGTTCAGTGTCGGTACGGATTTAATGTAAACGGTAAGAACGGCATTTATCACATCCGATTTGCTTTTGAACTCCCGCGGTATATTGTCCAATAAAAACGACCGACACAAATTTTTGAATCGCGAATGGACATCTGAAAGAAAACAAATATAGTTTGACGAAATATTCAAATCAACATATTTAGTGCTATATAACGGAAGTGGTGAGTTGTTTTTAATAGGTTTATAATCCTAGAATTAAATGATATTCGCGTTTATTTGACGATATCTCGTTCAAAGAATATTTGTTCGACATTGACAACATGAACGTGTCTCTTCAAGACTCGGTTCGTAACTAAAGTCTAAATGGGACTAAGCTATGCTTTTCTGATTAGTCCGTATAGTTTTGCTACAGACATGTAGGTGTCCAACATTTCGTTGTATTTTTTTATTAGTACTAAACATCGTACGTAATGTGAATGAATGTCAGGCTGCGAAATCTGGATTCTTATGACATTGAATGATTGATTAATAAATGACTAAAATCACCAACTGTCTGTAATCTCATCTTTGTATTCAATTTTCAATCATATGTACTGTCTGAGAAGTAAAGAATGAATGCCATATATAAAAACCATCACATTATATGGACCAATTAAAACTACCTTCAGATTTTCAATGAAATTCAAATACACTGTCAGTTTTATGAGTTAAGGTCCAGAGTTCCACTTAGGGCCTTCAACCTAGGGCAAGTTATAGACCCAAACAGATTTTCATAAGCCCAAATATTTTCCAAATTTATGTTTACTGTTTAGCACAGTCTGTGAGCACATGCATACTATGATAGGGGACTGACACTAAAAAAAATTTTCAAAAAAAAGTGTCTAAGCATATATAGTCAGTACCCCGTTTACCGGTGTTATCCAAATAACGGTGCATCTTATAATATGCGTAATTTACACTCATCATGCATAACTTACCATTGTCAACAAAGTAAAACGTCATTTTGAGGATAAGTATGCATTAAAATTTGTTTTGTATTAAAAAATACACGAAATATGAATGATTCAAGGGTCTGCCTAAAGTACGTAAAGTGGCGTAAGGTGGCGTAAGGAGGCGTAAGGTAGGTATACAAGAACAAGAAAGCAAGCAACCCTGTTCCAAAACGGGTTAATTTGTAAATTTTGTCTTAGGAACAAATATTTATCGTATATCTATGTAAAATGAAGCATCACAAATGCTTATATATATTACGAAACCTGTACAAGTATTGATTAATGTGACGTCTGACGGGCTACAAATCACTTTATACAAAGCAGTTTTATAAGCTGATTTTGATATAAATCAAGCTTAATTAACAAATGTTGTTCAAAATAACTATGTATTTTGTTTCAACAACTAGAATCTTACGGCGTAAGGAAGGTACCTTTATAGAACGTGTTTGCAACCTAATTAAGTGGCGTAAGGTGGATGAATACTGGCGTAAAGTGGATATTAAATAGTTTTTATTGATACATTTTCCCATTAAATCAATGTGTATCGTATAATTATATAAAATGAAGTTCACAAGTGCTACTTTGTATTCTGAAATCAATGCATTTCTACTTAAAGGTGTGACATAACGTAATCATGCCTGTGCTATATGAGCTATACATTTTCACATTGTGGCGTAAAGTGGCGTAAGGTGGGTATAAAACAGGTTAATTTGGTTAATTTTGTCTTATGAACAAATATTTATCGTAATCACAAATGCTTAATACACATTATGAAACCCGTACAAGTATAGTTTTAAAAAGTCGCGTAAGGTGGCGTAAAGTGGCGTAAGGTGGGTATAAAACGGGTTAATTATAGTAACTTTTTCCTTACAGTGTCCGACAAATTTTTTTCTATTCTTGTTGCCCACTGGGCAACCAAAATTTTGAACTGGTTGCCCGGAACTTTTAGCTCAATTTTTTATCGCACGCGGTGTATTTCTGCATATTTTGCAATTACACTGAAACTGAACAGCCAATCAAGTAACCTTTGATCTACTTAATGTAGATATAATACATGTACTTATTAACATGTTTTGATTACCATGCACTGTTAAAGTATTCTAATGACCAGCATATAATATGCATACAAATGCCTATAACCATGACTTGGCCAACAGAAACACATTAAATCAAGCAAACATTTGTGTTCCTTTATTCATGTTTATAAAGACACAAAACAATCACATTTTAAGGCATACTATATACTGTACAACAACACAATTTAATTTTAAAGTTCCAATTACACAAAAACAAGTCAATTATTATACACTCCCATCTTTCAATGTCACCAATTAGTCACTGTTTCTTGAGATATAAAAAAATCCAGGTACTATAACTTGTTTTCAATTTTCAAAACACACAAAACTGTCCTGCCATCTACTGGACTCTCGGTGAAAGTTATCAGCATCATAATTTATCTTTTCAAACTATTAAAACAGAATGAAACACAAAACTGTCCTGCCTCTCGGAGAGCCGTTTGCTTCATCATCTGAATCGTCCACTGACACTGTAAGAGAAATTATTGTTATAAGCAATTTGTAGAGTCTGTTTTGTATCTCTTTTATTATATGAAATCAGGTCACACAAGTCAAAATATTTTATTGACATTAACATAATAAATTATGATACATGTACTGATGTATATAAAAGTTGTACTCATCAAACATCTCGTGTATTTGCTATGGAAATTCGTCAAATAAAGATCGTCAGTGCGTTTGATCAACCTACCTGGCATAGTATTTCATTCTTCTGCGCATGCCGCCAACAGAGGCGACAAAAAACAAAACGCCCATCAAATACAACGAAATTCTTAAAAGTTTTTAAGTTTTTCGCACATTAGCCGCCATGTTACTAAAGACTCAGCTAAACGGTTCCCATTCTCGCGTGTAACAATCATATCGAAGCCGGTAAGCAGTAAGCACATGGCTCTAAAAATAGAATTTTAGTCAAAGACGTTGCACGACGATAAAATCCGAGGATTTCGGATATTTTTCATAATAAGGCGGAGTTAAATCTTCGATATCGTATTGAGTGTAGTACAGTGATTGACAGCTGTGGGCGGTCTTTAATGAACAGAAGCGTGTCAGTTTATTATGTTGATTGGGATTAACAAACAACTTAAGTGAGAGCCGTAGGCGATGTTTGATGATCCTTAGCGGAGAACCAATATAGCGTGTCGGTATATGATGTTAATTGGGGTTATATATACAACTTTAGTATTGATCGAGCTGCTGATGTCTGCTATTTCCGGGCAATTGGTCCTTTGATTTTATGGTAGCCCGGCGGGCTGATCTGAAATATTTTTGGTTTCCCGACCGAAAATTCTAGTTGCCCGCGGGCACCGGGCAAAGGATTTGTCGGACACTGCCTTAGGAACAAATATTTTATGAAACCTGGACAAGTATATTTAGAATGGCGTACGGTGACGTAAGGTGGGTATAGAACGGATTAATTGGTAAATCTTGTCTTAGGAACAAATTTACATTTTTTATCGAAAACGTGACGTGAAGGGTTGTTTCTAGGCACTATACAAAGATGAGCCTCTCAGTCCATGAATAAATTTGTTATCTTTATCAACCACATCTATCTATTTTCTTAGTCCAAAACAAAACATTTGAGTTTTATTTAGGTAATGCGTCGAAGTACATGTATCATATTTTCCCAGTATATTACGTAAGTTTTTATGTTGTATTAGCGATTGTCTCCTTACGTATTGACAATCTCAATGGTAGAGTTTCGTATATGATTTTTTTAAGTATTCTATAATGTATAGAAATTCGTAAACAGAATGATATTATTTGACAATTTTCATACTTTTAACTTTACGAGCGTAGTTCGTGTTGCCGATCGACGAAGCGACACGACAGTCCATTGATCATTTCCATATTATTAGGATAAAGATTAATGATATAATCATAGATATATGATAAAACAAAAATTGTTATGATTCTGTTGCCATGAAGTAATTCAACTTTCATGGCATTCTGTCAAAATTGTGCGTGTATAAACTGTCTATAAATATTTAATTAGGATATTGATTAATGTTAAATAGACCGCAATCAATGATGTTTTCATCATAATTTAAATTTAAAAATTATAGTCCAGTTTTATTTACCAATTAACCCGTTATATACCCACCTTACGCGTCCTTACGCTACTTTATGTACATTTGTACGGGTTTCATACTGTATATTAAGCATTTGTGATGTTTCATTTTACATATATACGCCTGATAAACATTTGTTCCTATGACAACATTTACCAATTAACACGTTTTATACCCACCTTACGCGACCTTACGCCACTTATGTACACTTGTACGGGTTTCATAATGTATATTAAGCATTTGTGATTTTACATAATAAAATATATATACCATAAATATTTGTTCCTAAGAAAAAAATTACCAATTAACCCGTTTTATACCCACCTAACGCCACATTGTGAAAATGCTCGGACATGATTACGTTGTCACACCTTTAATTCAGTAGAAGTGATTGATTTCAGAATACAAAGTAGCACTCATGAAGTCACATTTTATATAATTATACGATATACATTGATTTAATGGAAAAAATGTATCAATAAAAACTATTTCATTTCCTCTTTACGCCAGTATTCATCCACTTTACGCCTCTTTTAAGTATATTTGTACGGGTTTCATAATGCATATATAAGCATTTCTGATTCTTCATTTTGCATAGGTATACGATAAATATTTGTTCCTATGACAAAATATATCATTTAACCCGTTTTATACCTACCTTACGCCACTTTACGCCTCCTTACGCCACCTTACGCTACTTTACGTACTTTAGGCACACCGATGATTCAATAAAAAAACGTAGCTTTTCTTTGAAAAACGAGATTTCTTTCACTGCCGTCTGCAGTTTTGAATGCAGGTGCTCGTTTTTATGTCACTTCCGCTATAAAATAGTTCTGTGTTGAAATTATTGTTTGGAGTTTAACCCAGCATAATAATATCACTCCTACATTATGACGCCATGTGACCTTCAGAGGTTTCTACTTGTGCATTGTTATTAAGATCATTCAAGGAAAGAAACATGGCGGCCGACTGCATTATATTTATTGATTGTGGGCACTAGATTAGTACAGATTTTGAACATTTGACTGTTGGCATTTGTAAACGAGATGTGTACTAATAAAAGAAAATAGTTGGTTCACGTCAGTGAATTTTTTCTTTGTTCTATTTCCGTTCTAAATTTAGCAACACCGTTATTTGGTACCACCTGTATATATATTAGTTCTGGCTTCCAAAACTTTAAAAGCCGCTTTTAAAATATTTTTTTGCTTTTTATGCGGCATTAAAGTTTTGGATCAGACCCGTTACGAAACCTTACCAGAATAACAAACATTATTGTAGCCTCGTTTAAATACGCAAATACCTTTATTTCAAATGAATCTTGGCCATAAATCGATAAAGCAATTATTTAACTATCGCTTTATACCCTATACAAAGTTAAAATATCAATACAGCCAACAAATTTGCTTCTTTCAATGCGAAATTGCATTTGCATCAACTTTCATCCGCCATGAAACTTAACAGCTTCGTGAGATCTCGTATGACGTCACTCGCGCGAACCGCTTAGAAAACATGACATGTGTATAACGTGATGGTTGGGGATTTTTTTCGTATTTGTTTTATTATTTCCTTTTTTTTAGTAAATACATTGAACAAAGAGCAATTATTGTTTATAAGTAGTAATGAGTTATTTATTGGTCCTCAAGAAGTCTTTTTTAAACAAATAAGATATTTGTAAACAAATGCTGCGGGGTTAAAAGCACATGGCATTGCTTTCTTATCGGTTCGCGCGGGCGACTCTCGTGGTCACGTGACTAAACATTATGGCAAGATGGCGGCGTAGTGATGAAATTTATAGACCTACCTGATTTCCTAGGTTGTTTTATGTGTAAAACTAGGTTTATCTCTTCGATACTTTCCATATAAAAAGATTATATATTTTTCTGTCGGGATATACTTCAATTTACCCCATTGCATGCTGGATAAACCAATACGAGCGTGTCAGATTCCTGACATGATTATTGGTAAGCTTTCCTTACGGCATTGTCTTCAGCGTACCCGTCCTATCACAGTGTAAACCGGGTACGCTGAAGACCTTAAGCTAATATATATAGAATAGATACAAGGGGTTTTACTCCAAACTCAGCCTTGAGGCTGAGCTGACACATCCAACAAAAACTGAAAAAGGCCCATAATTTGTTCAAATGTCATTTTTTGTGTGCCTATCGTATTGCCATACAATGAATGCCAAACATAAAAAACATAACTTCCAACAATTCATATATGAACGGTAATTATTTTATAAACGTTTTTTTAACAAACGCGTCTAAAATCCAATCCATTTACACGGTCTCGAACAAATAATCAGTGCATGAAGGGTACAATTCGTTAGACTAACTTATTATTTATCTCTCGCCACCAGTTTTTTTTTTTCTGAATCGATGAACATGAAAGTAAATCAGCTCGTTCGTCGCTAAGCTTCTAAAGACACTTTATCGAATTTTTTTTGTGTGTCAGTCTCCTATGAGCATGTGATGAGTAATTGTCAGATGCAGCTGAACATTTTAATTTTTTTTATTCTAGTATTATATAAATTTATACACACAAAAATTTCAGCTGAGATGGAACAAAGAGTTTTACAGCCACGCCAAAATAACACACAGCCAGAAACTGCTGGTGGAGGGGCACAAAAACCTCAAGGTGGAGAAGAAAGACCTTCATCTAAGTATGATTATACCCAGGATTACCCTGTGATATTGTTAACACTATCAGATAAACTTAATTTCTGCTTTGTCAGTGATTTCAGTTCTAAACATAAGAGTGTTCACTTAATTAGGATGAACTTCAGGGGTCGAATTTAACCTTTTTTGCCACTAGCAATTTTTTGCTAGTACTCAAATTTTCAACTAGCAAAATTTGAAATCCACTAGCAATTTTTTCACAAAACATTTGATTTTCAGAAATAGTCATGTTATATTATAAATAAAATAGGTTGTATTTTATGTATATGTAATTGTATTGCATAAAAAAATAAAGTTTAATATTTATATTACGACACTTACAGTTCCACTTGCTAGAAAATGTAAGTGATCTTAAAATGAACTAGCAAAATCCAATTTTGACTAGCATTTTGCTATTTTGCTAGTGTTAATTTCGAACCCTGAACTTGTTCAGTATGCACATGATATGTTTTCACTTTTTTTAACCTGAGCTATCTGTGAAGACATTATTTATAGTTGTTAGTCTTAATAGTTGACTGGACTAAAACTATGCCTGTCTTTGTTCATAACATGGCACAATGGATGCAAACAACAATTGGCAACTCTTGTTCTTGTCTGCTATACATGTATGTCAGATTAAATAGATTGTTATTAGAGCCCTCCTTGGTTTAGTGGTTGTTGTCCCTGACTACAAATCACTAGCCCCACACTACTGTGAGTTAGAGTCCAGGACGAGACAAATTTCACTTAAGCTAGCTCATGAAAGGTTGATGGTTATAGTTTTCACCCAGGTGTACTTCTGGGGTCTTCCTCCAAGTCACTGTCTGTTGGTGCGATGTTAAAAACCCAAGGTAAATAAAACTGGGTGACTGTGAGTGGGAATTGTGTTTATTTGGATTATAGTCTCAAGAGGTTCTTTTTGTTTTATTTTTTTGTTTTATTCCTCATGAACAGTTACTAAGTGATAAATTTGTTTCAGCAGAAAATGGTCACTAGATGACTTTGATATTGGAAAGCCGTTAGGTAAAGGAAAGTTTGGTAATGTTTACCTGGCAAGGGAGAAAAACAGCAAATATATTGTTGCATTAAAGGTTAGTTAGATACTGATTGTTAAATATTATGGTAATATGAATTTATATATAAAAATCAGCCTATTTTTGATACATAAGAATGTGAGTGAATTATCTTATTTCCTGAAATGCACGCATGTTAGCTGCTGATTCTTTTGTGCTATTTTGATCCAAAGTTAATCACCCTGTACAGGCATGTTAGGGTGTCGCACTCATATAAAAAATTTTAGGGGATTTTTTTTTCAAAAATAGGGGAAAAAAGTATATGATTTTAGGAGGGGAATGGGGCCCAAAAAACGTCAAATGAGGGCCCTGTTTAGTATATTTACCCATTGCAATTCTCAGTTTCAAGTACATATTTCCTCATGTATTTTTTCCAGGTGTTATTTAAATCACAGTTGCAGAAATCAGGAGTTGAACATCAATTGAGAAGAGAAATTGAGATTCAGTCCCATTTAAGGTAGATAATTAATAAAACATGAATGAGTTTCACTTGTCGGTGGGGAGAATTTTTTTTTTAAACTGCTGTTATAGTAAAATAATAATGTTAGAGTCTTTCTGAAGATCATTTAAAGTTTATTTCATGAATTCTACCTAGAGTTGATTACGATTTTTATGGATTAATCATTTTGAATTCATCTGTTTTTGAATTCAAACTTTTTTGGCATACATTTGACTTCAGTTAGACATAAGCGAAAGAAACTTGTGTAGTATATTTTGTTGTTATAAGCCACTTTTCTTAAGTAGTTTTCATTGATATATCAGCATAAACATACATCAAAATGAGATAAAAACTGCCTTTAAAAGACAAGCTGACTAAAATACAACAGTACAAAATACAGAGCCTGTCCGGTTAGCTCAGTGGTAAGAGCATTGGTCTGCTGATCATGAGGTTGTGAGTTCCTATCCTGGGAGAGGCACACTGTCCGTGACAAATTTGAATGAAGGTTAAATTGTCCCCTACCTCTGAATTATGTGGGGTACAGTAGCTTGCAAATAGAATGTGTATGGTACTGGTTAAGGCTTAAATGAAGTCCAGGGAAGCTGGTTAGGTTTAAATCAGCTTTGATGCTATTGTTACATAATACAGGAAATTTATTACCAAATTTGTAGTCTTTTCAAATCACTATCAGACAAGGGTTATTTTTTACCTTATTTCGGCATCCATTGTCTATGAACACTAGGTGGGACCATCTATGACTGTCATTATTGTGGAACATTACTATTTTGTTTCTTGTATATTTCAGACATGACAATATATTAAGATTATTTGGCTATTTCCACGACAAGACTCGAGTTTACCTCATTCTAGAATATGCACCAAAGGGTGAACTTTACAAAGAACTACAGAAAAATAAAAGATTTGATGAAAGAGTCACATGCAAAGTAAGTTGATTGTGAGATTTTGAATAAGGTCAGAAATAAATAGTTGCATTTCAAGTTACTTGACCCAAAAATATAACCCAGCGGGATAGGCAGGTCACAAAATAACTGTCAGGTGTTTAAACAGCTGTAAATTAATTAGGGTGTTTGTGTCCATGTATTATGAACTATGATGTGAATTGTGTTAAATGTCGTAAAACTTTGATTATATTAGATATTCACCACCATCTACTTGCATTTTATCATTATAAGTGATGCTAGTTTCCTTTAAATATGAATCAGGGTAATATTGGTTTAGAAATTTCACATACATGTGGAAGTTTGATTCACTAAAATATAAAGATAAATCTTTGTGTCTGTTTTGGAAGCCAGAATTGCTTTATTGTTGGTTTTATGAAATGATTTCTTTTTCAGTATGTATACCAATTAGCAAATGCCTTAAAATATTGTCACAGTAAAAAAGTGATACATCGTGATATAAAACCAGAAAACCTGCTCCTTGGGTTGACCTCTGACCTCAAGATTGCTGACTTTGGATGGTCTGTGCATGCTCCATCTTCAAGGTAAGTTGTTAGCTAAACTAAACTGGCTGACTGGATTGTATTTCTAAATACTGTATTTTCATTTATTTTCGTTGGGCTCAATTTTCGTGGTTTTTACTAAAATGGCTATTTCGTGGGGACCTAAATTTGTGGATTTTGATTTTTGAAAAGAAATGCCATATCTCTGCATTTAAATTCATGGGGATTAGATTTCGTGGAAAAGCCTATCCACGAAATTAAATCCCCAACGAAAATTAATGATTCTACAGTATTATCTATGTTTAAATGCTAGATTTAGAAATTATGGTTACCCAAATTCATCTTTTCTTATGCATTCTTCACTATGGTTAATCACTTGACAGCATAAACATAAACACCTTTTTTTGAGGATATTTAATTTCTAATGAAATTCTTGACTTTTGTACATGAACTTCATGAAAAATAAATTATTGATCTATCTTACATTAAACATGTCCTTCTTTTATTGATATAAAACATTTACTTCCCTAGTTGCATGTATTAGAAATTTTGTCCACTAGCATGATAGGTAACTGGAGATTCGTATATTATTAAACTCTTAATTTAAGACATTGTGTAAGCATATGAAAAACAGGATGTAGATAAATTACAAATTATTGATTCTTAAAATCCTTTGTTTTATAGGAGAACAACTCTGTGTGGTACTTTAGATTATCTCCCACCAGAGATGATAGAAGGAAATTATCACGATGAATGTGTGGATTTATGGAGTCTTGGTATTCTTTGCTATGAGTTACTTGTTGGTAAACCACCTTTTGAAACAGAGAGCAACTCAGAAACTTATCGTAGGATCACAAAAGTTGACATACGTTACCCATCTTTTATCACATCAGGCGCAAGAGACCTTATATCTAGTGTATGTTGTTGTTTTTTTACTTCAAACTTTATGTTGGCAGTGATTCTTTTTCACTATATTTACTGCCGAATATGGGCAGTTTCCCCTAGCAAAATTTCCTTCATTTTTCCCCTAAAATGGCCAGAATTTTCCCCCTAACAAGAAGTGTTTTCCACATGATCATGTAAAAAGAAGAAAAATACAACAATTTTCATACCATTGTCACCAATTTAAGTGAGTTACAGTGTAGCAATATTTATATTTATGATTTAAACAACTAAATAATCACATATTCCATAGAAATAAATGTTATTATATATTTCCCGTTTTGGAATTTGTCGCGCTAAATTTCCCCTTTTGATGGGCATGGGTAGTGAGAAAATTTTGGAAAAAAATCACTGATTGGTATTGACTGTATCACCATCTAGTAATAAGTAATTACATCTTTATGCATCATTAAGCTGTACATGTCTTTGAATTAGCTGAGGACCGAGTCCAGGAAAATAGTTGTCGTCCACAAGCTTTAAAAAGTCAGTGGTCTAATCGTCCAGTAGATTTGACTGTGAAAATTTTATTGTATTTTAAAACAAAAAATTAAATATTTTAATCATGATTCCTGAAAAAATACCTTTACTTAGGTGAAAATATCACTTAAATATTTTTTATACCCCTTTTGAAAAAACGGGTCGTATTATGGGAACACCAACGATGGGTGGGTCCACAATGGTGTCCGCTCTCTAATTCAAACAGTTTTATTCGGATCCTCACCAAACTTTATGGAAATGTTTATGGCTATGAGATCTCTGTCAACTTTGATAACCAGCCCAATCGGCCGAGGCATTTCTGAGTTATGCCCCTTGAGTTGACGCTTTGAAAATGAATTTTGACGGGCATATTTTGTGACCTGGCACTCTTGTTTTAATTTTGGTCCACAAATAGTTTTCACTTCACTGGACTTGAATGTCTGCGCTTAAAAAGTTTTTCTGTTTTGCATCAGCTTCAAGAATTATGTATTCAAGTTTTGCTTGCATTTTTTCAGCTTTTGAAACATGATCCCCACAAGAGATTGCCATTAGAGAAAGTGATGACACATCCATGGATTGTACAGAATTACACACCCGGTCAATCTCGCTAACACCTGGTGTTTATATATACAGACTGGTTCTTGACTTATGAAAGAAAGAGAAGACTAGTTACTCTGTGATAATTACAGAATATGTTCAGAATATCAATGGATTGCATTAACTTACTGCAGGGGTGACAATTTTCCGGATATATTCGATGATTTCTGAGCAACATAAAAGTTATTTGATGAAAATATCTCCAGAAATGGCAAAATTATAGTCAATTTAATCTGCTCTGAAGAATTTTCTTTAATACAAACTGCGTTAAATATGGAAACAATGGTCGGCTGTGTATAATTTTCAGGATTTTTAATTTGGCTATATTGACACCCCTGTTCCTGATAAGGTTATACCTTGATTGATGCTGCATGTAATGCAGACAAGATATGAAGGAAGGAACATCAATATAACATATATCATGACTTACTTCACTGTGAAGTTGCTCTCTTAACTTACTTTTCTGTGGTTGTAAAAACCAATGATTATCTATAATAATTTTGAATTGTTTTGTACATACTTGTTATTTTTATAGTGTAAATTTGTAATCCCATTTTCACTGCAAGTAAATTTACTTACAAGCCAAAATCAAATCGAGCAATATCAATGTGTGCTGAACCTTAGATGTCTATTCTAAGTTATGCCTAGAAATATATTTTTGTTTCTGATTACATGCTCATTTAAATTAGAGTAGGAAGGTTGGGAAATTTTTTATTTTGGCTCTTGAAAAGCATGTGGAATGGTAAAAAAGTGGATTTACTGTTCCTCGGGCCTAATAAAGATTAGGGTCTCGTGGTGGGGGGGGGGGGGGACTAGGGTAGGTCAGGTAACCAGAAACAAAAATTATTTTCTTTATGCCTTAGGAAACAAGTCTAAAGACTCAAGTATGTAAATAATAAGTTCTGAGCACAGTCTAAGAATTAACCAGTGGATAAGCTGTATTTTAGGACTGGTCCAAAATCTAGGTTTTATTGCATCTGGTCATTTATTGTTGTATGGTTTTATTCTTTATTAATCATTTCCTTCATTCTATGTTCTACAGATTATTAGTATTGTAGCATGACTTTATTCCATTATACCATTGTTTTATATTTCCGCAGAATATCTTTGTGTCAATTCATGTTGTACATTATAAATCATCCATGTTTTCGTATTTATATGTTTGGAATACACATCATGGGTTGCATTTATTTTGAAAATTAAACTACCATTCATGTTCATGTTTGCTTACATTTGTCATAAAAACACAATAGCATCAATCATACGGTGACCCTCACTGTAAGTTCATAGAAATAATTCTGTTTTCTTTAATGTCTAATTTAAGATTATTTAATGTGTGTATAGGGTAACATGTGTTCTGTGTCGTGTTAGACAGTGTACCTTTTGACAGGCATTGCTCAGGAATAATGTGTGTCTTCATTTCTGTTTTTTCAAAATTATAATGAATTCAAAGTTTAAATTAAAGTTCAGTAGACTAGTTTCTAACCTTCATGATCAGGTCATGTCTACAGTCTGACTGTGAGGATTCATTTCCATGTATAATGATGTATTGTGAATGTGGGTAACAGATATTTACTTACTATCAGATATTTTCTTTTATTTTGTATAACTAATTATTGATTACTGTTATATTGAATTTTGCATTGATGTGAAAATTATTATTCCAAAATTTGATTTATCATCGATTTGTTTTAGTTTGTTTGTCTGAACATTCATGTGAAGATATCATTTCTATCTTTATTTGTATAACCTTTCTGTGTTTTTATTATTAACAAAACATGTATGTATTTTCTCTGACTTGTACAAGCCTTGACCTTTGTGCTTGTACTGTTTGTGGTTTATTCTGCATCTATGTTCACTCTTACCTTTTCCTTCTGTTCTAACTGGTGAAGATGTCTACTATTTCTCTTACTGGGTTAAACATCTGCTTTTTCCTCTTTTCAGTCCTTTTTTCTGTACAAGAATGTATGTGTAAATACCAGAGATGAGAATTTTCCACTAATCGGCGGATTTCCACTGTTTTTCAGAGCCTCCCGAATCATTTCGAGATCGGAAAGGGGCCCATAAGGCCCTATTTATCCCTGGCCTTTCAGGTGTTTTCTCATTTTCCATTCTAATCCCTGAAATACAGTATCTATAAACATGAGTTCACTTAAGTTCTTTATATCACAGAATACTACTTATATTGGATGTACATAGGTATTGTGTAATGTAAGATTCTGAATTATTTAAAGTACAAGTTGTGTATGTAAGTGCGTAAACTTAAGAGATCTGATCGTGTCATTTTCATCTGTTCATTTCTGTTCACTTGTTTCAATAGGTGATTGCTTCTGTCAGTACTTTTGTCCCATGAAAATATCCAAGAATACATTTAGATGTCAAATTTTGCATACTTTGTGTACTTGATTATTGTCCATTTCATGTACCAATTTTTCAGACCTTAGTGAGAAGTATATTTAATTGATAAAAAATAGACATATTGCTTAAAAAAAGAGAGTATCGACGTTACACAAAATGATCGGTTAAATCGTGCTTAATGATAATTGTCTGATAAAGATCATGTGAAATAAACCCTACTATGTATTATTTGTCATTCACAAAAAACTAATCTTTTCATTGGATTTAGGATTAAATGTTTAATAAAACTTTTAGGATCAGCGTATGGTCAATTATTTAATTGAGTGGCTTGTGATAATCTTATTTCATGATCATATTAGTGCCGATTTTGAATATTTGACATTAATTTGGCATAGTTTATACTTCATTCGACTATTTAATATAAGTCAATAAAATGAAATAATCCTCTAGTTGCCTGAAAATGTTGGTATTTGATGATCGTCTTAATTATTGTGTCGTTTTCATTTATTTTATCCAGTGTCGAACCTGTGAATAAAGGCCATTTTTTAAAACTCGTAGATTTTTAAGAACAAAATGACCTCTGAATAAAGGCCATCTGTCAGAAAAGCCATATATTGTTTATTCTGTCTTTCACAAGGGTGACCATTGTTCACACATTTGACTGTATGTCAATGTCAATACAACATTGTTACAAATTATCATTTAAGCCTTTATCAAGATCCAGCTGTGCTAAAAATTGATTAATAAGAAATCTTGAGCTATATCAAAATTATCATTCTTTGTAATGAAATACTACAGTAATTAATTTAATTACTTTATGATGAAATTTACCTCCTAATTAAGACACTATCATGATGTGTGAAAGTTAATGTGACTGTGTTTGTGTTTTTATTATAAAATTTCACTAGTATTTATACAAACTTGCATCTTGTAAAATTTTGTAAGAAATTAAAATTTTATACATTGCAAACTGATAAAAGGACTGTATACAGCCAAACCTGTGTTAGCGGCCACCTCAAAATGAAGACTACCCTGTTAAATAAGGGCCATCCTTTTAAAACTGTCATTGATTATCAAGAACAGATTGACCCTGGAATAAAGGCCATATTTCGTCTTTCTCAAAGGTGACCTTTGTTTACAGGTTTAATTGTATATTGTGTATGACTGTTAGTCTTGTATTAGTAAATGGAAACTACTGCTGGTTTCTTTTCTGTTAATTACGACAAAATGTGCAAATAAATTGGATTGTTTAAATGTGAGTAAGTAAGATCCTAGGCCCCATAGAGTCAAGATCTTAACTGTAGTAAATACATGTATATTACTGTATGTTTTCTCATGTATAAAATGATCAAAATAAAGTTATGACATATTAGCAATGTTTTGTTTTATGCTTACATATGATGGCATGATCTTCCACCTACAAAATTCGAGGGTTCAGCGCAACAGTGTCATAACTCATATTGAAATCAGAACAAGTTAGGACAGTGTTGCCCTGAACCCTCGAGATACTCTCTGGAAATAGTTCACAGAATATGATTGCTGAATATTTTCAGTGTTGTGTAGAAAATTTGTTAAGAAAATCCTGATTGGTTACTTGACAGTGACTGCTAGGTCATAATTTCTATTGCATGGTATTTTTTAAACCCCATGGTATGAAACAAATTCTTTCGCCCAAACAATACTTTCAATTCCAATCTGGAATGCGAGTACATGTATGTACGTTTTACATGATTATCATTACAATACAGCCAAACCTGTGAACAAAAGACAAAATGTGGCCTTTATTCAGAGGTCATTTTGTTCTAAATAATTAAGAACGGTCTTTATTCACAGAGTGGCCTTTATTCAGAGGTGGTCGTTAACACAAGGTTGACTGTATACGTAAATAAAGCTTAATTTGGATAATTAATGTTTTAGTAAACTTTTTTTCTAATCTCCTATTCTTCTCGCTTGTCGCCAAACAGTGACTCAGTTCGCATAAGTCGTACATTGGAATTTGCCTTTGGCGTAAAAAATATATTTGTTTCCTGTTACATCCTCATTGAATATAGTGTAGGTAGCTCAAGGTTTTTCTCTTTGCTCTTGAAAGCGTGTGGAAACTGGAAAGGTAAAAAGTGAGTGTACCATTCCTAGGGACTCATAAAATATCTAGGGTCGCCGGGAAACATATGGGGAGGTCGGGTTACCGGAAACAAACAATTTTAACAAAGGCCTTACAGCCTCAATTATATCCTGTCTAGTATTATTGAAGATATTAATTAATCATGTCAGAAATACAGACAGCACTGACTTTATTAACAAATGGAACTGTTCTTCAGTTCTACCCAGCGCCATAAATCACTCGATTGGCGTGGTTACTAAGCGCAACACTTATTTAACCATCCGTACATCATTTCCCATAAATAAATACTTCAATGCGAAACAACTGTAACTTTCCATCTATCCTTTGATATTTACATGAAGATTGCTCTCAACCTTTTGATTATGTCGAAGTTTGCGAGTCCATCAATTAGGGCAAGATAGTAAGTCTTTAGTAATCAAGTTACATGAATTTGTACGACCACACATAAAACTATTTACAGTCGACTCGATTCGGATTCGCATAATTTCACTATTGATATGTAGCTGACGGAAATTGTCGAAATTTGCCGATTCCCCATCATCTAGCAAACTGCTAGACTTATCATAAATGCATAAGCGGAAATTACCGGATTTAGCCGAACTTGGGCGGATGTGTGATTCTCCCTGTGGAGTTCTTAAAGCTTCAGAAGATTCTTCGTATTTTGTGAATGAGAAGCATAGCATCATTTATTAAACATGACGTTAAGGCTAATCACATCTATTAAGGAAAACCGAGAGTGGACCAATTTTGCCGAGATATTTTCTGTATCTGTTTGAATAATGGTCTGAAATGATCACGGCAACATACAATGACATGTATAAATTTGTAATTCTCAGTAATTATTGCATTTTTTTGTTGTTGTTGGATTGTAATAAGCAGAAACTCCAATACACCACAATTTAAATTCGAAGCCATCATAGAGTTTTTTTCAGATTATTCCGTTGAAACGATTATGAATTTTAGTTCAATGGTCATAATTGTAATCGGCAATATTTAGTTCAATAAGATTAAAACTATAAATGCTATCTCAACCATTTTAAAATGCATTCATTGACAACAAAGAGGATGTAATTGAAAAAATCCACTAGTTTTTATCTGTGGATAAAAATCTTCAATTTAAAGATCTAGCTGAAGTTGTAATTTCATCAGCTGAATGGTTGCTTTGGAGATCAATCAGAAAAAAACGAACGCATGCCAAGGAACCGCTATAAGCCAATAGAACAAAACTCGGTTCTGTCCCCAAGACCAAAAACCTGCCATCAAATGCAGCAGCTCATGTCTCAGCTGTCATACTGATTCAATTAGTGCTGTCAGTCTCTCTAGACATATGTCTGCATGTTTATTTACTTTCAGTTTTAATGGCAGGAACACGCTCATTATTCAGTGCTTAATGCCAATATAACTACCATCTCATTAATAAGCCTCATTTCTGCCTTCCTTGTCGAATTATTGTTATCGATGGTGGCTTCACAATTTACAGTCTCCGAGAAATACATATCCTGGGCTGGGGGACTGAAAATTTACGCATTGCGTTTCCAAATAAGACCGTGTAACTATGTTGTTGATCAGGGATTTGTTTCCGCGCGTGTCAACGAATCTGTATAAGGTTTCATCTGCGTAATTAATCTGACAACACCATTAACAACCACGTGACGATCAATATCCCGCCTTTTCCCGATATTTCCCGTCTGCTTCCAATATTTATTTTTTTCTATTTGTCATACGCTTTCGAGGTACATGTACATGTATTTCCAAACCAAATTTCACTTCAGGTCAAAGTTTTTTTCTTTGTCTTTAGGCCTTCATGTAAAGAAATCAACTTTTTTGTTTGCAATAAAACATGCACATTCCTAAAGACAGAAAGATGAATGAATCTTGTTCTTACAACCCGCCCAATTTGACGTAAATATTTTTTATGCTAATGGATATTGCTTCGAGGCAATAGGAGAGCAGCCTTGTATTAGAGATCGATAATTTTCACTTAACGCGCCAGTAAGTTGGCACCAAGTTTCCTATTGGTATTTATTTCTGCCTGGGAGATTTGTACAGTACTTGGATGTTATAGTAACACGAATTTATTTTTAAATGACGTGGATTACGCGAAATTTTGGCTTTCATTCCAAAAGTGGTCCGGTAATTGGTAAAGATTTCTTTCTGGAGTTTGCAGCAAAAGTCGGTCATGTTTATTTCTGAATTTTCTCATGAGTAAAGCTGGAATTGTTGTTATTGCATAGTAGAACTTGCTGGTGTTGCTTCTTCTAAGCGGTAGAACTGGCTTCAATTGTCACTGTAAATGTATAGCATCTAGACATTATAGGCTATCCAACAGGTCAGTTTGGTGTTCATATTAAAATTATTGAAGATATTGCTCATTTATTTATTCAGATATAATAGACATATAGATATAAGTTTTATTCGAATGGCAGTCTATATAATTCCAGCCATCTTATAGAATTCAGTAATCTGATTAAAGTGATAACGTGCATTTCATTCGACGATGGAGATCTAATTGTTTGGCTGAGGGGCTGTTGGACAAATTTGGACTGTTGGACTGCGATTATATTCAAAAGTTTGCAGGGAAACTGGACGCCAATCTCGGTGCATGGACATTTCTTGAAAAATACGGAACTAGTTGGCGTAGTGCTGGACACAGAGATTCATGGCAATACATCAACTCAAGAGACAGTGGATGATCGGGTACGTGCCGCGGAATATTTTCACTTTGATGTGCAAGTAAAGTATTGACATGAACGGTCACACGATGTCTTGTATAAGAATAAGGTACATCTAATAGAAATCATATATTCATATATCTTTATATACATTTGTATACATATGCTTGTATCTAATCTACTATCCTAGTCTACTGTCTTTGTCAGTTCCATCAAGCCATTCTTATTTCGTTCTTGTCATGTGTAATCAGCATAAAATCTTTTGATGTTTGCGCTCTTTATGTAACATTTTAAACATTTTCTTATCATCACATTGTTCTAGTTTGCACAAAAACACAATCCCTATTGCCATTATCTTTCAATGATTTCACTCACATTTTCTTAATGCACACACAACATGCACGATATATCTTAGTTAATTAAATCGCATTCATAAAAACTTGTACATTTTGTAGTATATATCTATTATTTATCACGTTTATAACTTTTATTGTACACATAAATCATATATGTGTCATTATTGATATCGGCGTTAGTATCAATCTGTTTATCATCATCATCATCATCATCAAATATTCACTTCTGTAATTATACAATGAATATCATACTGTTGTTTGACCAATCAATTAACTTTTAATTATCAAATAGGCAATTTATGTGAATCACAAGTATAACATCACTAACCCGACTCAGAACTATTGATAATCGCGGCAAATGTTAATCATATACAATACATAGTATTTTGTTTTCCGTGCAAAATACTTAACATTGTTTTCCGTTAGTTATTTCTCAAGGAAGGAACGGCCAAATGAGATCAGATATGGGTCCCTTCTGTACCAATTTGGAAACATTTTAATATCACAATCTTGTCTTTTGTACATTGAAAATAATACCAGTTTTAATACCTATTGAGATTACTAAAATTCTTTAAATTCAGAATGGTATATAAAGCAAAGTTTAATATTAATTTGATAGTTTCAGACTACGCTCCATCTTTTCCAGTCTGAACGCACTTACATTGTATATACATTTATATAAGCTTTGCTTGTTTACTGGACATGGCCTTTTATTATGGCATTATAACACAGGTTTATAAACAACATTAAGTGATAAACTGTGGTAATTAAGTTATTTAATGCAATCATGTGTTTTGAACACAACTTTCTATTTTGCGTTCGTTGGCAATGGTAATATACAGTGCAACCTCTCCAAAGCAACACCCTTTGGAGAAACACAATTATGTTGTTGTTGAGAGGTAGTTGCTCTAGAGAGGTTAGATTAAAAAGTTAAATCGTACTGTGTGTGGGGGAATCATACTGTTGTTGAAGGGAGGTTGTTGCTCAAGGGAGGGCCACTCTGTAGAGGTTGTACTGTGTCTTTTCCCCAAACGGATCTTCTCATTCTTGTTATGATTGCGAAAGTTATAATGTTCAATCACATATAAAAAGATACATATCGTGATATTAAGTCTGTGTCATAAACGTAAATAGCGAATTGAATATGACTTTTAGCATTTAAGATCTTTTTTATTTGTAGCCATGGTTACCGAGTTCTCCGCAAATCTTGACAGTAATGAAATGCACTACTTTGGCCAGATGATCAATTCAACAGAAGAAATTTAAATACACTTTATTGTACTAAACCGTAATTATAGAACGATCCATTTTTCAAGTTACGCATTCCATTCAAGCCATCTCGCATACGCTCAGGCAGATTGTATCGATTTTTATAGAAGTCGTTTTGAAATTCTATGAACAACGGTTTTGCGTAACTTTGAAATTGTGTTTTAAGAAATGTTGTCACTTAGGTTTCCCATTGGTAAATTAGCGTCTGTATTGTCAACTAATTCGAGGCGTTTGCTGTTTTTATCTTGCAATGGGAAACAGATAGTGTCTCAGAAATCTTCGTAATAATTTAATATGCATCTGCGGGCTAGTTTTCATGACGTCTTATCGTAAGCAACATTGTGTGTTTTTTTTTCTTCAGGAAAGACAAAATGGTGGAAACGGAAACAAATTGTGAGCCCTGCCAAAGAGAAGATATTAAAAAGAAAGCTACAGTATATTGCTATGAATGCAGCGAACGTATGTGTGATGGTTGCAAAGGGTTGCACAAAAAAATCAAGCTTCTTTCTGGCCATAAAATTGTAAAAATCGAAGACAAAAAAGAAGATATTGCCAAGTTAGATTACTTGAAAACTCTAACACAGTGTCCAGAACATGATTCTGAAGAATTCAAGTACATTTGTAAGGATCATGATCAACTTTGTTGCAACGAATGCGCTATTGAGCATCACAGAAAGTGCGAACACATGGTAGCTATTGTTTGTGAATTGGCTGCTGCAGAAAGTGAAACCAAAGATGTTAAACTAAGACTTGAAGAACTTGAGCAATTTACTGACAAGCTTGTTGAGTATGAAAAGAAACACCAAACCATTGTTGAGAAATCTCAGAGCGCTGTTAAAGATAAGCTTGTACAGTTAAAGAAAACTGTGGATGAAGCTTATAAACAGCTTGAAGATAAGATAAACACTGACCTGGAAGAAAAAGGTAAACAACAATTACGAAAATGTGCAGTGCAAAGACAAGAAATTGGAAAACTCAAGTCTGAACTAAAACGTTCTCGTGAGAAAATGAATATGGTCAGTGAGTATGGTAAGAATATGTGTGCATACCTCATTGCAAGAGATTTGGAGAATGACATGAAAGAACATGAAGCAGTACTTTCCGCTCTACATACAAAAACAAGTAAAGCAAGTCTCTACGTAACAGAAACCAAAACATCACAAGAATTGATGAAGACCATATCAACATGTATATACGTAAAAGAGAAATTCTCTGTTGAAGATATCCCAGCCTGCCCTGGGTTTGTTGGTATCGGTAAAAGAGGAACAAAGGGCGACCCAGTAATGATTTGTGAGCACAAACTTTCACTTTCAACAGGTTATGCCCGCTCCTGTATTTGGATAGGGAATTTTGTTGTTGTTGCTTTGCAAGAAATGAAAGAAATCCAGATATTTGAGAACGCCAACATTCACATAAAGTTTCATGCTAAAACGGCTGTTTCTTCAGAGCCCTGGTCTTTGGCAAAAATCGACGATATGCGGTTTGCAATATGTTTCCCTCACAACAAAACAATCCAAACAATGAAGATTGATAACGGACTACTACGCGTATTATCAACGTTTAGTACCAGTCATGATGTATGGGACATTACTTACAACACAACTGATGACCAGTTGATTGCTTTGTCCAGATCAGGTATGATAGAGATATACAAACTGAATGGTACAGTTGCCGGATCGATTCCTCTTAATGGAGAGCTATTTACAGCCGTCAGGAATGCCTTCACCATTTGCTATGATTGTACTGCTCACGCATTGTACATATCTAGTCAAGGTCTTCACAAAATGGTAGCCGTTGATATGAAGGGTAAAGTATTATTTGAATACAAACACTCTAAATTGCAATATCCTCGGCGTCCCGACACCGACGCTGACGGCAACATTTACGTTCCGTGTTATGGAGGGGACAACAGCAGCTCAATGCACGAACTTGACAAAAGGGGGAAACTCGTGCGTGAAATTCAACTTTCGGGGGCTGGGTTCTGTGTTTCTTTTAATGCGAACAGATCAAAGTTTGTCGTCTGTTGTGACGAGCACGCTGAGCCTTACGTACAAATATATGGATTTAAGTAGAGAATGTACATGTATTGCAATTCGTTCGTTTCAAATCACTTTAAGAGGGAACGTTACAGACCAACGTTTTTGGCGACATGATAACAAATGACACAGGTTCTTCTTTTAATTTATCTCTTTACTCCAAACCTGTAAGGACCAATTTTCCAAATCGAAGATGACACTTATTGGTTTCATATTCTTCCGGATCTCATTTTGTATCGAAGGGATTTGCGCTGAACCTCAAACTGAAGGGGACAGGTAACTTTATGAACAGGATATTATTTTAATCAATAACAATAACGAACTTTGGGACAATTTTGTTGCTCGACGGCGAAATGTTTAATGTGGGGAAAAGATCGCACATTGTATTGCACTTACCACAGTAAATCATTTTGATAAACAGTGATTGTTTTAACTATGAGTCTGAAGAAAATTCAATGGATGGAATAATTAGAGAAAGAAATGATGAACCTTTCATACACGGAATTATATCAGACAAAATACTTTACCTGTACTCGAACAAACGAAAATGTTTTCACAAAAAATGTACGCCTTCTTTCAGAAAATTCCAGCGAAACAACGAAACTAAATTCACGCCCAGCATTTTTGAATTTCGATTATCTCAAACATGTAAACTTTGTGCCAAAGAATTTGATGACATTCAGGAAATTAATCACAGGGAGACCATTGTTATATCATTGAATCAGATTTATAAATGTCAATCAATGCATTATCACCCAATTAGTACATTTTATGTTTACATGAACAAAGCTCAAGATCGATATCAGAAACTCGTAATAAAAAAGAGACGAAAAATAGTTCAATTATCAAACCCCTTATTTTTTTATTTTGGCTGTTGTCTTGAGAATATGAATTTTGGTTAATCTAAACAGAAAAAAATATATAATTTTTGTACAATATTTCTAACATAAACTTCATGTTTGAATCCATGGACGAGTAACGTTTTTTAAGTGAATACAAAAATGTAATTATTAAATCGTTAATCCACATTGATACTGCTTTTTATAATACTCACTACCAGACATAGATGATAAAGCAGAAATAGAACTTAGTTAGACGTCACATTAACAATACAATCTGGAGTCTCATCCATTTGGCATT
Organism: Lutraria lutraria; assembly: GCA_964023205.1. Lineage (NCBI taxonomy): Eukaryota > Metazoa > Mollusca > Bivalvia > Venerida > Mactridae > Lutraria > Lutraria lutraria. Next base: position 8,089,565 of record OZ026839.1, on the reverse strand, counting down.
GCTCGTGACTTTTTGAAAGCATTTTTTTTCATCGGAATTGCTCCGTCTTTTTTATTGAACGCAAAAGCCCTCTTAACAAAACGGACGACGATTTGAGAGAGAGAAAGGGAAAGAGAGAGACAGAGACAGAGAGAAAGAGAGAGGGAGAGACGAATTGATTTTTAATACATGTAAATACATGTAAAATGTTTATCAAGGAAAACTATTTCTCAGGGCAAGAAATTTTAAATACCATACCATATGTTATATTTGCATTGCGGGATAATGGTCCTCATATTTTAGGGCTTGTCTATCATCCTTGATATTTTTTCTTATAAATCAATATTTTAGAGTTGAGGCTATTAATTCTATTTGATTATTTAATTGATATATTAATTTCACCGTTTTTATATTGATGTGGGTTAGAAATAGTTAAAATATGAATAATAATAAATAAATAAAGTGGGTTCGTTTAATTGGATATTGACGTTCTTACCAATTTGAGCTTTAGTATCTGCCACACCTGTTTTAGGGAGTGACTATTTTGTGTGTATAATCCAAATACAGTAATACACCTGAAACCGAATTTCTATGAAAATCAGACAATTTTCCAAATTCCATTTTTTCTAAAGGAAAATATCAATTATCAAAAGTTCTCTGAAATCCGGAATTCTCAGAAAACTGGACTTTATCCTCAATCCGGAAAGGTGTCCGGTATTCAGCGGTTTTACTGTACATTTTGTACTTTGTATTCTGAAAGTTGTGTTTGCTCATAAGGGCAACCTTAAAAATATTGTTTGCAGTTTATCGATCGACTCATTCAAAAATATCCCGACCCAATAATTATTTTAGCCATTTTGAAAAAAATCTTTTGATTTTAGTACAACAATAATAATGCTAACAAAATGCTTTCCTATATAGTATCCACTCTTTGTTAAGAATTCGGGTAGCCCGACCACAAACCTACATTTTTAAAGTTGGCCTTATCGCGTTTGCTCGGTTTCTTTGATCAACTAGTATTGATGTTTTAGCTTCAAAACCTGTATAAACGTAGTAAATTTTATGTTTTTATGTTTTGTAAAATACACTTAAAGTACGTACATTTCTTTTAAGATCTAATTTCTTTATCCAACGTGTTATATTAGAACACAATCATTATACACCTTTATGTAGAAACAAAACCAACTATGTAAAAATACAATGTATACAGAACTATTGCATCTACTTTATGAAACGAACTGGCAAACAATTCTGAAGGCATTAGAGGGCGCCACTTCGTCCGAGTATTGACAAAAGCATCTCTATCTACCGGAAAGATCTCTCGATATCCACCACCGATTTCCAGCGAACACTCACTTCTACATCCTTATAGATATTTGCATAAACTCCGATCAACTTATAAGCTCTAGATATCGCGTTTCTCATCGACTTAAGCCATATAACAATTCCACTCACAGATGTTTACAAACGTCCTCTTCTTTATTCAAAGTACTGAAAGTACTCATGGAAACTGACCTTGTATGGACTTGCTATGCAACATTACATGTCATGGAACGGGAACTAGTTTAACAATTGCATGGCGGATGTAGAAAAACATACGTAGTACTTTGGTCCGCATCATAATTCATGCGTGAAGGCTATGCAAAGCTGAACAATCGTCCAGTTTACAAAAAAGTTACTTGTAATTATCGGTTATTCCATTTACTTTGTCCCAAACTGAAGTATTGGTTTGGCACAAATCAAACTTCTCTCTTATTCAAATACTAGTATACAGTATATGTATATTATTATCCGAAGTCATTTCCCCCAATGTTTGTATAACAGCAGTATCGACTGCCAGGTTATTTGTCAAAAATACACACGTGTATGGGTTATTCCATTTGACCCGCGTCTACCCAACCTGATTGATTAAATTCGAGCAATGTACATTTTTTGTACACGTACGAGTTCATTGCCCTCATAACCGTTCCTAATTATTAAAGACCTTAGCAACAACACATTAGGGGCAATACAAATCGGTATTAATTCTAAGATCGTCTCGCTATCAAGTTAGTAAGTAGGGCCTATGTCAAGCTATATGGGTCGAATGGTTTTAATCTGTGATTAGTAATCGCTAACTCCTTGACGCTCAGTGTTTCGAATATCCTATCTGGGACCTGAAAAATGCACACGTGAGAGGTAGCTGTCCTGTTCATTAACGGTAGGTAGGTAGCTCTACTCACGTGGTGTGCACTTGGAGTCTTTCCCGTCGTTTAAAGCTGGAAAAGTCACTAAACGACCCAAGCTGTTGAAGCAACGTTGATCCCAGTAATATGTATGTACCTGAGGAAACCTTGGAAGCCTTCTGATAATCTGGTCGATATAATGAGATGGGCAGTTGTATGGAAGAGGCCACTGAGTAGGATTTTACCATTATACATGTAATACACATGAGTATAATGTGGCCAATATACAACGTACAATGAAATTACAGTAGCTATAGCTAATGCTCTATGGCAGATTTATATTATACATGTAAATATATTCGAGGGTTGTGACGCCGTGACTGACGTACAACATATCTCTAGATGATAAGTTCGAAGACTGAGTGAAAGATTATCTTATCTTGCACGCTAATTTTGCAAAATCTTGCAGTATGCGGAAGTTATTTATTAAATACAGATACGGATGAATTGTGTTGTGTACAATAAATACATGTATGCTGGTTTAATGAATCTTATGTGTACCATTATCATAATAACTTGGGAAAAAATGAAACACAAAGATGAAAGCTGAGCTTAAATTAAGGTTTTAGCTTCATATGATTTATGACAATAAGTGAACTTGTCAGTATGGCTGTTGTACACTTTTAGTGAATTATGTATATTAGGTGAATTAGCATGATGAATTAAGTCAAATTGGATCCTAATATACATGAGCTTACAAATAATAACATAAATCGACCAAAACAAGATCTTGCACAGTTTCGATACCCACTTCTAAATATATACATAATATACAGTTTAACCTCTCTAGAGTGGCCCTCTCTTTATCAACAACCCCCCTGCAATAACAGCATGAATTTTCCCACGGCACTATTTAATTTCAAATTTCATTCTCTAGAGCAACAACCTCTCAAACAACAACAACAACATAATTTTGCTACTCCTAAAGGGTGTTGCTTTGGAGAAGTTGTTATTGTATGTTTCAGTAAACTCATAATTTCCAATAGTGAGGTTATATAAAAACAGAACAAACACGGTTTGTACGCAAGACCCCCTCCAAATAAAATACATATAGTTTTACACTCATACGTATAGTGTTCCCTACATACATGTAGTAGGTTACATAAACACACGTAGACACGATTTCTGAGAAAGCCTCCAAATCAAAATATGCCCCAATAAATGGAAATAATTAAGCGCATATTAATGTTTTTATGCGCATATACAAAGAGCACTCATCAGTAACAAAAGTAAACAATATCTCTTTGTGTAATGTATACAACAGTTACTAAGATTTCTCTGAGGGATATACGGGGCTTACATCAATAGCAACAAATATCTACTGTGTCTATATAAATGTATAAATACAATATATAGTTTTCTCTGCAATATAAGATTACACAAATTAGATTTCGTGATTGATGAGAAAGTGTCAGTATTTTTCTCTGAAAGTCGTATTGTAAATAACCGGATATGGCGTTTCTAGACCATATATGGCAAATAATATGATTGACTACCACAGTAGGAAGTTTTAGTTGTTATTCTACAAGTCTGTTATCCAGCTTTTGTTTATTCATAGCTTCGCTGGAAAATCATTCCTCATTCGCACATTGTCGTGAATAACTCACAAACATGAGAGATGCTTTGAATACATTTCTCATAGGTACAATAATGGAAGCTCTCCTTGACCACACTCACTATAATTGTACCCAACACACAAGGTTAATGAACGTACCGTTATATATTCAGTGTTTAGTTAATTAGCACGGCTAATAAAATATGCAGATAAAACGAACGCTAATATCCATTTACGGATTTTACGACCTTGGTAGTACGATGATATACGTGACTCATTGGCGTAAATACGATTCTGTGCTATAAACAATATATCAGATGGGTTTCTGAGAAATAATGTAACCAATGACCAGTGGTTCTGATGAGATTGGCCTGATTAGCTGTATATAAGTCGAAAAACGAGAAGAATTGCCTCCTTTTGACATACGGTTGAAAATAACGTTATAATTATCATGTATATTCTAAGTAACACTGCCATTGTTGTCTTGTATAAACGATAGTTGACCGTTAGTAGTGAAACGCATCGGTTGGTCTTGATAAGAAGATTTGATCCCAGAGTCAGCCAATCTTGACAGAGCTTAGGTGGTCAGCGAAACAATATTTTGGAGAACTATCAATCATTATTTAACTGTTGAGACTTACTTTGCATACAAAAAAGACAAGATGTTATGAAAGATTTCATATAAAAATCATCGGTTCCTGCAATATATCCGGATTAATGTGTTTCCGAATTAGAGGGGTTCGGTTTACAGAATTTCCACATTACAATGTTTTTCAGTGGTCATATTATTCGAAGCTTGTAAAGTAACGATTGTTGGAAATATTTTTAAGCGATTATGAGAATGATTACATAGGATATTGTTTTTTTTCTGTGAATGACCCATTCGTTCCAATTCCTGTATAATTATGAAGCAATTTGATGTTTCTAACAAAGCAATTTCCGCTTGTCCGCTCTGGCACACACGGTTAGGGTAATTCTATACGGACTACTATCTTAATGATATTGGTAAGTTAAGAATTTTATGATCGATCACTAAGTTCTACGAAGCACATACTGATACTGTAATGTTCAATATGGTACTTGTTTTATGGACGTATTACGGGTTGTGGAATCACAATAAGTACGCTAAAGATATACATTAAAACAATCTCTCGTATTTGTTTTGTTTTATGCCCCTTTTCAACAGATACGGACAATTCACCTAACCATCGTGCCTGGGAAGAACCAGTACTAGACTCCAGTCATCCGTAAGCAACTACATGCCTACTTTCTCACGTTCTCGTATTTGTGCATGCATTTATTTTGATATACAATCAAACCAGTGCTAGCTGCCATCTCCGAATAAAGGCCATTCAGTGAATAAAAGCCATTCTTTTAAAGTCACCCGTTGGTTATTTAGAACAATACTGTGGAATTATTAATTTTCGTTGGGTTCAATTTTCGTGGTTTTTACTAAAAAGGCTATTTCGTGGGGACATAAATTCGTGGATTTTGATTTTTGAAAAGAAATACCTTATCTCCGCATTTGAATTCGTGGGGATTTAATTTCGTGGATGAGTCGAACCACGAAATCCACGAAATTAAATCCCCAACGAAAATTAATGATTCCACAGTATTACCTCCTGATAAAGGACACCTGTCAATAAAGGCCACATTATGTCTTTCCCAAGGGTTGCGTTTGTTCACAGGTATGACTGTATGAGAAACGTGACAAGCTGTGGCTATGTACGTACTGAGTAATATCGACCGATCGATTAAAACAAATCCCAAAATATAAACACATACGAATATTATCTCGACAACACAGTCATTATATTCGATGAATTCCCATGGTGATGTATACATTAATGCAAATATACGATGCTTGGGGCGCTCCAAAAGGACTACCAGCTACTCAATTACTCTAACACACGGAACTTTATCGCAATTGGGCAATGATGGAATTGAATTATTCCGTGGTCTACCAGTACAACACTCCACAATTTAATTTCTGTCACACGTGGCTCTGAGACTTCCTTTCCCCAATCGGTTTCAACTTTGCCTGATAATTGCCTTAAACTTGTCAATCGAAGAACACAATTCTATTAAGGGGAGAAAATCGTCGCATTTAACACGCTGGCTGGCTCATTGTGGTCAATTAGCGTTCATCAAAGATGAAAGTCGTTGCGCATACAGCAGATAATTCAGTCGGTTTGTTAATGCACAATGCATGCACGTGTATCTTTAAAGGCTGTATTTAAAAAGATGTAGGCATAAAGTATGTTGTCTTAGATTCAACGTAAATTAATACAAACAATATGCGTATCGTTTGTACGTCTGAAAAGTTCCGTGGGTATTGCTATAAACAATATTAAAGATTCTAACACGCCCGTTTAACTCATGACGAGCGTTATTTATCCTTCGGCAAAAATTTTGTGAGGAACTTCCGTCCTCGTTGTAAACAATGTAAGCTTTTAAAAAATTATGAAGAATACAGACATTTGTGTAAAAAATATCCAAATGCAGTTATCTAGCTATGGAACTTGATACATAATGTGGACTTGTTTCAATGCCAAATACCTATGGTAGTACAGTAAATTGGCTTCCAAGAAAGGCATGTTTATATAAAAGTTATTTTGCAGATGTCAATACATTAATAATACATGTTTATGCATATTGTGTAGTGTTTGTTTATGTATTATCTTATAATACAGATTTCATTATGTTGTCTTTAAGTTTCAATGCTGCGTAGATGTTATCATTGTCTCAAATATCTATCTGCTCTATCTTTTATATGATTAACAATGTTTTGACTTTGCTTGTAGTTGGTTGATTTATGATCTGAGTACATGGGTGTATAAGTTATTGTGTTATATTATACTTCACCCTTAAAAATAACACTTTCCATTTGTTCTGATGTTTAACAAATTAAACTCAACATTGAAGATATTATTTCATTGATCATTACTTCAAATGATTATATATATTGTATGATACTGACTGCATGTATGTAAGTATCATTCCATATACATTGCAGTGCCTTGAATATCCTTTGAAATAACATGTATAAAATGACTATACCTGTACACTGAATGCATTTTTTGTTGATCTATATGAAGGTGTGATACAGTTATACCTGATAAGGTTTTTCTATAGTTTGCGTTAATCCCCGAGGCACAAATATTACAATATGGACGTAAATTAAAGCATGTTTTGTATTTTTAGTGTATATCTATTAAATTGTTCAGTATTTTGTTACTCAAATAAAAATGCACTATGTATTATTTATCATCAACCGGCCCATGAAAAAAAACATTACAGTAAATACTAATATAGATTTATTAGACATACCCTTAGTATAAAATATGCATATTCTGAAGTTGTTTGCATGCATTAGCACAGTGATATAAAATGTGGTAGAATTATTTTATTCTTATCATTTCATGATCAGGTGTATAGCGAATCTCTTGGCAGAGTCGCACATATGCCTTTGTTTTCTAGTTTGTGTCGTGCTATTCTCATGACACCGTTTGTAAATCAAACGATTTGCTGCTCTTACGACACCGTTTGTAAATAAAACGACGTGTTATTCTGACGACACCGATAGTAAATAAAACGACGTGTTATTCTTACAACACCGTTTGTTAATAAAACGACGTGTTATTCTGACGACGCCGTTTGTAAATGTAACGACGTGTTATTCTCACGGCACTGGTAGTAAATAAAACAACGTGTTGTTCATACGACACCGGTAGTAAATATAACGAAGTGTTATTCTTACGACACCGCTAGTAAATAAAACAACGTGTTGTTCATACGACACCGGTAGTAAATATAACGACGTGTTATTCTCACGGCACCGGTAGTAAATAAAACAACGTGTTGTTCATACGATACAGGAAGTAAATAAAACAACGTGTTATTATTACGACACCGTTTGTAAATAAAACGACGTGTTTTTCTCACGACACCGCTCGTAATAAAAACGACGTGTTATTCTCACGACACCGTTTGTAAATAATACGACGTGTTATTCTTACGACACCGCTAGTAAATATAACGACGTATTTTTCTCACGACACCGCTCGTAATAAAAACGACGTGTTATTCTCACGACACCGTTTGTAAATATAACGAAGTGTTATTCTTACGACACCGGTAGTAAATAAAACAACGTGTTATTCTTACGACACCGCTAGTAAATAAAACGACTTGTTATTCTTACGACGCCGTTAGTAAATGTTACGACGTGTTATTCATACGATACCGGGAGTAAATAAAACAACGTGTTATTCTTACGACACCGTTTGTAAATATAACGACATGTTATTCTCACAGCAAATGTGCACATGAACTTTTTTTATTGGGGGAGGGGGGCAAACGTCCGTATGGCATATATCCTACACTCAGTTTTAACGTATACAAACTTGTTTGTTTTCCTAGGTATGAAATGGGTTCGGCGCTATCACACCCTACATGGATCCTTTCGAATATAATTTCCCAATTAATTCTAGCTCTATTCGGTAATATATTATAATGGCACTCTTTAATTTGGGAATACGGAAAAATGCATGTCCAAAGTCGAATACTGCTCGCATAGGCCAGCACTTAGATCGGAATGATCAACGAAATATCAACGAAAACCAGCGACTTGGCTGAGAGTCATTTGGTCAAATGGTACAGGAATCATTCATCCATTCGTGTAGTTCAATGATTTAAAAAGTTTGAAAGCATATCATACATCGCTATTTTCAGAACATAAAGTCAGGACGGACATCTGAATGAACCGAAACAACCCCAAAATGTGATATCACAGTTTGGGCATGTGCATGACAGACGGACGGACGGACGGACGGACGGAAGAACATAAATCCCACATATATATACTACCAAAGACTTATATGTATGTAATATATAAGTCCTTGATACTACATATAATTTGAATGGTAAATACATATCTTGTTGCCATGTGTTTGTGGAAACAACGAATTTATCGTCATTGAAAAAGAATGACTTTTATCTTGCATTAATTAGATAGATGGGGATCTCTATCCAATGTACAGCTTTTCCGAATATAGCCTCTTCTGAGCACGGGAGCTTAATTCCGTGAATAGAGCTCCCCGGGGTGCTGTATACGGAAAAGTTTGCAATTATAGCATCCCGGGGAGCTATATTCGAACTTGAGGATCCCTATAAGTATATAGGGTGAGACATAAACTGGTTCCCGTTCCATGTTGCAATGCACCAAAGGGCTTTGTACACACAAGTCAACGGGAACCAGTTTAGGTGAGACATAGCGCCACTACAGCACCGCCCGTCAAGTTTAATATTCTTTAATTATGTTATTTTAATGAAACTAGTATAAGCATAATAAATTTATGAATATAAACTACGATTATTTCGTACTGTGCGTGCGGAGACGACTATTGGTTTTCTGTCAAGTCTATATTGATCCGTACCAAATCTGGTATTTAGCCATCACTGTTTTCAATAGTTAACTCCCCTTTATATGGGATTTCTCGATTTAGCAAATTAAGCACGGTTTTGGTAATTATGATTTTTTGTCTTCAAATTCATATTTGTGGGTCATTTACTGTTTACGGTACAGTTTTATATATTCATTAGATCTCTTTAGATGAGTATTTCTCTCTGAAAGGCTTTGACTTTGATATTATCTGAATATTTATAGATTAATTGACAAAGGATTTCATGCTCGAGTTTTTAACGTTATTTTCTTATTTTCAGTTTGGTATACTTTAAAAATTGTCAAATGTTCATACTTTGACTTCTGGTTCTCAAATGATTTTCATAATTTATATAATTTTGATTCTTTTTTACTGATAGATTTTCAGCAGAGTTATAAAATGAATTTAACTTTAAGTGAACATTTTGCAAGACTGTTCATTCACTTCACAATCACACTTGGCCTTTTTTCACTGAAAATGCACATTTTGATGTTGATAATTAATTAATTTAAATACACTGCACAAAACTTGTGACAAAAACATGAACACTGAGAGTAGAAGCGATATACAGGAAAAGTTCAAAGAAAATATTTAAACTGCTTAATAATGTCTGCAGGAAGTTGATTTGTTGATATCTGAACTCTTCAACTGTAATTAAATTTTTTTTTTTTTGTACTGAAATAATTTCACTTCAATTTCAGATGATTTAAAGCAGTCTAAATGACGGACGGTATTCAATATGTTTACATTAAGGATATCAAACCTTCTCAGAAAAACTTGAATGTGATATTCATCATCGTAGAAGTGGGTAAGTTCCATGTTGTACTTTTTTATGGAAAAGTAAAAAACATCATTTTGTTTGAGTGCAATCTGATGAACTGTAAGTTAGGCCTAAATTAAGAATTTCTGTGTTAGCCCTAACGCTACTCAGCCAAGTTTGAATTTATGAATAGGTAGGGAAAATTGTATTTTTCTAGTTTTACTGCCTGATTATTATGTGCTGTATTTATAAACATTCTTACTACATAGTAAATCAACTTAATTCAAACATCGGCCTCAAGTTATAGCATACATAATAGTACATTTTGAGGGCTCAGCGCAACACTATTGTAACTTGTTCTTATTTCAATATGAGTTATGACACTCTTGCGTTGAACCCTCGATATGTGAGTGCTGAAACAGAGGAAATAAAGGTATCATATATTGTAATACTATGACTAATACACTGTGATTGCATAATGAAGACAGTGAACAATAATTCCACAACCATGTGTCAGGGCCCCATTTGCCCTCCTAAAATAATATACTTTTTCACCTATTTTATAAATAAAAATTCCCCTAAATTTTTTTTGTTTTGGCTTTAATGGTTGATCTATATTAAGTTATTAACCTTTGATAGATTGTATAATAATGTATGTAATATATTTAAGTACAGCTATTTTAAGCTTAAAATGTTTATTACAGAGTTAATAAGGCAGTTGAAAAAATCCCCTGAAATTCCCCTTTTTACTTAAAATGACGTGAAATTCCCCTACCTGAGGGCCCCGGGCCCCTTCCCCTAAAGTGCAGCTAGGGCCCTGTGTGTTGTATAAAATATGCAGACACTGAGTGAACAAAAAATCCACAACCATAGGACATATATATAATATACTGATAATATGCTATATAAAATGATTTTTTTATCCAAAGTTTTGACTTGAATTAGGTTAAAATCATTTGTTTTGAAAATTAGTTTATTGTGTTTCAGGACAGCCTACAAGAACAAAAGATAATCATACAGTTAGATCATGTAAGGTTGCGGATAAAACAGGAAGCATTAATATATCAATATGGGATGATATAGGAGATCTTATAATGACTGGTGATATATGCCGTCTTGTTAAAGGGTATGTTAGAATTTATGTTGGCAACTTAATCATTTTATTTCGAATTTAACTAATTAATGTTAGCATTTATTATCATTTTATGCCTTTTACTTGTTGTAGTTTATTACAAATTTATAGGGCTGTCCCGATATGGCTGCGTACCGGTACGTACCGGTACAGTGCTGAACGATATGCGTATCGTATCGGGAGGTCCCGTATCGGCCGTATCGCGGTTTTTTATTTATATTTAGAAAACCTTTTAGAATGTTGAACAACTGAACTAGACTTGCGAATTTACTCTCATATCATCGTCGACAATGCTTACGCAACTAATATCTAGGATTCCATACTGTATGCATAGACATTAGCAGCGTCAGGTAAAGATAGACAAAGAATTCGATGCGAATATTCAGATTTTGTCAATTAGATATTAACTTATAAATTGTATTACCGTGTAATTTTACATAACAAAATATGGCAGCATTGTGGTTCGCCGATTGATGAAACAAAGAAGCACGTTCTTGTCTATAATAGGTGTCAACGCGATGTCAAGACTAGCAACCTTAGAACACATATGATGTCTCGTCATCATAACATCCAAGTTGAAGGTTTCAGAAGCTCATTTTTAATTTAGTACTGTTAATGAATTTGACAATTATAACCCTGATTCTTTAAACAATTTTATATGACTAGGTTCTATTCTTGATATAAGGTCATTTATGGGACAGAGATTAAAAGTTGCTAATATTTCTCAAAATTATTTAGTTTCCACAATATCAACTAACATATATGTGAATGAAATTGATGACTTTAGGTACAAGACAAATTTAGTTTTATACCTTTTTAACAATTAATTGGGACTTTCTAGCAGCACCAAATAAGTGTGCATCGTTCCCCAAAACACTAATATTACAACGTTTTTCATTACTTTGAAATACTTTTATATCGTATCGTTGATATCGCATATCGCTGATACCGTATCGCAATACGTATCGTATCGGCTGAGATCTGTATCGGGACAGCCCTACAAATTTATATGTGAATTGTTCAGTATACTCATATTATGGATTGAACCTGAGTTTGACTCTAAGTCACAAATAATTGTGATGGATGAGAGGTTTTAATAAATATTTGAACATATTAAACCATCTCTTCTTAAACAAGCCTGCTGCCTTTATTTTGGATTCATATTCATTTATATTCTGAAATAAAAGCAGCAGGCTCGTTACAGTTATCTGTACATTCTGTGTAAGTTTGGTTCTTATTAATATAGGCACTAAAACTATTGCTACAGACAGTCCCTCTTCTTTTAAATATCTTAATTTATACCTTGATTATTACAAGCCTTTATTTTACTTTTATTACACTTAAGAACACTTACAGTATATAAATAACACATAGCTTTGTGGGTAACAGTAAAAATGTCAGCCTGAGGAAAGTACTGTTACCCAAGTCCGAAGGCTGACATTTTTACTGTTACCCACAACGTAAGCTATGTGTTATTTATTTTATTACCCCAAACTTTTTTCAAGAAAATACTTTTAAAACATTTACTATCACCCATGTGACAATAAAAAATACTGTTAAAAATTTACTGTTACCCTGTGACAGTAAAAAAATACTGTTAGAAATTTACTATTACCCTGTGACAGTAAAAAAAATACTGTTGAAAATTTACTATCACCCAGTGACAGTAAAAAATGTTCAGTCACATGGTACCATGAATGTAACAGTAAAAATGTTACCTGTTTGCCTATGGGAAATTAACATTACGAAAAAAAGTGAGGGTAATAATAGAAAATGTTCAGTCATGTGGTACCATGAATATAACAGTAAAAATGTTACCTGTTTGCCTATGGGAAATTAACATTACGAAAAAGTGAGGGTAATAAATAATATGACTTAATCAATTACCAGAGTGTGTGATTCTCCACATATTTTCTGTGAATCTGAATTAATTTTTTTATATGATGATCCATTTCCCTAGTGTTTTGATTTTCTAGATATACAAATATCTTCAAGAATTGTTTGACATTGTATGCTGGGAAGAATGGTGGAATTAGCAAGATTGGAGAGTATGTTTTCTTTAAGATATAAAAAATCATTATGTGAAACATGTGATTTTAATAAGATTAACTCATGAAATTCACTTTGAAACTAAACAGCTACCAATCGATTATGCATCATCACGAAGATCACTTTTTTTCTGTAAATAAATGTGAAAACTGTTTATGTGACATAAGTAAAAATTTGTTAAGAAGTTAAAATTTTTGTTTCTATAAAGATTTTGACTTGACCTGAGTTCTGAGTTGTTACATTGTATTGTAGATTTTGTATGCAGTTTTCTGAAGTTCCAAACATGAGTGAACCTAACCCAGATTTCACACAAGGACAAACTAAGAATGTAAATCACATTTTTCATGCCTTTATGGATGTGTCTTGAAAGAAGACATAATTCCTATTACTTGAATCGTAGGGGGCTAGCACATTGAAGGGATGGTGTATAATGGTTGTTTACTTATTAAGGCCTAAAATGGTCAAACAGACCCAAAAATTGTTCATCATGTAAACACATTATATGTCTTATTACACCATTATACTAAATCCCTTCAACATGCTTGCCCCCTATGAATTAAATCAATTATTTGTTCCCCTATGTTTGATATTGACTCTTGTGTCTTTATAGCTAAAAATCTTGTACAGGAAATTTTCAATGTTTAAAATATGTCTTCATTAAGTTTTTCTTTAAGTAATAAACTGATTTATCGAATTCCAGTTTGAGAGATATTTAAATGCATCTCCTTTTACACCCATGATATGTACATGTATTTAAAATACAATGGAGCAGGCCTCCTTAAACGAGTGTTTCTGGTCACTGACCAGTTATCAGTAGCCCTCACTGATGTAAGTTGAATCCCATCTGGAAGTATAAAAAATTCACATGCTAAGAAGCTGACTGGCTGGCTGGCTTACAGAGGGTCAGTGGTTCTACCCAGGTGACATTTCTAGAAACTTTCCAGTTGACCCTGGCTGCTAAGGCAATGTTTAACTCTAGTGAATTAGATGTGTTGGAAATTAAAATGAAGCACTAAAAGTAGGTTTACTATTGTTAACCCAATTGTTGGCATTTTTATAATGCCACTCTCAGAACTTTTATTGGTTGATGTTGATTTTTTATAATTTGTGCTTAGTTAATAAACATGCATTCAATTTCTAATTACCATGACTGGCTTTAGGATAACTGCCTTCTTATATAATCAAAATTGAAGTCATGGGAGTGGGGGAAAAGTTTTTGTGCAACCAAATTAATGCTTAGATAGGATTATAATTGATCATTGCTAAAAATTGCTTTTATATCCGACAGGATCAAGCCAATCAGAGGAAGTCCCCTACAGAGTTGGACAACAATCAAGGTCCCAATGCCTTAGGGGGTCTTAATAACCCCGGAGGAAGGGGTTCACCACCGATAAGGCCTAACGCTGGGCAGCAGGGAAATAGGCAAATGGGTTTGTTTTTAATCTTTATTTCTTAAGTCATTATTCATTTCAGTCTTGACTTTATTTAGAGGTGCTGCAATGTACCTATTTCTGTATGCATTTTTTTCACAGGGGCTTATTACGGCTCCAACCACTGGTGTTTTAATGGTGGGAGAAAACAACAGGCATACACCTGTGTAGAAACATTGACCTCCTGTTAACTTGCTGGACAGCTTCCTTGCAAGTAAAAGCCTATCCCAATTTGGGATGGAACTCACAGATACATGGAGCTTGTGAGCTCAGAGAAAATAACCACTTGGCCACAAAGGCCCCCAGTTTTTTAGCTCACTTGATTGGTGAGTTTTTAGGATCGATGATTGTCTTGTGTCCGTCCACGATTAGTTTGTTAAACTCTAGCATCCACAGCTCTAAATCAATCATGATCAACCTTGGTCACAATGTATATGGCCACAATGTCTCGGCTAAGTTCGATTATGGGCAAAATCGGACTATATCTTCAAGAGTTATGGGTCCTTGACTTAGAAAATTTGCTGTATTTTGCTTCTTTACACTCTAGCACCTTCATTTATTCACTGATCCTAATCATATTTACGATGAATGTGTATGACTTTATGGTCTTGGACAAGTTTAGTTATGGGTGGAATCAAACCACAACTTCAAGAGTTATGGGCCCTTGGATTAGAAAATTTGCTACGTTTTAGCTTGTTGAACAGTATTATACCTTCATTGTTGGTTTTGATCTCAAAATCTACCTAAATATGGGTTATAGGAGATGAAAACTATGTTACCTAGTCATTTATTATAGTGCCTTTGTTCTCAGGTGGGCGATCAAGGGCCCTCTTGTTTTATCTTATTTTGCATGATTTTGGTACTTTTCTATTGATGCTCTGGTTTGGATATATAATTAATATCCATTGTTACTTTCTATGATAACGAGGTGTGTAGATTGATGATTACATTTAATGCATTTTTGTTTGATATTCCTGTCAGGTAATGGGCAAAATTTTACGAATCGACCGCCAAGAACACAAGGTCAAAGGCCAAACTTTACTCCTAACCAAAACAGACAGTTTCAGGGAACAGCTCCACAGAATAGAGGAACTAATCAAAACATGAATCGAATGCCTCAATCTGGACAAAATATGAATCAACCAAACAGACCTACAAGAAGATAACACAGTCTACTGTGTAATTGTGTTTCAAATGTTTTACCTTGTTCACAACATAAACCACCAGTTGATATCACTAGAGCGCAGTGTAAGACTATAGTAACTGCTTATCAAACGTGAGATATTACTGATTTTCACTGAAGGCTTGCTTGAGTCATTATCCAGTTCTCATTGGTGCTCATATTTGACTGTTTAATTTTTTATATACAGTCAAACCTGTGTTAGCAGACACCTCCGAAAAAAGGCCACCTTGTGAATAAAGGCCATTCTCTCAATAACTGACATTGATTCTTTGGAATAAAATGACCTCCAAATAAAGGCAACCTGTCAATAAAGGCCACATGTTATTCCCAAGGGTTACCTTGGTTAACAAGTTTTCTATAATACATTACAACTGATCATTGCCATAATTTGTATGCTCAATGCTATGAAGTAAGAAAGTATCAGATTTATTGCCAAAAATTCTGTTTCTAAGTCTGTCTATTATATAACTAAAAGCGTGAGATGTGTAGATCTTGTACTTCTGTTAAATATGTCAATTATTTTGGCAATTATTAGATATCTCTTACTTTGGGGAATGATAAGTTTTTGTAAAAACGTTTGTATATCTTGTTAGATTCAACACATAGTTTATCATTCATTTGATCTTTTGTTGCTTTTAACTTCTAATGGATATATCTACAATAAGGATAGACAAGATTTAAATGATGCCTCTAGCTGTGAATTCAACCTATTTCCAATGTCTAAGCTTATTAGTTTATCTTATGTATAATTCATATTTTTTTGTCTTTAAGTAATTGGTAATCATAGGAAGTTGGGTTTGAGAATGGAGCTTTACCATTGGTCAAATGTAAGACTAGCTCAGGAGTAACCAATCAGATTTAATCTTCGTGATATTTTACCTCATACCATTAAGGAACCTGTAGCTATTTTCTTTCTTACTGAAGTATGCTGGGAATGGAGATTGGTGACAGTCCTTGTGGTTTTACAGATGATTTAAATTAATTTTGTTCCTCGATTGTTCTCAACATCCCATACTTGTGTCAATACTGTACATTTTCCTCTAATCAATGAAATGGGGATACATTTTGAATCCATGTCCTATGGACATATCTATCATACATTATCATAACATTTTAGTGCATGTGTATGAGAAATGTTCTTTATAATTTAAAACTTGCGCTGTTTGCCATAATCTAATGTTTTATCAACCTTAAATCAATTTCATTATATCAATAATTCACATTTGGTTAGAAAAAAGGTTTTGGTTTCCCAACTGATTGTAAAGTTTCTGGTTACCATAGCGACACTTCCAGTTGCCTAATCAAACCTAAAGTTTCTGACTGTGAAAATTCAAAGATAAAACTTTTTGGGAAAGAATCGTCCCTCAAAAGTATGATATTAAAATGAATAGAATGAGAATTAGTATGCAACTTACTGACCCTGTTTTTGGTCAAGTAATGGGAATAAACTTTTTCTGGCTTTTCTTGAAAAATCTTACGATGTGTCTCATTATTTTTAATGAAATTTCTTTTCCAGTAGGGTATTTTTTATATTTGATATAACAATTCTTGTTAGGTTACAAGTCCTACTTTACAATAAGAAAGTTTATTTTTTTGTATTATATCTTTACTATGGATATGGTATGAAGAATATTTCTGAGTTCAAATCCTGATAGGGGCAGCAGGTCATACCCTTCTAGGAATTTCCTCCATTTGTGAAAAAGTGTCCAGTTCCTTGTGATTGGTTAAATTAGAACTGGTTAGAATACAGTACAGGAAAAACTGGCAGTGTGAACCGGCTGCTGTATATAACTGAAGTATAGCGTAAAAACGTTGTTGAACCTACTAAAATGAAACAAAAAAACCCTTGTCCTTTTGCTTAATGCTTTTCAGTTTGTGTCAGGTATATACCATTGACGGACCCTACCATTGATACAGTCCTGCACTTAACTGACTAGCCCAACGTATAGTAGGTTTCTCTTCAGTATAGTGAAATTTTCTCTCAAAATGGTGTATTCAGGCTTGTTGTAAAGTCACTTTGAATAGTTCACTTAAATGTAAAAGAATAATCTAACACTGATGATGAACAATTTTCATGTAGGTCATTTGGATTAGTCTGTGCTGTATGATAACAAACCTATTCTTTCATGTTCGTTCAATAAGCCACATACAACTTCCCTGTATCATTTGTGAATCACAACAGTCCTTTTTCATTTTTTGTATGAATTGAATTATGACACCTTCAGAAAATATTGACTTTGGATTGGTTATCTATCTCCACCAACTGTTCATAAAGTGTTTAAATTGGATGATATTGTGTATATTTTATTGTCATATGAGTATGTGGTGTGAGTTACATGTAAATTAAATATGCCTTGTAATAAATTTATAAACCATTGATTTAGTTGTAGTTACAACAATGACTTAAAGGGGCATGCACAGGAACTGCTGTGTCTTGCTTTTCGTACACCAAAAATGCGTTTGTCTTTTGTAAAACCAATTATTACCGAAAAGTCAAAGAAGAATGTCCATTAAAAAATGACCCTATAACACGCGCGTCGGTATTTGTGTGTCGGTTTGAATAAAAGGCCGTCAGCCTTTTATTGACTACAACGATATTTCCGATTCATCTGAAAGTTTAACTGAGCATGTGCGCTGCCTTTCAAGTGAGCATAACATGAGCAATACTTACCATTTCAGTTTGTTGACATTTTTTCCGCGATGTTTTAGGTTTTGACAGATACCGAAAGGGTTGAGTTGTGAAAATGACAAATAATTTCTGAGGTCGAAATCGGCAGGTTTGGTAAATCTTGAAATGTGTATTTAGAGTAAACTAGTGTGATATTTCGTAAATATTTTACGGGGCTTTCATTGATTGATTTAGGCATTAAAATGATGCCAATTTGATTGCTATTTGAGACGCTTCAGTTCCAGGGCATGCCCCTTTAAATACTTGAAAGAAAGCATAATTACTGTAAATACCAAAAAGTTGATATAGTACAGAAAACCAGGTAACTAATTTTGTAATTACCAAAAAGTTTTAAACAACTACAAGAAAGTATGATAAATACCAGAAAGCACACAGAGTGAAGAAAGTGGAGTAACCATACAGCAATAAGTGCAACACATAATGGTAAATACCAGACAGATAAAAAAGTACAAGAGAGATAAATAAATACCAAACAGCCAAAAAAGTACAAGAAAATTCAGTAAATACCAGACAGCTCAACATGAAAAATGCAAAGTCTTTCAAGTTTTTATAAATTTATTCTACAACATAAAAACATTATTTTCATTAATTGTACATCAATCAGGTACATTTATGCAAAAAATAAAGAAAAACAACACATCTCGTTCCTCCAGAATCCTTAACATTAACAAAATAAAGACTAGAAAACATAGAAAATTCTTTCAACAATCAGAAAATCATTCTCAAAAAAAAGTGTAATACTTAAAAGTGAATGGATTAAATGACCAGGCTAACTTGAGTACAGTCTCGGAGCTGAAACCTTAGTTGTGAAGATAAAACTGATGGATGTTTAAATACACATTCAGATCAATTATGCAGTCAAACAAATGTATCAATAATGTCATTGTTTGGCTATAATTTACTAAAAAGCATTAAAAGACAAGATGTGAGATTTGAGATCGGAGACTGATCTCAAGTATTATAACCTTGGGGCCTGGATGGTTTTTTAAAACTGAACAAAAATTAAAGCAAAAATGTATAAAAGCGGGTGAAAAAAGTAACAACAACATATGATGAATAACAGTCAATGAATGAAATCAATATGACAATATATACATACATAATTAAACATTTTTACATATTAAAGAATACAGACAACAATCTTAAACTAACACTTTACTTCTTCAACTATTATAATAAACAATTATAATACTTCCCAAACCATTATCCATCCTATCACGAGAATGGACCTACACAAGCTATAAGTCATCGATCCTGTCTAGTAAGGATAGATACCAAACTAGAGTTCCTTACTGATCAGCCAAAATGAATTCTACAAGATCACAGAACAACATCAACAATTTCTATTTCGTACAAAACAAATTTTAAATGACAACCATCATATGCATCACCTACAATGTAAAATACTGGTGGTTTTAACTTTTAAGCGCTCAACACATAAATTCAAAATCTCTCAAAAATACCCTTTTTTTTACACAAAAATAGATAATGAAACATCAATGAGAATACAACACATGAATTTCATCTTTTAAGCACCTAATAAATGACTAGTTCAGAAGACAGGGTGACTCATGATTATCAATAAACTTAAAAATGATCAAAAGCAGGAATCCTTTAATTTATCATAAAAAATAACCATCCAATCAAAACAATTGTATATGATTTCAGAACGTTCTTGATATCAATCTTCATAGAGACAAATTTAAGTTCCACAAGATATGGACATTTTTTTGACAATCACAAAAACAATACTTAATTACAACATTTCATTTCAATCAGTCAAAAAAAACCCTATATTTTAATAAAAGATATCTAAATTCAGGAATGTTATGACATCAGGGTCAGATATGGTGTTTGACATATGAATCCTGCCTCCTAACAGTATAAACATACAAAATCACAACAATAAAACATTCATCACAGAACTAAGAAATCATTCAACGAAATACAGTCAAACCTGTGTTAGCGACCACCTCTGAATAAAGGCCAACCTGTGAATAAAGACCATTTTTGTAGAAACCATTCTTGATTATTTAGAACAAACTGACCTCAAAATAATGGTCACCTGTCAGTAAAGGCCACAGTTTGTCTTTCCCAAAGATGCCCTTTGTTCACAGGTTTGACTGTATACAGGAAATTACTTCTTTAAATCTGATTCATAATATTATTCAACAGCTGATCTGAAAATTGCAACTAAACAAAACACTTTATACACTATGTTACATTAATACATATTATACAAAAACAGATCTAGAGAATAGAATTTACCAATCAGTTAATTTCTCCTTGACATTGGATACACTAGCACTAGCCCTCTTGTAATACTGAATAACTAAAATTACACTTAAAATAAAACATAAAACCAAGCAGGAATGGACTAAATGTGAAAGAAGAGAAAGGCTACTCCATGTTCAAGGGAAGTAACTTCCCAAAGGGAGACAATTCAATGAATTCAATGTCATAGGCACATACATTTGAACAATGGATGCTATTCAATAAGAGAGGGTATTCAATATAAATATCATGATCAAGGAATTAAATTTTGACAATTTATCAAGAACAATTATTCCTGGAATACTAACCTGAAGTACAATTATTAACAACAAAAGCACCAAAAGGAATTATGTGGCCCCTAACCATGGCAACTAATTTGTAAAAACAAACATTTTGCATGCTTCATTTAAAGCTACAAAATCTTAAAATCACCATAATTAAATAAGAGAGGATACATGTACTTAAATGAACACAAATGAATTACATACTGCAATCTTAGGTAAAAAATAAAACACCATTTGCACAATAAAGCACCATATAAAACACAACAACATTTTTAGTTCTGGGAAATTATTTTGCGTAACCTCGGCAAGATATTTAACACAATATTGCACTATATTTATCAATACTCTCCATAACAGAGATCAAAATGACAGTTACCATAGCAACTAAGACAGCCACAGTTCTAAGAAACGCTTCTACAATAGAACAGGATTGGAAAACGACATGACATACTTTAACAGTATTTAATCAGTAATAAGCAAAAATCAATGAAAAAACAAAATATGTAACAAAATACATGAGCTTAACAAAAAAAGTTCACTTGCCGGCGGTCTCCAGTAACTTCAAGAAATTCCTTATTTATGAACTAAACAAAAAATATCAAAACAATCTTAATAATCATCAGTGTACCAGAAAAATTAAAACTGAACATATTCAAACATTTAAACGAGTTAAAACGAAGATAAACAATGTATAAAATCATATACCTAAACTTTATAACGTGAAATATGGAAATCTTGAGAATAAGTTTGTCAGTCCAATATATTGGCATACTAAACTCAAGGGAAATAATCATTTCCACCAAATTGACATAAATTACTCAATAATAGTGCAATAACTGTTTCTGTTACATATACATTGGCATATCTGAAAGAAGGGCAGTAACTATGTTCTATGAATTATATTGGTATAAATGACTTAGGGACGATAACTGTAGTCTGTAAAATATTTGGCATATCTGTATCAAGGGCTATAAGTGTTGCTAACTTCACCTATCTTTATCAAATGGCAATATCTGAAACAAGGGCAGTAACTGTTGTTTACTAAATTTACAAGTATATCTGAATTAAGGGCAATAACCGTCATCTACTTTTTTGTCATGTCCATATCAATGACACTGAAACTTGGCTTATAAATACTTTGGCATATCTGAATTAATATATTGGCATAAATTACTTTAAAGACAATAACTGTTTTGTGTAAAATATTTGGCATATTTGAATCAAGGGCTATAACTGTTTATTTGGTATATTCATATATCTTAATCAGGGCAATATTGAATAAATGTCATCAATTTTTTTGGCATATCTGAATCACTGGCAATAAACATTGTCTTATATTTTGGCATAACTGAATCAAGGGAAATCAATATTATCTTCCATCTTGAATAAATGGAAACAACCGTAGGTCAATACATTGACATGAAAATTTGCAAATAAGCATTCATGTTGTATCATTGCACAAACAAAGAATGACAATAGCTAACACATTCATTAAGAAAAAAAGCAAACAAAAAGTTCATAAATACAATAACAGAAGGTTATACCCAAACTAGGTTCGTAAAATCAGACTGAAAATGTCACAGAACACGAAGTTTTATGATAAAAAAACTTGACTATCAATCCTGGTGGGTGTTTTGATATTCAACATAAATTTCAAAAAAGTTAGACAAAAATAAACATATATATTGCATATGAAATTACTTAACACAAAATACCTATCATACAATCATTAATTTAGTTCAATACCAGAACATAATGATAAATAAAGTTACATCAAGTGTCATACAAGTTATTGCCTCTCAGTTAGAAATATCAAGGATATTATAGAACTGCGCTTTATTTTTAGAACAAACAGCCCAAACAGAAGAATATTTGGAAAGACAAGAGCTAGATATAAATTAACTAGCTGTTCATGAGTAAATTCAACAGCAGCTAAAAGGTGTATTTGTCAGTTACGTTTAGTCAGAACAGTCAAACCTGCGAACAAAAGCCACAAAAGGTTATTTTTTCTATATAATTGACAGTTTTTCAAAGAATAGCCCCTTGTTCATTGGTGGCGTTTTATATGGACGTGGCTGCTTACACTAGTTTCACTGTATATTAAGAACAAAGGTTTGACTGTACATTAAAAGCAATTTTTAGGCAAGTACCTTATGTCTTTGACATACTTCATATGACTTGAACACAGTAAAAAAAATGCAAAATTCAATAATTCTCTTCAACATTGTAAAAATGATATGAAGTTTAAAACATATTATTGTACAATTTCTTATTATCTCGTAAAAAATAAATATAAAATTACAATTAAATTACTAATTGAAACGAAACAGATAAAAAGTTTCTGTATTAAGAAATTAATATAAACATTAATCCGTGAGTCATAACAATAACACATTTACTTACAATGTATGTCATGTGTATTAACTTTTTACTGGCCAGAAAGAGAAGATGAAATTCTGATTGTGAGAATCAGACCAAAAAACATCTAGCACCTGATTGGTTGATTCCTGGAACAATAGACCAATGACAAAGATGCATCCCAATACGTCCCTCTGAATTGATTATTCAGCTTTTTATTACAGTAATTCCTGCTTATCTAAGTTGTATATATGGTAAAACTGAATGGGTGCAGAATCTATTCAAAGACAATCATCACATGATGATATTAACCGTATGCTGTCAATTACCGTACAAACATACTTTTTACAAATCAGGCGAAATAAATGTTATTGTATCCCGGTACATTCAATGACTTCAACAATTTATCTTAACAAATGTACAAAACTGAACACAATAATGACAAGTCTGACAACTATCATCTTCTTGTACAATCTATTCCATTCATTTAAATGCTTGCATTCTCATATTACTACTTTTTATCCATTACAATTTATTTTGTCATTATTTTAACTTACAGACTTACTGCTGTTTTTTTTCCAAAATTTATATTACTTACTAGCAGCTTCACTTTTAACATCAACAATCTTTATCATATCTATTTCACCATCATGAATTGATGGCAAGTCATCTTCTTCATTATCCTTGTCTTCACTTCTATCTTTAATTCCAAGAGGGTCATTTTTATGTTTCTTCTCGGCTTCCATATAACTGGATGTCATATCCAGAATCTGATCAACGGCAAGAAGATCTAAATCGTTAAAGTTTTGGACATTGGGACTTTTAATTGATTCGTTATGACTATCTTCCATTACCATGCTCTTAAAGACTCCTTCAGAATAATCATCATCATCTTTCATAGCATCATATTCATCAAATCTTAATTCAGAGTTTGGTGTTTGTTTCATTTTTGAAAATGGATCAGAGTCTGTTCGATTATTAGAAACTTGCAAACCAAGATATGCTAAATTATTAGGTGCATCTTCAGCACTGTAGTTCATAGTGCTGTTGGGATTTGAAGACAGGTCTAAAGTTGGGTTTCTCGGTGCAGGCATATCAGGAGATCTAGATCTAGGCTCACTCTCACTGTCTTCAACAGTTGGATGTGGACTCTCACTGGCAGATTGCTTGATGGCCTTAAGGTATTTGGACCTCCATTTGTACACAACATCAATTGACACACTTGCTTTGCTTGCTATATTTGATATACCCATCACTTCTGTATCTTTGACAAACTGTATCTTTTCTTCTTCTGAGTATTTCATTCTTTTTATATTTGATGTATCAATACTCCTTGGAGATCTCATCATATCGCTAAGTCTGCGCTTCCTCTCAATGCTTGATTCACGAATCTTATCAGTCAAAATCTCAGGAGTCAATGTTGGACTACTGACAACAGGTGAAGGTGTTGATGCTGATGCTGGCTTTGGTTTAGATGATTGAACAGTTGTTCTGTACAAGTCAAACCATCTTTTCACATTAGACAAAGGAATACCAAGTTCTATGGATGCCCTTTTCTGACCAACCTCAGACGCTCTTTGCACCACTTCCTGTTTCTCTTCAAATGTATACTTCCTCATCGTCTTAGGCTGATGGTAAACAGGAGTAGGAGTTTTATCTTCAAATCTTTCAGTAACCATTTCTTCACTTACAACTGGCTCTTTTTTGATATCTTGTACTCGTATAGGAGTGGAGGATTCCCGATCTAAGCTTGAACCAACACTTGATTCAGTTCTCTCAACAGAAGCTCGATTACTTTCTTCACTAGATTCTCTGTGTTCTTTTAACCAGTTGTATATGGTTGAACTTGAAATACCTCTCTTATCACATACCCTTTTCACTCCTATTTTATTTGCTTCTTCAACTACCAGTTTCTTGTACTGTACTCTGGATGTTTTTTTGATACCTCCACTAGCCATTTTATCAACACTTGGCAACCGAACTTTTAGTTTTCCTTCAAAATCATCCTCACTGGATATGCTAACAGAATGTAGACTTTCTTCATCATTATCATTATCTTCATACAATTTCATCCATTTGAGTAGCAAGGGCAATGGAAGCTTATGCTTTTTAACTGTTGCTGATGTGCCATTTACATTAGCTTCATTAACTAAAGCTTTCCTGGTACTCAGATCATACTTAACAGCAATTGAATCAAGTTTTTGCTGCATACGACTTTTTGGTTCATCATCAGTACATGTACTTTCAACCTTGATCTCTTCAAATGGTACATCATCAACTGAAAGGTCGTGACCCTTCAGTCGCATGCTTCTCCTCCAATGGTATATAATATTTGGTGTCAGACCAGTAAGGTCAGCAGTGGCAACAGCTCCATGTCCTTCAGAATATCTACAGATTTTTAACTTAATTTCTTCAGAAAAGTCTTTGGCAAGACCTCCAGTGTCACTAAATCTTACATGTTCAAATTTTGATGCATTTTGAGACAGAAATCCTTCCAACCAGTACTCAGATGTATTAAAACCTGTGTATGCTTCTTCAAAGATCCTCTTGGCTTCCTCTTTGATTCTGCTGACAAGAACTATACCTAGTTTCTCATTTTCATCCAGTACCCAGGAAACAATCTTTTGTTCAAGCTCTTTCTTCATGGTAGAAGAATGAGTGAAATTAATGACAATGTTCTCACCTTGGTCCCGGAAGAAACGAATCCATTTTCCAATCATATTCCTGGTTACTCCTAGTTTCAGTGAAGCATAGGTAACACCGTTGGTTTCAGCAACAGCCACAATGTTCCTCTTCTCTTCCAATGTGTACTTCTTTAAAGTCTTTCCTTTGGCATACTTCTTCTTAATTTTGGAACTCACAATAGCTTTATACTTTGGTATTGGTATCGATTTTGCCTGCATGTTCCTTCGCCAGTTGTATAGAGTACTTGCTGAAATATTACGTTTCTTTACAACATGATCAGTTCCATACTTCTTTTCTTCAGACAAAATATGAAGCTTTTCATCTTCAGTTAAAAACTTTCTTTGGTTTTCAAACTTAACATCCTGAAATTCTTCTTTATATTTCCTTATGAAGTCCATGACCCAGTTGTTGCTGGCTTTGAAGTTTGGCCGTGTTTCCTTGTAAACAGAACGAGCGCACATGCTAACATCTTCATATGAAACACTACCTTTAGCTCTGTGTGTTTCCAGAATCATTTGAACAATTGAATTTTCAAACTCGGGAACCACTCCTCTAGCACTTGTTGTTTGTGATGAATCCGGAACTTCATAAGCAGCATTAGTGTTACTTAATTTATCACACTGTTCAAGTTGCACTTTCCAGCTGTAAATTACACCGCCATTAATTCCAAGCTTTCGACCAACATGATTACACCCAAGTCTTCTAGCTTCTTCTACAATAGCCATTTTCTCCTCAACAGTATATTCATTCCTGAACCTAGATCTGATACTAACATTCTTCAAAGCTTCATGGTTCCTTTGCTTAAATTTTGTCATCCAAGCCTGTGTGGCTGCAAACTTTTTTGGTCCCGAGTGAATTGATTTGGCATACTGTTTGAATAGATCTAAATACACACAACCGTCCTGCTCTTGTTGCTCCAGCATCCACTGTACTAACTTCTTCTCTGTCTTGCTGTCCATTCCTCTTGGAGGACCAATAATAATTGGTCTTTTCTGATTAGCAAGTCTCTCAAGAATACTACTCGGTGCTTGGTCAAATTGTGACCTTGAGTTATCAAGGTCAACTGAATTATCCATGTCAACCCATGAGCTATCATGACTTTGATTATTAGAAAAACTTTGATTATTCTTATCATCATGACTTGAAGTAGATGGTTCAAGGAAAGCAACAGCTTTCATTGGATCATAGTTTTGTACAATAACTCCATCTCCGTTCTCTTCATCTGGAATGTATAATTTCTTCACATTTTCAAGCTCAACACCAGCCAATTGTTCTTTATTTCTTTTGATAAAATCTTTAATCCAACCATAGCAAGCTCTGAAGTTTGGCCGTGTTTCTTTGTAAACTGATTGTGTAATACGTTGAATATCTTCATTAGAAACACTACCTTCCAGGGCTTGCTGTTCTTGAATAAGTTCAACAATTTTCTCCTCAAACTTTGCATTATTTCCCTTCAATTTGGACTGAAATTCTATTTTCCCCTCGAGTCTATTTCTTCTAAGAAATTTTGAGATCCAAGCATTGGTTGCTCCAAATTTTTCAGGTGGTCCTGTATACAATGATCTAGCATATCGACGGAAGTCATCAGTAAAAACAAATCCATCTCGATTCTGAGCTTCCAGAAGCCACTCGACAATCTTTTTCTCTGTTTTCCTGTTAAAATGAACAGCCTTTCCAATTATAATAGGCCTCTTGCCAACTAATTTTTCGATATCAACACTTTCTTGTTTATCATTAGCATCATAATTTGGGTCTTCAGGGTTATCAATAACAATATCCATTTCAGAACTTTCATCTATAGAGCCATTGTCTGTTTGGCTCATGTTAGAATCTTCCATCATACTCTGTTCTTCTGCTGCCAAGATCAATTCATCAATATTACCAATTTGATCTTCATTGATAAGAACTTCCATGTCAACATCAGAATTGGTTGATATGTTCTTTGAATGCTCAAACTCAACATGTCTTAATGCTTTCTTGTTACGTTTCAGGAAGTCTTTAATCCAATTGTAGCATGCCTTGAAGTGTGGTCTTGTTTCTTTATACACAGCTCTTGCAATGTTACTCACATCTTGATAAGAAACACTACCCTCTTCATCCATTTTACTCATTATCAGTGTCACGATCTTCTTCTCAAATGCAGGTACTACTCCTCTGTAGCTGTACAAACCAGGCCCCACATTTTCTTGCATTTTTTTAACCTTGGTAGCAAAATTTGATTGACCAGATGATCCGCTTGATGTTACACTACTTTCATATCCTGGACTCTCTGGGGGAATCACTCCACTTCTTTCTAGTTTAATTTTCCATGCATTTATCAGACAATGTTCTATGCCAGTCTTTTTAGCAACATGAGCGGGACCAAACTTCTTGGCCTCCATTACTATAGCTTTCTTCTCATCAAGGGTGTACTGGTTCCTAAAACTGGATTGGAACTTCACATGTTTCAGAGCTGCATGGTTCCTTCTGAGAAATTTGATTCGCCAGGCTTGGGTTGCAGCAAACTTTTTCCCACCCTTATACAGAGATTGTGCATATGTTTTAAATTGGTCTAGAAACACATAACCATTTTTCTGCTGCTGCTCAACAGTCCACTGCACAAGTTTCTTTTCTGTCTTTGTGTCCAACGATCTGGATTGTCCAACAATAATAGGCCTTTTCTTAAATATATTTTGAAGATTCATGTCAGCCATATCATTACCACTGACTCCAATGTTCACACTTTCATTATTCTCATCCTCTGGCAAGAATACTTTTTTAACATTATCTATACTTAAATCAGTTAGTCTCTCTTCATTTCTCTTCATAAAATTTCTTATCCAAGCATATGATGCCTTGAATGTGGGTCTGGTTTCTTTATAAACTGATTGAGCCAGTCGGCTCATTTCTTCATAAGAAATACTGCCTTCTCTTCCATGTTCTTCTAAAATGAGATCAACAATTCGATGTTCGAATTCTGGTACTATGCCTCTTGCAGCATCAGATCCACCAAAACTCTTGCTAGAATGCTTCATAGGGGCATATTTTGGCTGCATTAGTCCCTTACCAAATTTTCTTACTTTTGTTCCTTTCCAGAAGCTCTGAAGCTTAGGAGCATTCTTTTCCATTTTTATTCTCCAAGTACAAATAAGCTTTGGTTCAATACCTAGCTTTCTCCCAACATGCCCAGCACCAAGTCTTTTTGCTTCTGCAACTGCAGCCACTTTCTCTTCTTCAGTGTAATTGTTTTTATATTTTGATCTCCATATCACATCTTTTAATATTCTATGTCGCCGTAGAAACAGAGTCATCCAACCAGATGAAGCAGTAAAAGTTTTAGTTCCAGTATGTACTGACTTAGCATACAATTTAAAGTCATCAGTAAACACATAGCCATCTGCTTGCTGTCTTTCAAGAGCCCATTCTACCAACCGCTTTTCAGTTTTTCTATCAAAAGTAACTGAAGGGCCAACAACGACAGGTCTTCGATCTTTGGTTGGTTTTGTTCCTGGTAATTCCATTGAATCATCACCTGAGCCAATAACTTTTAATGCTTGATCAACCATTTCACTAATTGTTTCATTACTCAAGTTAACACCACCTTCTGCAAGGTTGATACTGGATTCATCACTTTCAACAAGCACTTTACTTACATTCTCTAATTCAATGTTGGCCAACGCTTTTTTATGTCTTTCTAAGAATGACTTCACCCAATTATAACTAGCTTTGAAGTTTGGACGTGTTTCTTTATAGATTGATTGGCTTATCTTACTAATGTCACTGTAATTCACACTACCTTCTCTAGCCTGCAGATCTAAAATATTTTGAACTATTTTATGCTCAAACTCTGGTACCATTCCGCGAGCAGCTTGATCTAGAGGACTTGGAATAGATGGAGGCAAAGATTCACTAGTTCCTGAGGTTGATGCAGAATCTCCAACATTTGATACGCTCTGATCAGATAATGATAAACTTAGACTATCAATCTTCATTAATGCAGCATCATCCACATTTAGCATTCCTTTCTCATAAGCAAGTTTCCAGCAATGAATGACTTTTTGATTGATTCCGGTATGTTTGGCAGCATAAGCAACACCAAATCGTTTTGCTAATGCCACTGAATTTACTTTTTCCTCAGTTGTGTACACATTCTTGAACTTAGAACAGAATTTTACATCTTTCAAGGTGCGATGTCTTCGCAAAAACTTTTTCATCCATGCTTGAGTAGCTCCAAATACCTTAGAGCCTTTGTACAAAGAACGAGCAAAGTTTTTAAAGTCATCTGTAAACACATACCCATCTCTCTCCTGCCTATCAATAACCCACTGCACTATTTTCCTTTCAGATTTTGCATCAAATGCCTTAGACTGTCCAATAATAATAGGTCTTTTCCCCCATGGTGTTTGAATCATTTGCGGTTTGTTAGTGTTGTCTGTCCTCACTAAATTTTCTTCGGTGGAATGGTCTAAATGACTACCTTCAAAATTGTCATCTTCATAATTATCATCATCATCATTATCCAAATTATGATCAACAGTCATTCCAAGTCTAGCATTAACAGCTTCATTAACAAGTGTCTGCTCATTATCTGGAACATCTTCTAAAACCATCTCCTGACCAATGGTTTCCAGCACATTCTCCCCATCGCCCTGTTCACCTCCAGTTTCTTGCTTCACAATGATATTGGTAGAGTCAGAGTTGTTGTATATATCAACCTCATCACTCTTATCCCCCTGAACAAACCTTGTACCTTGAAGCACTGACATGTTTCTTTCCAGAAAATTACCTAACCAAGTTATGGAAGCACAAAATTTTGGATTGGTCTTCTGATACACTGTAAGTGCGTATTGTTTCATACTGTCTAAATTCACACAACCTTTAGTTTCCTGCTGTTTAATAATCCAACGAACTATAGCTAAATCTGCTTCATAATTCACTTGTTTACCATGTTTCCCTTGTTGGCGCAAACCAAACAGTAACATCCAGCTGAGGATATCGTTCAATGGAATGTTTTTCATTTTGGCGATATGCGTTGTCCCGTATCTTTTAGCTTCTATGGCAATAGCTTCCTTCTCTTCCAAGCTGAACCCAAATAGTTTTCTTCTTGGTGAACAAACTTTACTCGATTCTTTGGTGGCTTCTTCTGTTTCATCATCACTCACCATGACAACAGAATCCATAGTGATATTTGATGGAAGTTTCTGTAAGTTTACAACTGGACTCATAAGTTTCTCCAGTTCACTCATTGAGGACTCATTCTGTGATGATGGTGATTTTGATTGAATACTTGATAATAATTGAGAACCTCCAAATAATGACTGGCTTACTTTTAGACCTGAAAGAATAATGATAAATATCTGCAAAAGTTCATGCTTATGAAACATCTACTAAATAAACCTTTCAGATGATTTCTTTGTAAAAAATGTTTGTTTAGTTTTACGCAGATGGTTCACCTGACCATCGTTCTAGGGAAGAACCAGTACTAGACTCCCATCCTTCGTAAGATATTGCCTACTTTCTCACATAAAGAGACAAAGTCGGTAGCTGGGCTCGAACCCACAACCCTTTATCAGTGAGAGGTTACACTGATTTGAAGTCAGCCACCTTAACCACCTGTTCACAGATGCAGTCAAATTTCTAACCTAAGCCTGATGCCTTCGAAACTATTTTTTTAAGAAGTAAAATTGTCTTAATATCTCTATAAGAAGTCTGAAAATACAACACTAAACATGAAAATTGAAAGCTGAATGCTATAATAATGAAAACTATGAAAAAGCACAAAATTTATGAAAAAGAAATTTGTATCATCAGACATTTGAGGTACATAAATTGGATGGAATGATCACTTTATCGAATAATAACATAAAACTTGATATATCTTTAGTACGAAAAAATGAAACTAACCAGGTGAAGAGAAGGTACCCTGTGATGTCTCAAATGATGCAAGGTGAGCTGGCTCAGATTTAACAACGACAGAACTAAATCCACCACTAAGGTCACCACTGACGCCCGAGCAGACAGAGTTGCTACGACTGAAGTTTGAACTCTGACTAGTGTCATCTGGCGTACTAGTCAATCGCTCATCTCGACTTGCTGAATGCGAGCTGTTCTTGCTAGAATCTGGTTCGACTCGACTCTCAAGGTTTTGACTATCTGGATTACTTTCTTGGATAAATTCCTGACACTGAATGAGAAGTCTGCTAACTTCAAACAGCGTAGCTAATCTCTCAAGATGTCCAACAATACGACTGCGTATTTCAATCTGACCTAAATTGGAAAATGAACATTTTTTGGTTTACATACCAGTTATAATCTCAATTTCACTATTCGAGGAAAAAAATGGTTCTAGTTATATGTTATTCATAATTCATTTATTAGCTCGGTCAGATGATAGAAAAATACCTTGTTATGGCAAAATCATTAAATCAGGCAAGCAGTAGCATATCTAGCAATTTTTGTCATTGGAATATTTCACTTTCTAACAAATATATTCACAATGAAGTTTTCAATAGCCAAACAAAATTAATGCATACCTGTATATAGAAACTGAATGAATAAATTGACTGCATAAAGGCTTATATCTGGTGGTATGATAATCTCCAACTGGTCTCGTTCACGATGTGGTGTCATGTCAAAGTCCAGGGCAAGATCATGCAGTTTTTGACTAGCAGCACTCAGGACAACCTTGTGGACCTGTCAAAAACACATACACAAAGATCTATAATTGACCCAAGCAAACTTTTGAAAACTCATAAGAAAGATGGGTAACAAAAATAAACATTCTCATTAGACCCTTATAGTGGAATTTTGACTCTTGAAATAAGCAAAAACAAGCTTTTGACACTCAAGGGGCATAACTCAGAAGTGCCTGGGCTGATTGGACTGGTTATCAAACTTTATCTAGATCTAATGGCCATAAACATTTCCAATAAGTTTGGTGAGGATCCAAATAAAACTTTGAATCAGAGAGCCACCCACCATAGGTGTTCCCATAATTTTATGACACATTTTTCAAACGGGCATATAAAAAACATAAGACTTATTAAGTAAAGAAAAAGTAATTTATGCACATAATAATGAAAAAAATGTAAGCATACCAGTATCTTTGAGCTTCCCACACAAACCATGGCGTCACAAAACTGGCCTGTAGCCCGCAGATTTTGAAGCCCCAGTCCAAAACTCTGCAGGTATTCATGGTCAACCCCCATTCTTCTGAAAAAATAGTGTAAACTTTAAGTTGTAGTAATTTATTAAACAAACTAAATAATAAGGACTGAATGAGCATCAACTGCATGTTTTTTAACTTTTTATTATAAACAGAAAATTAAGGCCTCCAAATCAGTAAATGACGAATATAAATTTTTGGATAAGGCCTCTAAATGACAAAATATGGATTTCCCGAAACCGATATGCAGAAAAAATCTACCAAAGACCAAATAATAATGTTTCACAAAGTCTCATCTGGTGGACTGAATGCCATGAATAAGAAGTCATTAAATGTCAGGGTTTTTTAATAAAAAGACGCTTCAGAGTCAGACAAAGTTTTGGGCTAGTTGGGCCTTGAAGGACTCGAATGAGCCTGCTGATGTTATGTCAGGTGGTAGACTGTTTCACTCCTTGATGGTTCTTGGAAAGAAGGACTGCTGCCTGCAGATAGTAGCAGAGAATGGGATCCGGTAGAAGTTACAGTTTGCAAGGTGTCTTGATCAATGTTCAATTGTTGGATTGGAATGAGTCAGTTACGAGTCATACACAAATGTAGCTGATGTCGACTTCATCGTCGAATATATTATACAGGAGTGTGAGCAGGCTGTTTCTTCTTCTCTCTTTGAAAGATTGCCATTGAAGACCTTATCATGTCTGTTACATTTGACCTGTTTCTGTAGGTGTTCTCGGAACTTCTCCACGTTCTTTTCTGACTAGGGCACCTCATCATTGTAATTTGTATCTTCTTTAACGTAAATTCTAACTTTTCAATATTAAACTGATACTGCAGATGAGTACTCAAGGCTTGGACGGACAACTGATGGGTTGGCAGTTTCTTTGTATAGTTTTTTTTCTAATGAAGTTGAAGCTTTTGCTGGCTTTGTTGGCGATATTATTTATTATCTGAATGGGATTATAAAAAGTCTGAATCAAGACTGCATTATTGAACTTCATTACACTATTAGTATCATGAAGCTAGTTATTGATAAAAGTATTCTGATACATTCATTATGTACAGCAGATATTATCCGAAATCTATACTATCCGAAAAGAACGGCGTTTGGTGTAGATAAAAGCAGAAACATACAAGAAACCGTTGTCCTCTTTTGTTATTGTATTGCAAAAATGCAACAATGCATGCTTAAAACTTACATTTCTAATGAATTATCCCGTGTCTTCCGTCATATTATATCAACTACTTTGGCACGGATTACGCATAAATACAATTAAAAGCCACTTCGATTTTCTTTCATCAATTTTCCCCGGAAGTGTTTATTTTAATGAGTTGTTAACTGGCGCAGGCTATGCTATCACTTCGTATGCCGGGCTTAAGTCACTGCGCATGCGCACTTAAGCGATTATCATGACGTCAAAAAATTAGACAGGTAAGAGTAATGTAAATAGAAATGTATTGTTGATTTTTCATGCATGGTGAGTTTATATTGTCTTGAATTAAGATTCTTTTTGGCTTTTCGTTATAAATATATATATTTAATCATTTATTGTATTTTAATATGTCATTTGTCGTTAAATCAATAGGACTTCCGTGTAGTTCGACTTGTTACACCTGTAATTTTCATGTATAATACACACACACTTTTTAGGTTCAGTATATCATAGTATGTTTACTGACTTTAAATAATTGCTAATGATCGCTTTTCCTAGATTAATCAGATGAAGCTCTTTTCATGATTCTTTCGGATCTGTCTTTGAAGAAAGGTCAAATGGAGGAAATTAATTAAATGATAAAAACCATGCAATTATAAGTTATCACCTCGAAAATCCCAGTCTGCAACTTTTCCTTGTTGAAGATATTTGATTGTGACTTGTTAACTATTATAAATTCTCCTATATTGCCGATGTCAGATCATCCTGATTGATCTTTCCGACTGGCCAATTAAAAATTCCTTGACATAGTTTGAGCATGTGGTGGTCGGGTGGGGGTGTCCTGTAATATAATGGAATTCTGATCTCTACTTGATGATACTGCATCATACACAATATCCTGGGGATCTTTCAAGTCTGCCACTGAATGCACTGCCTGTACCAAGGACTTATACATACATGTATATGAACATATTTAAGTCCGTAATTCAGCCTGTACCCAACCCATCCATGACCTTTAATCCTATCTCTATCTGATCTCTACTCGATCATTTATACCTAGTCAATCTCTTGATGACAATAGCTTACTTGATATGAACTCGGTTTGCACTTAATTATGGCTATAGGTTTCATAAATCATATGAGATGCAAAAAAGTACAAAACAGGTTAATTAGTGTTGTGTTCGGTTTTATAAGCAGAGCATCAGTAAGTCCCTCTCCAGCCAGGTGCGGGCCATCTCTCAGCTTGAAGTCAGCGGAAGCCTTATTGTACAGGAAAGAGTTCTCTTGCAACCATTCAACAAGGTCATCAGTCTGTGAAATTAAGGTTTGAAATGTGGTTGCCCGAAACTGAAAATTTAACTGCTTTTTATTTGATTTGTTAATGAAAAGTTGGTTGTCCGAACCAAAATTTTGGTTGGACAACCGCTAATTTTGCAGACTGAGTCATTCTCTTCTTCCAGGGTGCTAACTCTTATAAATGCCTTCCTCATCTTGAGATCTTCTGGATTGAAAATAAGTGATTGATATCCAGCCCATTTTTACTGTTTTGCGGGACGGGTATTGGGTCCCTTTGATTGGGAGAATAGGTGTTATGAAATAATTAATACGGCAATTTTTTTCTTTAAGTGGGGAAAAATAGACACTTTTTTACTTGGGGAACGGGAGAGAATACCGGACCCAAAAAGGGCATAAAAAGGGCCTGAAATCCTTGATAAATATTTTTTTTATAGACTAATATTATTGGTCTTAATCTAATGATTTGCTATCTGTAGAATCATTATAAGATTTGAAAAGATAGACATAGATTTTATTAAGTTGTAGTTACAAAGCTGCAATATATGAATATCAGATTATTGCTACATACATGTATGGGTATTATAAGTAACATGTATGCGTTAAACTTGAACATTGGAAAGTTCATTAAGTGATCAAGGTATATGGTAATAAAAATATGAGCAGGAACAACTTATTTCAATAAATTTTATGAAAATGAATTTTGCTAGATAAGTCAGTATAAAGAAGTTTACCACTTTTGGTGAACTGACTGACTGTATTTCCTTTGGGGAATGAGACCTCAAGGTGCTGGACTCTCTCCTTCTGGCCATATCAAATAGTTCCATATAGAAAGCATGACCAAAATTAATGTGAGCTAGGTAGACTGCTCCTCATCAAATACGACCCTAAGCAGCCTGGGAAACACCTCACTCGAGAATGATAAAATGATGTGTGTTCAGATCAGTAACAAAATATCTTCTGAGTTTAGTTTAGTTTTTGACCCAACTGTACTTTAATTTGACAAACAGACAGAATGATTGTGAGGACATTTTTGTTGATGAAAGTCAGAACTATAGCCATACTGTTCCATCCATAGCCTTATTTGTCCCTTCAGATGATTCATAGCCCAAACACTAGATGTATCATTCAGTCTTAAGTATTGTTATTTCACTTAATTGACTTACTAAACTTATACTTATGGTCAAACCTGTAAGCAAAGGTCACCTTAGGAAGAGAATAACTGTGGTATTTGTTCAGTGGTGTGTTTGTTCTGTAATGTAAAAAATATTGGATTTGTTCAGAAGGTTCTCTTTATGCACAGTGGTTGTTAAATCAGGTTTGACTGTATACAGTGCATGCATTCAGGTTTTCAATTGATTAGATTGTTCACTTTATTATATGATAGTGCCTACTTCAGCAGGGAATTACCTCCCATTCAAACTGATTGATTGAACATGCAGGGGCAATGTGAGATAGAGAGATCGTGGATAATCTAGATTAAGTTCACTGTGTATGCTTGTTGTGGCATTCATACTTTAAGTGATGGTATCATTTCGGGACGCACAGCCCACAGTTGTAATAGTAAAATTGCTATCAGAAATATATCCAATTTAAAAACTTTGAATTATCATCAGCTAAGGGTAATTTTTTACCCTCAACTTATGATGTCTAGTGAGAATCCTGTATGGTAAATGTTTTAAATTCAAAAGTTTCTCTTTTTTTTTCAGAAATAAAAATGTTTAATCGGATATCCTGAACACACCATTAGAGGGATAACATCATTCCTAATGTTGCTGCACACAGCACTTTGTATGTATATGTATTGGTTGTTTATGACATATAAAGAAAGAAAACTATGTATTTAATGTATACAATTATATAAATTTGAATTAGAATATACATTGTATTACTGTTTCAATAGAATTCAATATGTGAGTCATACATAATTACTTGTAAACATTCATTTTTCCAAAGATAAATATTTAAGACCACCTAAAATCGGAAACAAATAAATTAGTCTTAATAATTTCACTATCAAGTTGAGATATAGATGACGTTGTTTATTTGGTGTTTAAATGCCATATTTCGGCAATTTTTCAGTCATATATGGCAGCCAATTAATTCACCTAACCAGTTTTCCTGGACAGTATTCTAACCAGTTCTAACTTACCCTTCCACAAGGAACTGGCTACTTATCTACATGTAGAGGAAAATCAACATTGCTGGCAAATTTTTATGGAAGGTTTTAACCTGCTGTGGCTGGGAATTGAACACAGATCACCAGTTTACAAATCCTGTGCACTTACCACTTGGCCACAACCACAACTATGAAATATAGATGAGATATTATGATATTGAGGTAGGAGCTGAATGAGCTCTTTCTGATTGTAACAATTTAAATTATAGGTGCAGCTGTCCTTGTTTGCCTTACAGAAACTGTTCACGGCATTTCAGGTAATTAATTAGTTGTTTCATGAAAAAAATAGGCATTGTTCAATTAACTTCTGGGTTATTTCATTAATAATGAATTGGGATGGATTATCAAGTTGACATTTCATATGAAGTAAACAAATGCCATTAATTAAGGCTATATATGGACATGCTTTAAAAATGTTATCATATACATAGTATGTTAAATGTAACAATATCCTTGAACAAATTTGGGGGGAAATTAGGGTCTGACAGGTAACAAGAAAATATTTTTTTACACCTTACGTTAAAGTTAAAAATTTTCATTCTTTCCTCAGTTGAATCCCATGATGTTTGTCAGACAGAGGTCCTACAACTGGACAGTGTTGGTAAATCAGGAATTCTTACCTTTGACAACTCTTCAAAGAAAGGGGACTACTCGTGTGTTCTAAAAATAGAAGCCTGCAGTTCTTGCCAAATTGAGTTGCAGCCTACAGCTAAAAGTGACTTTGAATTTAAATGTCCATCAGGCGCAGCCTCTTTAAAATATTGCACTCTTGGGTAAGTATATTCAGTAAAGCATTCCTTTCAATGACGGCTTATGCGTTTGTCAGAATGTTTTGTTTTGTCAAAAGTAGAATGTATCATCTCCCACTGCCCCACACAAAAGTGTTCTGCTAAGATACCGGGTAAATTTTATTCTAAAGGAAGTCATTCAATTTGATCAATTTATACATCGAAGTATGAAAAGGCTGAGAATCGTTAAAAAATCACAGTCAAACCAGTGTGAATAGCAACATCTGAATAAAGGTCACCCTGTGAATAAAGATTATTCATTAAAAAAACTATCATTGATTATTTTGAATAAACTAACTTCTAAGTTAAGGCCATCTTCCTCTATGGTTGCCTTTGTTCACCAGTTTTACTTTACTTGGCTTCATGCACTACCAGTGTTCTCATTAAGTTTGTGGCCAACAGGCCCAAAAGCTAGACTAACAGGCCTGCTATGGAGTTCTATGCATTTTCTAGCAATATTTTATTAACTTTTGAGATTCCTAACAGGCTCAAACACATTTCTTAGCGGCTAAATTGGCCTGCAGCCTGCTGTTATTGAGAACCCTGCACTACTAGTATTTTAGATGTTTGATGATATCATTCACTGCTTGTACAGACACAGGCAATATTTATGATCTACTTAGTATACTAATAAGGAAGCTATTCAGTTGGGTTACAGAAGGTTGGTGGTTCTAACCAGGTCAACACCTGAAGTTTTAATTCACTCTTAAGGTTGGTAAATTGCTTAATAACCCTGGCTGTTGGTATTCTATTAAACCCCATGGATAAAAAAAAGGAACAAGATTTACTGCTATACTGAAACATTCCTATAAATTGACATATCGAGGGTTCAACGCAACAGTGTCGTAACTCATATTGAAATAAGAGCAAGTTACGACCGTGTTGCGCTGAGCCCTAGATATATGTGTTATATAGAATGATCTGATTTTTTGGTCAATTTGGTTACATTTCAGTTGTGACTATTTGTACATGTTTGATACAAACTATATGAATGAGAGGATGAAATTCTACCAGACTCTGGGTAAATACCCGGAACCGTTGAAGTCAGAATCGAAAAGTGTGTTCATATTACTTTGTCATGGATTCTCTGAGACCTATTCCTTCCAGATTGCTTACAATACTACAAGTAAGTATAAAGACTGATTTTTGTCTGAATATTTATATGTCCCCGCATCGATAGATCGGGGGCATATTGTTTTTGGTCTCTCTGTTTGTCTGTTTGTACCAAACTTTAACCTTGCCAATAAAATC
This sequence comes from Lutraria lutraria, assembly GCA_964023205.1. Taxonomy (NCBI): domain Eukaryota; kingdom Metazoa; phylum Mollusca; class Bivalvia; order Venerida; family Mactridae; genus Lutraria; species Lutraria lutraria. The sequence goes on along the minus strand of OZ026839.1, from coordinate 8,049,715 downwards.
AAAACGCCTGCACCTACATTCATCAAACTTCATATGTAGGTTCCTCATGACAACCTCTACATGACCTGTGCATTTTCAGGTCAGTAGGTCAAGGTCACAGGCTCACTGTGTTTAAAAACATTCCGACATTTCTTTTAGGATACTACTCCTACATTTTTCATGGGATTTTGATGAAACTTTCACAGACTTGTTGTTACCAAGAACACCCACACATAATATATTCCGGGTTTTGTGATTCGACCATTTGTGACGGAAATATGGCCCTTTGTTTATTTTGTGTGATTGTAACAGTGAAAAACTCTTGTTTGCTTGTTTTTTTCAAGAGATTTTGATAAAACTTTCATGGAACTATTGTTATCGAGATACCCAATGCATGTTATCAAGGTTTTATGAATCGATAAATTTTGACGGAGTTATGGCCCTTTGTTTATTTTGTGCATATATAATGTATAGAGAAATACTCTTTTGTTTGCAACTTCTGTATTTCTCAAGGGATTTTTACCAAACTTTGATAGAACTATTGTCACCAAGTTCACCAGCACATATTGTCAGGGTTTTGTGATTCGATCCTTTTTAGCAGATTTACAGCCCTTTGTTTGCCTATACCAACTTTAACCTTGCCTTTTAAATCAAAACGCTACCACCTGCAGTCATCAAACTTCATATCTTGGTTCATCATGACAATCTCTACAGGACCTGTGCATTTTCAAAAAGGGCAACCGGAGGGGGCATGGTGTTTATAAAACACATCTTGTGGCTATTGCAATAGCTACAAGATGTGTTTTATAAACACCATATGATCAGTCTGCATCATTGGCATCTGTGCAAAAACTTTAATGTAGCTCATAACTCAGAAATTGTAAGAGGTAGCGACATGAAACTTCATAGGTGGATAGATCTCACTGAGGCAGTGAACAGACGAGCATCGGCACCACTTGTGGCGCTCTTGTTTACTAAAATGTTATTGCTCGATTTCATCTTTTCTATTTTAATTTTTCTAGTTAATAATGAAAGGATTACTGACTATAGTTATTGTGTTATATCTATTTTATTGTTTTATTGTAGGAAAACTTCAGAAGTTTAATGGTTTATCAGATTCTGCTCTAGCATTTGCTTACATCAAGTCACCCTTCTTCCCATCAGGATATGCACAAAGTCAAGAAGTTTATGAATATCAGCTCAGTAGCACTAAATCTAGTGATTATGTCCAACTTATGTTTGATGATTGGCATTTAACTGAGTCATCTGTGTTTTATGTAAGTAGCTGTGATCTATACAAACTGATTTTATCTCTGTACTTTAGGAGCAGTAAATGTGTTTGAAGAATTAAATTAATGATGATTGGCTTTTTGCTATGTCCACTGTGTTAAATACACATTACCTTGTAATGTTATTTGCATTTGATTTTTTAGCTCGGCTGTTTCTGAAGAAAGTTAGAGCGATTTATGATCACTTTGTCATCTGCGCCTGTGCAAAAACTTTAATGTAGCTCATAACTCAGAAATGATAACAGGTAGCAACATGAAACTTCATACTTGATGGATAGATCTCACAGATGGGCCTTGTCGCCACATGCGGTGCTCTTCGTTTTCTCGGGGGTTTATAATATCACATCATTAGCCAGAGTTATTAGGCAACTTGTACAACTTAAACTTTGGAGGACGACCCAAGACATACATCTGGGTTGAACCATAGACGTTCCATCATAAGCTAGCTTCATTACTTCCTCACATTGTGATAGTTGGTCCCTAGTGGGATTCAATACACAGCAAGGAGAGTCTAGTGATTACTAGTCAGAGACCTAACCACTTAACTATGGAAGCCCCTTAATGGGGCATAAGTGTAAAAGGGCCATGCTAAATTGTTAAACTGTTCAATGCATTTGAATTATTGATATAAATATTGACAAAAAAACTTTCTAAACTGAAATTTTGTTGCAAATATTGTCCCTCATTCATCCTGTCATTCATGCATGTTCTGCATTTGTTTACTTAGAAATATGGAAATTTTGTTTTGAATCTAATTTCTTTTTTACCAACCCTCATGATCTTAGATAGGAAACTGTTTATTACTTGTCACTAGACCGGTGTCAATAACCTTACAATGTCACTCGATCCTGTTACCTTTTTTTTAGAAGATTTGGTTTTTCCCTTGATGAAACAGCTTTTACTATCATACCATATATAATGAAGCCGCCACATTAAAAAAATTGTCTTATTTTACCTTCTTTTTTAGTTTGATAAGAGTAACTATAGAACTCAAGTGTCTGGTCATTCGAGTCGTCCCGTTGTCATATCGGACAAAAACTTCCTGCGGTTTACATTCCAAACTGGTGTATTCCGTACTCCAGGAGAAAACAGAGATCATCTCGGATTCAGGGCTAGTTACACATTCTATAGCTGTAAGTAATGTTTGTCTGGCCCCAGTTTCACGAACGAAATTTAGTAGAAACTCAATAATGGACTCAAGTATTTTTTCTGTCTAGAAATCTTGTGTCCTTGGTCAGAAATAAATATTTTTGGTCTGGTAGACAAATTAAGTCTCAAAACTCCTTTTTCATTTGAGTCAAAAGTAAATTTCCCAATAACAGACTCAACTCATGTTTATTCAATTATTCCATGTCAAGAGATTATTGTTAGGTTGAAATTGTGGGAAACAGTTAATATACCATGTCTGTACCTTCTTTTAATACCACATTCAGAATTACATACAATAAAACAGAGAAATAATTGTTATAATAAATAAGTCGAGTTTGAGCAAAAACTTAAGTTTTTTTGTGAAACTGGGGCCTGGGTCTTATTCTCTTAGAATTCTTTTCTTTAAATGGACCCAAGTTTTTTATGCATGAGGATTAAAAACCAAATGAAGACCACATCCTATTAAAGCATTTGAATTCGAACTTTGAGACTGTTGAGTTTTATTCTTTGTCTAAAATATTAATCAAATTAACATCCAGTACAGAACTATTGGTCAAGTTACATATATATTACATGTATGTACAGGGACTGAATTATAAAGTTAACATTTTTACTAGAGTGGTTAAGAACTGTTTATGACTCATTGACGTGATAAACATCTTCTATAGACCTGTTATCCAAGCTTACATCTTACATGATGACCCTAGTTCAGTCAATGTTTGAATAATTTGATCTTTATGATTCAATGTAATCCTTTCTGTTTGATTATTAATTTGATCAATTTTTTTATATTTCAGCTCGCGTTGAAATCCCTCAACCCAAAACACGTAAGTTTAAATAGTTATACAACAAATGTACAATGTACCGGTACTTAAAAAACATGAATTTGTTGAAACCTAGTGTTGGTTATCTTTACGCACTAATGTGTTTATTCTGCCCACTACCGACCATGTCGCTTTATGTAAGAAAGTAGGCAGTTGCTTATAGAGGATGGGAGTCTAGTACTGGTTCTTCCCAGGAACAATGGTTAGATGAACTGTCCCCCTCATATGACTCTGACTGTTCAAAAGGGGTGTAAAACTTGATATCAACAAACAAAATATTCTGTCGTGTATGATAAATCAATGCACTGGTAGCACTTATGATATAGTACTGGCTTAGAAAAAATCATTAACTATGATAGCTGGTACATTGATGAAACAAGAATCATTTGTCTGGCTTGTAAGCTTGGTTGGTAGAGCTTCAGAAGATCCGCCTCCGTGGTCGAGTGGTTAAGGTCTCTAACTTCAAATCACTGTAACCTCTCACTGATAGAGAGTCATGGGTTCGAGCCCCGCTACCGACCATGTCTCTTTATGTGAGAAAGTAGGCAGTTGCTTACGGAGGATACAAGTCTAGTACTGGTTCTTCACAGGAAAGGATGGTTAGGTGAACTGTCTGCTTGATATGACCCTTGACTATTGAAAAGGGGTGTAAAACTCAAACAAACTAGAGCTTCAGAAGTGTAAATTGGTAATTGTCTTGCTGGAGATCCAAGAATTGTTCAGATTGGTACATAAAGCTCTGATGAGGCATCATGGACCTTGGATGATTGCCATGAATCTTGCCCCTCTTGATATGGCCTAAAAATCATTGTTTATTTCTGGTTACATGCTCATTAAAGACACCTGTTTTTTACTCTCGAATGTGTGTGGAAAGGTAAAAGAAGAAAAATGTTTGTACCGTTCCTAAGGCCAAATAAAAAGTCTTACGGCGCGGTAAGTTAGTGTAGCTAAGTGGTGTAACAGGAAACAATTTTTTGTTATGCCTTATTACATTATATTAATTAATGTGTATATTTATCATTCCAGAATGTAGTCCTGATAGTTACTATATGTCATCTGTTGGAGGAAAGATTGAATTTACTACAAAGTCGCCAACAAGGGAAATTTATGACTGTTTATGGGTCCTGAAGAAAAAAGATGGTTTTGATGGAATTTTCATGAAGATCGTCAAATTTAATTCCCATGGTAAATACTTAACATTCTAATCTCATAATGTTTATGCAGGAAATTTTCTGTACATACTACTCTTGTAATAATTGTTCCCTGTCCTGTGTATATAATATGATAAAAGGTTATTCTAAAATGATTTTCAATTTGCTCTTCCTTTTTACTGGGATTAACATCACATCAACATCCAGGTCTTTCGGCAACTTTTCCAGCTTTTAATGGAGGTAGATCACAGGTGTACACCGGGGATAAACCACTAACCTTCAGTAAGCTAGATGGACAGCTTTCTAACTTGCAGTCTTCACAAGAAACGTTTTTAAGCACTGTATATTCGGTCCAGTGAAAATGCAAACTTTACTGACTGAATGAACTTTTAGTGGACCAAAAAGAGTGCATACAGAAATTTCATCTAATTTGGCTAAAAAACATATTTTTCGAAAGTGATCAAAATATTTCAATTTTTTGCTCTGAAACATGGTAAATTTATCACTGAAAAAACTACTGGTCCAGTGACCTTTTTGGTGGACTCAGTCCAAGGTCCGGGCCTAATTTCGAAGACTGATTTTGTGATTTTTATCAGGTCCTGCACAGGATTCAAACTCGCATCAGTGAGGGCTAGTGATTACTAGTCAGACACCATGACCACCTGACACCGAGTTCCCTGTTCTATTGTTAGTTTAATCAAAATTTCTGTGTATGGTAACTAAATCATACGATGAAAGGAAAGTAATGTGTGATCTGAATGGCCCCTAATTCCCTGATTTCAAGTGCTGAGCCATTAATACATTTGTTTTTGTAAAATTAGTTTGAAAGAACTGATATTTAGTGCTTATGTCCCGTATGTAGCTCTGTTTGTAAATATCTGGCTTATAGAATAACTAAGACGAGAGTTCTAATTGTAATTAATTTTACCTGATTTTCAGCACTTTCCTTCGATCCATTATTTGAAGACAACACATTGGTGATAAGAGATGGCATCACCTCTATTGGACCTGTGGTTGAGGTTGTAAAAATGAAACAAAATAGCCATGATGGTGTAGCTCACTTCAGTAACGTTGGATTCTATCTCAGACTGAATGCTACAATGTCTTCTGCTACTTCTTTGATTGTAACCTATGCTTCATATCAAGAAAATTCTGGTAATTCAGGTATGTACTAATTACTGCTCTGCCCTGTCATAGCAAGCCCTGTCCTGCCCTGTCCTGCTATGCCCTGTCCTGTCATGCTCTCTACTGCTATTCCCTGACCTGCCATGCCCTGACCTGCTGTGCCCTGTCCTGCTATTTCCTGACTTGCTATGACCTGGTCTGTCATGCCCTTACCTGCTATGCCCTGATCTGCTATGCCCTGTCCTGCTATTTCCTGACCTGCCATGTCCTGACCTGCTATGCCCTGTCCTCCTATTCCCTGACCTGCTATGGCCTGACCTTTCATGCTCTGTACTGACATGACTTGACCTGACCATTGATGAGTTGCTTATGGTGCAGGGAGACATGCTAAGATAATGAATCAGTGGCCATTCTGTCCATGGCATGTCTTGGCATGATTCAGTTAGACCTTATTCATAATCTGGTTTCATGGTTGTGCATTAGAACCTTTCTCACCTGAAATTGTGAAAAAAAGTTCAGAATTAAAGGGTTTTTGGCTTAGAACATGTTTTCGCTCTTCTGGGCCTATTAAGCATCTGTATTTGTGAAGTGTACCTGACAGTGCCAAGTCATTTATCTGGTTACCAAGGTTACACATTTAATAATACAATAAATGATTTTGTTAAAGCTCATTTGGATGAGATGATAAGTTGGTTTAGGGATTCTGAATTATTTCATAGGAGAAGTCAGATGTTATGTATGCTGTATTTGTTTTTAATGTTCCTTATATCAGTAAATGGTTATAAAGCTAATGAGTAATCGAATCAGGCAAAGATTTAAACTTCATTTTATCTCTGCCTAGTAAAGACTAAATCTTTATCTCAATAATCTAGTACACCAGTATATTTTGATTGAGTACAAATTTATTATCAAGTTAAGTTTTATCTACAGCCATTTCTTTCAAAATATGAGAGTAGTGAAAGTTTATTTGATTGGGTGCTTAGTATTGCGATACATATCTGATGTATATTGTGAATTTACAGTAAAAATAACAAATTAATATTTATATAATGCCTTAGGTATAGTCGGGAATCGCAATATTTAAGTGACATTAATTAGAGATTAAATGTTATCAAAGTAAGTTCTGTAACCAGTGCCATTAATTATGATCAAATTAAATGTTTCAACAAGTACACTGACTCGCTTATTTTGAAATCATGTCAATATTACAACACATAGACAGTGTAATTGTCAGTGCCTAGCTCTTTTTGTTAACCACATTTTTTGTTGTCACGTAAAAATTCAATAATTTATTGTTTCCCAACTGGTTTAAGATGTATTTTATTGAGCTAAATATACAATTGTTTACTTCTTTCAGGGTGTACGCCATCTTTGTATGTATGTGACAACCGTCGTTGTATTGATCCTGGCTTAGTGTGTGATGGGTCTGATCATTGCGGTGATAACAGTGATGAAGTCCGTGGTTGTAGTGGTAAGTTATCATTGATATAGTTGTGTCTAGCCTTCAAGTTGTTTAGTCTGACCTAACTTCCTCCCTATACCTAACCACACTAATACAACAGGTGTATGACCAATATTTGTCTCTCATATACTGGTACATATTTGTAAAGAAAGTATATGCAGTGCTACTTTTCACGTTGATGTATCAAAAGTAAAAATATTTGTCATAAGATTGGAACATTTGACTGGCTAAGCAAGCTGTTTGGGGTAGTTTGGCAGAAACTTACGGATAGTATGTGGTTAGTACTGGTTAAGGCCTAAATGAAGCCTAGGAAACTGGTTAGGATAACTGCCCGTCTGAAATAATGTTGAAAATGGCGTTAAACCTGATGAAACAAGCAAAATTAAAATTTTCATTTTGTGTATTATTTACATGACATTCAGCTCACAGGTAACTGTATCATGAATAGATTATAAAAATATGAAAACAATTTTTTTTTTAAATATTTATTAATATGTTAACATATTAATAAATATTTTTTATTTTTTTTTCATATTTCAGCTATTCAGCTATAGATAACTTACATTGTTATGTTTTTTTTTTTATCTATTCAAAGATAATGATTCACACTGGGATAAGAGCTATCAGTATACAATAACAATAGGAGTGATAGTTCCCATGGTTATCTCTGTGTTCCTTATCATGGTTATCTGTCTACTCTTTGTGATGATACGACGATGTCGACGTGCCCAGCTCAGAGAAGCTGCGGGATCTAATGAGAGGTTGAGAACTGTTAGCGAGGAGGTCTCAGAACAACGAGGAGGTATTTCTTAAAGCTTTACAGTACTTAATCTATCATCAGTGTGGTACGACGAGATCACTTTGTTATGTTAGGTTTATCTGCGATGATTATTCAAGTCAAGTCAAATTATTAAACAGTGATTTTTTTTCGCTATATTTACTGCCGAATATGGGCAGTTTCCCCTAATAAAATTTCTTTCATTTTTCCCCTAACAAAAAGTGTTTTCCACATGTTCATGTAGAAGATGAAAATTACAACAGTTTTCTCACCATAGTCACCAGTTACAGTGTAGTAATATTTATATTTATGATAGAAATAAATGTTGTTATACATTCCCATTTTGAAATTTGTTGCGTTAAATTTCCCCTTTTGAAAATTTTGGAAAAAAATCACTGATTTATTGGTACACATACGTAAGTCCATCGCCAATAAACATATAAACAAATCATAAATTGGCGATAGAAAAGTATGAATTATATATACATGCAAATACATGAAACAAGACATGCATGGTAATTAATTGACTTTTTTGTAAGACAATTATATGTACCGGGGTATATATAGGTTCATATGAAAATTAGACCAAGCACTAAAGTAGTAAAGAAGTACATGTAACACAAGTTAAGATTTGATAAATATGTATTCCTTATTTTTGTATTTTAATATTCCTTGACAAGACTTAGTATCAAGTTTTCTAAATAAGAGACTTTACTCAGTGATCTAACAGAGAAAACTTAACAACAACTGCCTGCTGTAATGTAAGGTGTAGTATTAGTAAGAGATAAGGGAGTTAACCCTTGCGAGGCTAACTGCATTGCTATCATGTTACACATTGTGTATCAGTGTTATAATTATTTACTACATTTTAAGGGTTGTTAATTGTCATAACTCAGTTGATAAAATGGTTTGATTTTTGGTTATTTCTAGAGCTGAGGCTGTAGCAGTGTGAATTTGATCCTCGCTTGTTCTCTTAAAGGGAATTATTTAAACAATTAAACACCCAACTGTTCAAACAGGATTAAAACAAAAATTACTTTATTCTCATGTCTGTTGCAATAGAAAAAGTTATATTCTGTAGTAGTGTAGCGTTTAGCTTCATTTCAAATCTTTACTGAAACTGAAACAATTGCTTAGGTAGTATCTTCCCAATATTCTAGGTCGAAGGCGTCGTCGTCGTAGGAGAGGATTGTTTGGACAGGGTGAGCGTGACATGCCACCTACCTATGATGAAGCCATGCAGAACCCACCTGGATGGTATCAGAATGTGGTAAATATGTTACTTTATTTAGATTGAATTAAATGTAATAAGTTTCTTAATCTACTGCTTACAATATTATGCCAACTTTCAAAGAAAAGGGGGTATATTACTTCGCCTTTATCAGCCGGACGGTCTGTATCCAAACCTTGTCCAGGCAATAACTAGAATACTATTCGACCTAAGCTCCTCCGATTTGGTTTGGAGGTTGGTCATAACATGTTGATGACCCCTATTGATTTTTAGGTCAGTAGGTCAAGGTCATATTATCCAGTTGGCCTTTAGGGGGCATCAGTGTTTCCCAAACACTTCTTGTGTAACATTTGTAGATGTTTGAACTCATGAGGTCACCTGTAAATATTCTGTTTGTTATTACCTGGCTTAGATTGTGAAATCATGTCTGCACGAAGGTCATTTTTAATGTGGTCTGATGAATATACATTTGTTATTAAATAAAAGAAGGGATATATTTTAGTTTTTGCCCACATCCTATTACTGCAAGAGTTTGTTAGAAATAATGTAGGTAAAATATGAGACTATGCTTTCATGGCCAAACAGTACATGCAATTTGATTATAGTTTGTTGTCGCAAAGCTACCTAGACCTTAGATAAAGTTATTTGAAAGTACATATCATGAATCAACTCTATTTTGATTATATATGTTTTTACAGGCTTTTGGAAACCCAGTGGACCCAACTTTACCCCAGCCTCCTTCATATCATGAAGCTATTAATGGTCAAAATCCTGAACAGTCCACCTCAAATCAGCATAATACCCCTGGGAGCCCTGTGTCAACTGACAGCAGCCAATCAGAATTGACTATGTGTTCAGCTAACCTATCAGATTCATCCAGTTCAAGTGATGAAGGCTCAACATGGGGAATTTATAATGGAGAGGGAGAAGGAAGACGTGGGAGACTTGGAAGACATGTCTCAAGCTCTGGCTCTGAAACTTACACAACAGTTGATCAAAGTCGTTCAGCAATACCCAGTCCTGATCAGAATGAAGCAGTGTCTGTAAATGCATCTCATGATAATCTCTCTCGTGACATTGTTAGTTCTCCTGATATAGAAATGAGACACATGCATGACAATGATAACCATAGACAGAAAAGGGGCAATAAAAATCATGACAAAAATCACCAAAAGATTGCAACTTCAGAACCAGATGACTTTGTTGTGCCTGCTGGACCGAAACCAGGAGGCAGTGAATCATCGGCTGAAAATATTCGTCAACCACAACCTAGAGGTCCTGATGTTATTCTTTTCCGGGATTCACGGAAACCCTCAGCCCCTGCTCCAAGAGCGGCACCACGGAAGTCTCTTGATTATCGTAAAAATGCTTCCAATGAACCACAGGTTGCTACGGCAGCCAGAAATCAACAAGATAAACAAGGAAATTCAAAACCAGTGAAAAGGACTGATGCTAATGCTGCATGTGCTTATGATAGATCTGATTCATGTTGCCAGGAATCTGAAAATACAGATATATTTTATGATGCTGGTAATAGTGTAGCAGTCGGAAGTTCAAATGCTTATCCTAATGAATATCGACAACATCGAAATCAAAGAGAAAGTAGTCCCTCTCGGCTTGTTACTGAAAGTAGTCGCGCTCAGCGTAGATCTATTTGTGATGGTATTGATCAAAATCGTACTGTAGTTAATGTAGATGATGATGAAGTAATTTATATGTATGATTCCCAAAATTCCTTAAATAGATCAGGTATTGTCCCTTCCCTGTCCTTAATGTCGCAGACACAAGATACAGATCAAAGAAATGTGTCATATGAAAGAAATCCCCGTAACAAAGGTGCTGTTAGAAGACGAACAGATGATGGTAGAGAAAATGTGGACCAAGTATCACAACGCTATCCTATGGCTAATAGACATCTCGATGACTCTCCTAGATCTGCTGGTCGCATGACTCATAGTACTGATAAAATTTGGGATGATACTGTCAGATCAGCTGGTCACATGACTGGTCATGTCAATAGAAATGTTGATGATTCAGCAACATCTGCTAGTCACATGACTGATTATGGTGACAGACATTTTGATAATTCTGTGACATCTGCAGGTAGTAGTGAGCAGTTAAGTTTTACGGGCAGAATTGGCAGCGGAGGTGGTAGTGAACAGTTGCAAGCTTCACACTTGTCCCTTAATGCTGAACTTGATGATTTAGAAGATGTCTATGTGTAACCATGGATACAGACCTTGCCACACTTAATTAGATATATTCAAATAGTGCTTCATCCTGTGTATTGTGGTATTTTAAAGGATTAATTGAACAAAACCCATGATTTTATGCCCCTGACATCTAATGATGTGGGTCATCAATTTCCTCAAGCATGCCACCACGGGCATATAATTTTATGCATTTATTGAGCACAGGATCTTGTTTACTTTTATTTTTGATATTTTCTGAGATATTTGTCAAGTAGGTTGTGTAAATTTGTTGTAATTAAAAAAAATCTGTACTGCAGTTTTCAAATTTGGTCTTACTAATACTAGACATTGTCAGGCAAGTCTTCTATCAAGTTAATATCTAACTGTTTAAAAGAAATGTTATAAAAGTACAACTAGTACTGCTTGGTCCAATAAACCAATATTAAATGATTTTGAGTGCTTTAAAAAAACATACTGTTATTGATTTGATCAATATGTCAATAATACAATGAAATGTAAAATGCAATTATTTTTTATCTATTTTGTTATTTCAATTGTATTTTAATAGGACATAGATATCTATTTTGTGTAAGAATATAAAAAAATCTTTGAATCATGTTGTGATTTTAACAGATTTGTTTTGTGATTATAAAGTTGTTTTATATGTAAATGTGTTAAAAGTCTTCTATGTAATTGCACTTGATAAGTTATAAATTAGATGGCAGAATGTAATCATGTGCCATAAAGACTATGTTGTTATATTTCACCATTGGTTGTGTTGTTAGTGTCACATTATAATAGAACCTTAACTATGGTGCTTTTTGTTTCTATGTGAATGCACAAGTAATTATCCAGGACACTTAGACTATTTTGGGTGTTTTATATTTTAATGTTTATAAAGTAAAAAACGACAGTACTTCATTTTCAAACATATTTGGCTGCTCTTATTACTAAATTTGATGTATATAAAATTATTAAACATACAAATAATTGTAAAGTAACTACCGGTAAGCAATTAGTATTTTAATTGATGTATATACTATTTTTATACTTTGTTTAACAGTATATTTAAAATGAGTAAGTGTTAAAGGTTGTGCTATTATTAGTATTTATATTTATGTTGGACCTGGAAATAAATAAATGGTATTTCAGTTCTCTAAGTGACACTGTATTTTGGATCCAATTAACCTAAGAGTTTCTGACAGCAAAGTCCGAGTTGGAATATAATTATTAATTAATCATACCCCATTTTTCACAAAATGGGTTTAGAAAAGATTTCAAACCTACATAGTTTATTTTTTTATCACTGGACCATGCTGTAAACATAAACAAATTGTTTTTTTTCAAATTAATTAAATTAAACAAAATTATTAATTAATTTTTAATATGTGCATTGATGTCAAGTAGGTTTTAGTTATTTACTGACTGGTTATTTCGATTTAAGGAAGCATTATTTAGTTTTGATTGTATATTGCTGTGCTGTAGGTTTAAATCTTAAGTAGAATGGTCATTTCTATTCAACAAGGTATTATTTAATTTTAGTTTTTGCTTTCAAGCTTGAGGTTATAGATTTTGTGACTGTATGTTACTGCTTATAAGTTAGGTGCGTTCATCAAAGCTGTTCTAAATTGTATCACTGTAGAAAGCAAATACAGTAGACATACACGTCATTACACGATCAACAAATTCCTTTTAATTATGTCGGTGCTTTTCAATTTTTGTATGACTGCTTGTAAATTAATTGTACTTCATCAGTCCTATTGTTAGTTTCTTCATCTTGACATAATTACAACGAATATCATTGAGGTTTACCCATCTGCATTTGAAATCAAGTTTTGGTGCCTTGCTTTTAAGAATAAGATATCGTTTTATTAGAATCCATCACCTATTCTTTTTGTAATATCAACCTTTATTGTAGCCAGAAGGCTTTTCCTTTTAAGGAAACGAGGATTTCTACTAGTCTACTGATAAATATTTATTGTTGATGTCGGAAATGTAATTTGTTGTCAATAGGCTTGGTACTGCGCTAATTGGCTTTGTATCATGAAAATTGGAATTAATTCACAATTTATTGATAATTATGCCCTCTTTAAAAGAAGAGGGTGAATTTTGGTTTATCTGTAAGCAAACTTCAACCGACCAATAACTAGTGACTTAATTAGGTCCTTTGACTTAGTAAGAAGGTTGGTCATTATATGTAGATGACCCCAATGATTTTATGGTATGTCGGTCAAAGGTCGAGATATTTCTATCCAGGTCAAGGTCATGTAATGAGCATCCTTTTATCATAACTATGTACTATGATGCCTTGCATTATGCTTGTATTTTCTTTTTTTTCATTTTTCTGCTTTTCCGCACATAGCCTAACTGTTCGTGTTGTATGCTTTTTGTAAAATTGCTGCAGAATTATGAACACATTCCTATCGTTGATGTTTGGTATTTACGTAAGAAGTCTCAAACTTCTAGTTTATACAGGTATGCCTGTGTACGGTCCTTTATATCTGCATACTATTAGTATTATATATATTGAACATTTATTTGTTACAGTTGTTTTGAGATAACATTCCAGAATTTGTTGTATATTATATAAAATACTACATTCCAATCAGAATAAATTCATATTCAGAATAATGTTCTTGCTAGGTGACCATAATTATACTACTGTCAGTGTTCAATAAATTTCTAGTATTAACCATAAAAATGTAAAAAAACCTGATCTACAGCATTATTAAGCTTAGATTTTTTGCTTTTTAGAAGTTCTATAACTGTTTTGAAATTCGTGCGTCGGTCAAAGCTGACCTTTATTATGTCACTGTGGAAAGCAAGTACAATTTACATAATCAATTATTTCCTTCATATTATGTTGGTGCTTTTTAAAGTTATTGTACGACTTCATGTAAATCATTTGTAACTTTATGAATTTATTTTTTTTGATAGCTTGTTCAACTTGGTAACTACATGTACAAATATCATTGAAGCAGACCAGTAGACTGCATATAAATTGAAGTTTTGGTGCCTTGATAATGAAAGTATTGAATTTTCCACCTCAGGCAATCTTTAAAAATGTTTTTGGTTACGCGAGCCAAACTTTTATTAGTGGGTAGCTAGGCCTTTTTTTGGCTGTCATGTGCTTGTACTGAAAGCATAAAGCTAATAAGAGAATTATTTTTTTGTCAAAATCGCTGAAGGAGTTGGTCATGTCATTGCAAACCGACACTTTATAAGAATGGTAGTAACCTATACCTTTTAAGTCAGCAGCACTTCTTTGTTTTAATATCAATATTTCTTAAAGCCAGTAAGATTCAATTACCCAAAGATCAAATTGATCTCATCAACTAAGTCAGTTCCTGTGAACTGGAATTTCAGCTTCTTACATTTTGTGCTGAGAACTGATCCAATGCTTAGAGCCAACTTATCATTTGAGTCAAGCCATATGCTGGAAAGTAACCATACTGGGTGCCAATTCCCGCTCTGGGAGTCTGCCCTATACTGGGATCCAGTATCATTTTGGAGTTGTTTTTGGTGTCTGTCCTGTACTAGGAAACCAACTCTGGTATGGGAGTCTGCCCTATAACTGGCAACCCACTTTGGTATAGGAGTCTGTCCTATAATAGGAAACCTACTTTGTTTTGGGAGTCTAGCCTATTCTAGGAAACCAACTTTGGTATAGGAGTCTGTCCTATAATAGGAAACCAACTTTGTTTTGGGAGTCTGTCCTATACTAGGAAACCAACTTTGGTATAGGAGTCTGTCCTATACTAGGAAACCAACTTTGGTATAGGAGTCTGTCCTATAATAGGAAGCCAACTGTCCTATATATTGGGAACCACCTTTGTTTTGGGAGTGTCCTATACTTGGAACCAACTTTGGTATGGGAGTCTGCCCTATACAAAGAAACCAACTTCGGTATGGGAGTCTGTCCTAGACAAAGAAACCAACTTCGGTATGGGAGTCTGTCCTATAACTGGCAACCAACTTTGTTTTGGGAGTCTGCCCTATACTTGCAACCAACTTTGTTTTGGGAGTCTGCCCTATACTGGCAACCAACTTTGTTGTGGGAGTCTGTCCCCACGCTTTAACCAAACCTTTCTCTAGAATCCTCTGTAATGAGTTTAAATCTATACCAGGAAATTTCACTGCTATGGGAACCAATCCTGCAAATAGAAGTCAACCGTGCACTTTTTTATAGTAAATTTATGCAGTATGTTATCATTTATATGTAAGAATTCTGAAGGTTCCTTGTCAAATATTTTTGTGTGCGTATCATGATCCCTATATCATATACAAAGTAGTTATGAATGACTCTGAATAAATTTCCATAGAAAAACAACCTGTAAATAACTTATACCCCGGGTTCAATTATTATTCAAGAATTATGGTCCAGTGTTATATCTAAAAATGGACTTCAATTTATTGGTATTAACTTTGTAGTGTATTAATGCATTTTTGAATGCAATAATGACCACACAGAAAAGAAAATGCTCCATTCAACAACCCATGACAGAGTTATGGTTCTGCCTTAACTTCCTTGGAAAAACACCATGTTCACCTAATTATAAAAAATACAGAATATACTACTAAAAATTTAATAAGGATCACTTGCAATATTGCTTGTAGTGATGCCGGCTTGTAATTCTAATACTACTGTTAATTAGATTTGTTTTAAATTTGGTCATGCAAGCATCATTAAAATGCCAGTGCAAAAAAAAGAAACTATAATGTTGAACATTAAGGCATTTCTGTATAATATATATATGTATGTATGTATGTATGTATGGACTTTTCAAATATTGAGCAAGTGATTCTTATTGAATTTTGAGCAGTGTATTTTAATGAGGAGCTTGTACTGGTTGGGTGACTCAAGTATGTGGACCATGTTAATAAAACCTGTGAGACTTCTATACCCTACCTCAGCAGAAAGAATGATATTCAGTCTAGTTTAGTCTGGGGTTTTAATCAACCTGTTAAATGATAAACTCAATAATGATGTACACTTTGCTTAATTGAATATCAATTAACAGAAGTATACAAATTAGACTCACTGTTTTTGTTTGAAGGAAGAGTGATTTATATGCATCCAAACCTGTAAACAAAGGCCAACTTTGGGAAAGACATAATATGGTCTTTATTGACAGGTGACCTTTACCAATTTAGAGGTCTTTTTGTTCTAATTAATGATAGTTTTTAAAAGAATAACCTTTACTTACTGAATGGTCTTTTATTCCTAGATGACCGCTAACACATGTTTGACTGTACATGCATACATGTACCAAGCATATATAGAACACATGTCATTTTAATGTTATTAATTCATTGTTAACTCCACATTGTTATTCTGTTTTTCAAGTGATATTTGTAATAAAATTATACAGAGATAGTACTTTTCTTTCCTTTTTATTTTATCATGCTACTTAAATAATGATAGATCCATACATTTTTACATGTATGATACATATGTATATATGAGGCAGATAGTCACACAGGCAGTAGTAACGGACCTGTGAAGATAAAATTGTAATAAATGCTGTACAAAATGATGTAACCCAAAATTACCTTTAATGGAAAAAGTCAACCCATTCAACTGATTCTAGTACATATTTAAACAGGGTCGAATTCTGTGACAACATTTTTCTCTTAACATGATATTAAGTTAAATTAGGGGGTTTTTTTTAACAGAGTTTGTTACAAGCTTACCATTACAGGTCTGTTACTATACTGTCTCTGGATGGCCATGGGTCCCAATGCTATATATGAATACTAATCATTTAGCAAAACTGTTTTGTGTGCAAATGTATGTGCTATTTTACTCCACCCTCTTCTACTTGACTACTCTGTCTACAAATTTGGGCTGTGGTTATAATCTTAATTAAGATTGATCTCAAAGTCAAACTCAATTTTTATGCCATTTTGATTCTACATCACCGAGTCCAATCGTTCAGTGCGATTAGAAGGTGCCAAAACGCATGAGTAGTACGCTTTTTAAGGTGCAAAACCAATACAAAGGTAAGAAAATCGTTCACCATTTTTTAAATATTACCCCTAGCAGGTGAATATATGGCCGATGCTGATCTACGAACATTAGTTTTTCACATGTACATCTCATTTTTTATGAATTCTTCGTAGTTTCTTAGATCATTATCGACAACCGTGCTAGAAATAGTGAAATTTATGTGAGATCGCTATTTAAATGTCCATATTTCGCTTGAACAATTGGACTCGGTGTACATGATAAAAACTATTACGAGATATATCTCATGCATATGAGCATCTGTATCTATAAATTGCTGTTTCTATGACAACTCATAGTAAGATGAAATATCCAGCATGAAATCTCTGTATTTCAGAACAATCTCAACTTGGACACTAAAATATGACAAGTCTAAGTCCATTACTTGGATGAAAATGTCACAAAAGTCAGTTTATTGTTATCAATTCATCATGATGATTGGAGATATAGCCATCCTTAAGAATTACTTTGTTTACAGTAATGTTACCTACTCAATAAAAACTTAAAAAGACCTCTTCCCAACTTTTTTCGTCTCTCAGGTAAAAATAAAAAAATAAAAAACTGCATTCTGACATGTATTTTGGGTTTAATATAAAAATTAAATTGTAGAAAAAAATTTACCTACCCACTGAAATTGTCAGGGTAGGGTTACCACATACAAACATACGGCGCTCATTCGACATACCTCTTGCAGATGGAGATATGGAAGCAGCCAAGATATTCCAAATGAGAAGGCGCTTTTGCTAAACTGGTGCCCGTTCCATGTTGGAGAGCACCAAATGCTTTGTACAGACGGAGTGCACGGGAACCAGTTTAGTCTTTTGCTTTCGTCAAACAAAATGAGGAAATCAGACCCGGGAAAGATATCGATTTCACATCAGATGCATTCACAGATAAAACATGAAATACCTTGATGATATCGTAATGAATAATTGCACGCAAAGGTATGATCTACAACTTTAGATTGGCATCAGTTTTTTTCAGACAGATAAAAAAAAATTGAGCAATTTTGTCAACGTCATATGTGTGGCCTGTATGTGTCAGGTTTCAGAGCATAAATATGTGAGGGTTCAAAAATCAAAACATAAAATCTCGAAATAATTTTATTCAGATTTAATTATTCAAGAATGTTTTTGAACAATATTTTGTGTCGTAGATTGAATGCCACGATTTTTTTCAATTTAGTGGGTTTCACCCCATCTTTAAGATATACATATTTGTCTGTGATATACTGGGTCAGTTAACCTAATAAGATTTCATCGACTGTATCCTTACCAATACTAATTTACCGGCCACAAGGAGCCAGCCATAAACTTCACCAAACACGGAGATGACTAGTGTAGTTTGAATCTAGGGACACTTTTAAAATGTTCCATCCAATAATTGATTTTCTGCGACTAATTGGATTAAATTATGTTCTTTACACGTTCTTTAAGTTTAGAAACAGTGTCCTTCCCTCTAATCATATCAGCAGCTTTCTCGGCAATCATTATTGTGGGAGCATTTGTGTTTCCAGATACAACATTTGGCATAATAGACGCGTCCACTACACGTAATCCTGCAACATCTTTTACTCTTAAATTTGAATCAACAACTGAGTTCAAATCTCCATCTGACCCCATTCGACAAGTTGACGTTGGATGGTAAGCTGTAACTCCAAAATAATTGATCAAGCACTTATAGAAACTATTGGACAAAAATTCATGTTCTTTACATGTATTTAGTCTCATATTGTTTATGTCAGCACCAATCTTCTTAAACGCCTTCGTTTCAATAAGTTTTGTGCCAATTTTTAACGCTTCTATAAACACATCCATGTCTTCTTGTTCACTGAGATAGTTTGGATCGATGTTTGGATAGTCAAATGGATCACGACTCTTCAATGTGATCGTTCCACGGCTTTTGGGGTGTAATAAGATACATGAAATTAAAAAACCCTCTAACATGTCCTCATAAAACATATCCTTGGCATATGTTGTCGCATACTTAGTCATATTTGCAGGAGGTAATGAGGCAAATACATGAATCTGTACGTCAGGATAATCTGTCTTACAATATTTGGATTTCACGAAAGCAGTCCCAACCAAAGCACTGGACGCTAGTTGTCCGGTTTGAAACAAGAGATACTGTCCAAGATTAATCGGAGATTCAGCCTTCGGTGCAGTGATACTGTCTGTGGTATTTATCCTCGAACGTAAGAGAGTGTACAGATGATCTTCCAAGTTTTGTCCTACTGGGAGATCGACAACAACTGGAATGTTCAAACTTTCCAAATGTGATTTTGGTCCAATTCCAGATAACATTAGAATTTGTGCAGATCCAATCGACCCTGCAGAAACGATAACTTCGCGAGTTACTTTCACTGTTTTCTTGACACCATTCCTTATGAAGGAAACACTAGTGGCTTTTTTATTCTCCGTTATAACTTTCGTCACGTGCGCATGAGTTGCTACATGAAGATTAGAACGTGTCATTGCTGGTCTTAGAAATTCTCGTAAAGTACTCGCCCTGTATCCACCTCGAATGTTCACTTGAGATTTACTGAAACCAATCTGACTTTTACCGTTGTAGTCCACTTCTTCAAAACCCATTTCCTTTCCCGCTTCAACAAACATTTCCGCTATTGGAACATATTTTTCAACGGTAACACCAAGCGGGCCTCCAGTACTATGATATTGCGAATCTTTAAACTCTTTATCAAGCATATTTTCAGATTTCAAAAAATAAGGTAGTACATCTTTATAACTCCATCCAGTATTCCCGTTTTTAGCCCATTCGTCATAATCATGACGGCTACCACGAACATAATTCATCATATTAAACATACTTGAGCCTCCGAGAACCTTCCCTCGAGGCCATAAAATTTCACCCGTTTTTTCAGAAGCGAGTCCCACCTGTTTCTGTGGGACTGTATAATATTCCCAGTCCCATTTCGTCTGCCAAAGCCTTGAATGTGCAAGTGGTGTTGAGAACATCGGGTCCCCATCGTCATCACCGCCTGCCTCTAACACAAGAACACTGACGTCTGAATCTTCAGATAGTCTGGCAGCAACCACGGCTCCAGCAGAGCCCGCGCCGACCACGATGTAATCATAAGAGTCATTTACATTAGCAACAATCAGTGTCGTGTTTGGACGCGTAAACTGGTAATAACAATAAGACACCAATCCTATTGCCACCGCGCTTTTCCAAAAACCCATCACCATTAATTTTATACTCCAAAGACGTGAGCGTTCACATATACATTGAATAGGAAACTATCACAATAATATGCGTCTACCTCGCGTACAGAAAATGCAAATATATATATATCTCATGTTCTCTAAGCATTAATAACGGTTGGATAAGCAGGGTACATACAGATCGCGCGGTAACCTACAATGTACTCGCTGGTATGTTTTCTATCCCTGTAAACCTGTTAAAAAGTTTGTATTAATACTTACGTTTACTTTAACTGTGCATGATACGTTAGGTTGCCTAGCTGTGTATAATTAGATATAATATGATCATGTGTAACTATATATATCTTATTGAAAAAAATTATAATCAAGGAGGATCCAGCTAAGGCTTTACAACTTCAAGTACGAGTAATGACTCACTAGAAAGCTACGATTGAATGAACAATGTTTACAGCTCACTTCAAATATCATACCATGCTGTGAATAAAGACCATGCATTCTTTGAAAAACCGTCATTAATTAGTAAGAACCAAATCACCTCCTAATAAAGTCCACCTGTCGATAAAAGAGTCGGCCTTATTCATAGATTTCACTATAATGATATACATGTAGTTATAGTTTGTGTTTTAGCGGCTTACAACAGACATTGAAGTAAAACTGGTATAATATCGATGTGCACGTACGATTTTATCTATATCTATATAGGGTTTTCCAGGTCTTTGTGATCTCGATAAGTAAGCCACTTTTCAATCCAAATATCAAACTGACATACAAATTTATATACATATAAAGAGGAAATATTAATCAAAGAACTGAAAGCACTCATGGAGACTGAACGTAATGGACTAGCACTGCAACATGAAACGGAACTAGTAGAAAAATGTAGAACTTTGGTCCGCGTCAAAATTAAGTGACGGCTATGGAAATCTATACTATCGTTCAATTTCCCAAAAACCGGTCTGAACATACATGGTTGTTATAAGTTCGTAGTTTTAATCAGGGGGGGGGGGGGGGTATCAAAGGATGTCCGACAAGAAGAGGAACTATTATTCATTGTTATTGAGAGGTTCTGTAATGTTGAAGTGATCCATAAGTGATTATTGGTTTTACAAAAAATAATATATTCACGTATTCAAAGGTACATTATACCAACTTAAGATATTTCGATACGTGAATAGTATTATAGTCTATGCATGGACTGTCTTCCGTCATTCGTGTTTTGACAAATTTAATCAGAGCGTAACGTAGGTTAACAAAGAACGTACAACAGTTTGGATAATAACTCTACCGGTATCTAATATAACTTATCAGAGCGAACTAGTATCGTTTGGTAATTCCGACATCACGTGTGGTACAGTGGATGCATTACGTTTGTGTTGAAATTTAATACTGGTATGATGCGTACGCGTTTCAATAACTGTGTGAATCCGCAACACATTTTTTTCCTAAGATGGGGTTTTGGAAAATCGCTGTTTTAATTGGATTAATAGCTTACTGCTTAAATTACTACACGCGGCCAAATGTGACACTAACTGTTGCTGAAGTAAACGACACTTACGATTATATCGTGATTGGTGCAGGCTCCGCTGGGGCCGTGGTTGCTGCCAGACTGTCTGAAGATTCTGACGTCAGTGTTCTTGTATTAGAGGCAGGCGATGAAGACCAAGCAAATCCGATGCTTTATATTCCATTGGCTGGACCTCAACTTTGGCAGACGAAATGGGACTGGGAATATTACACAGTACCACAGACAAATACCGGAATAGCCGCCGAAAAAGCAGGTGTATATTTCTGGCCTCGAGGGAAGGTTCTCGGAGGAACAAGTATGTTAAATGCGCAGAATTATGTTCGTGGAAGTCGCCATGATTATGATGAGTGGGCTAAAAGCGGCAACACTGGGTGGAGTTATAAAGATGTGCTTCCTTACTTTTTGAAATCTGAAAATATGCTTGATGAAGAGTTTAAAGATTCGCAATATCATAGTACTGGAGGCCCACTTGGCGTTACTGTTGATAAATCTGTTCCGCTAGGGGAAATGTTTGTTGAAGCGGGAAAGGAATTGGGTTTTGAAGAAGTTGACTACAACGGTAAAAGTCAGATTGGTTTCAGTAAATCCCAAGTGAACGTTCGAGGTGGATACAGGGCGAGTACTTCACGGGAATTTCTAAGACCAGCAATGACACGTTCTAATCTTCATGTGGCAACTAATGCACACGTGACGAAAGTTATAACAGAGAATAAAAAGGCTACTGGCGTTTCCTTCATAAGGAATGGTGTCAAGAAAACAGTAAAAGTAACTCGCGAAGTTATTGTTTCTGCAGGAGCTATTGGATCTCCACAAATTCTAATGTTGTCTGGTATTGGACCAAAGTCACATTTGGATAGTTTGAACATACCAGTTGTTGCCGATCTTCCTGTTGGTCAAAACTTACAAGATCACATGTTCGGGATGTTATGTTCGAGAATAAACACTACAGACAGCATCACGGCACCAAAGACTGAATCTCCGCTTAGTTTAGCACAGTACCTACTGTTTCAGACCGGACTATTAGCGTCTACAGGTCTAACGACCACTGCCTTTATGAAATCTAATAACTGTCGAACCGAATATCCCGACGTACAAATTCAGATGTATGTTTCTTTACCGCCTGCTAACCTAACAAAATACGCCACAGATTATGCAAATGATATGTTTCCTAATGCCTGGGCTGAAGGACTTCTCATTCTACCAGTTATTTTACACCCCAAAAGCCGTGGAACGATCACATTAAAGAGTCGAGATCCATTCGATTATCCAAATATCGACCCAAACTATCTTAGTGAACAAGAAGACATGGATGTGTTTATAGAAGCAATGAAAATTGGTATGAACATTTTAGAAACGCAAACATTTAAGAAGATTGGCGCTGACAAAAACTATATGAGAATTAATACATGTAAAGAACACGAGTTTATGTCGGATAGTTTCTATGAGTGCATGATCAGGCATTTTGCTGTCACAGATTATCACCCTACATCAACTTGTAGAATGGGTCCTGATAGAGATTTGAACTCCGTGGTAGATTCCAAACTTAGAGTGAAAGGTGTTGCAGGATTACGTGTAGTGGACGCATCTATTATGCCAAATATTGTATCTGGAAACACAAATGCTCCAACAATAATGATTGCCGAGAAAGCCGCTGATATGATTAGAGGAAAGGACACTGTCATCGAATTTAAAGAGCGTGTGAATTATATTGTTTAAGTTCAAATTGGAATTAAAAATGAATCTCAGGCTTTTATCTAACTCAGTTAGAAATGCACGAAATTAATATTCGGACAAAAGTGAAAATCTGTATTTATTTTTGTATGATTATGAATGTTAACTTATTTTAACATACAATGTACTTGTTCCTGATAGATACACATATATATCTGGAATAAATATGATGTAACCAAACGTACTTATTTTCACAGGACTACTTGCCTGTCATCTTAAGTACATGTATATTGACTGTAATCGAATGGCCAAAATGGCCAAAACCAAATGTAAAACGATATATAAGGTCAGCCATTATACAATAGGTTAGGGAAGGCTTTTTAAGAAAAAGACTTTGTGTAATTTGCAGAACATTCATAAGTTGTGAACTTCTTCAAAAGTAAGTCTGTGTTAAGTTTATGAATGTACCAAATAAGATAAAAGACAAGCAATACTGGGTATTTGTGAAAATGATGTTATATCATTGTTGTAAGTCACGATAACAGTACGTAAAGTATTTATTTTTATTTATTAAAGTTAGGTGATGTCATTATATATATACTCGTATGTATTCATTTTACACAGAAAATACCGTCAAGGAAACATAATTAAAGAAACAAATATAGTACATAATACAATGCTATACACGGTTACACAGAATTTATGAGAAAATATTATTCATATAAGCGAGGCTCTTGTGTCTTATAGGATAAAACACAGTTTCTCAACTTGTTACTTAATACATTTTATTTCATTACCTTTGTCCAAACAGACTAAAGAAAGATATGCAGAAATCAGGGGTAAAATTGAAACTACTATTTTGATTGGATGTCTAAAAAATATCATAAAACATTCTCTTATAATCACTCCAGTAATAAATCATTGGAATAAAATATTATATTAAAATTATTAAATTTTAATGAACAGTCATGTTGTTTTTTAACTTATGATTAATTAAAATAAAGAACTGACTTAGAAAGAGAATCAATGCATTTTACTATAATAAAGGTATTTAATGATAATCACTAGTATATGAAGACCCTCCTCCGTGGTCGTGTGGTTAAAGTCGCTGACTTCAAATCACTGTAACCTCTCATTGAAAGAGGGTCTTGGTTCGAGCCCCGCTACCGACCATGTCTCTTTATGTGAGAAAATAGACAGTTGCTTACGGAGGATGGGAGTCTAGTACTGGTTCTTCACAGGAACTATGGTTAGGTGAACCGTCCGCCTCATATACCTCTACTGTTGAAAAGGGGCGTAAAACTCTATATAAACAAATAAAATAGTACTACATGACGGTTTAGTAATCAGGAACACGAATCTAAAACGGAATCCAGTACAAAGCCACTTGCAAAGGTTTTATACAAATTATTATGCTGTAAATTAATGTACATAGACATCGTTATTGATAATTAAGATATGATGCCCATGATAGTTAATTGTATATACATGTTCATAAAGAAATATTAAATAAGACATAATATTAACTTAGTTCAAACACTAAAACCGCAAAGGTAACTCAACAAGAGCCATGTTCAAATGGCCATTCCCCGGCGGATGTGTTTGCTTGTAACAGGACTAAATAGAACCACGGATAACTCATAGTTTCCATTTATTAACATTTTAAGTTTCAAGTCAATCCCGTGTATAGTTTTACAGTTAAAGAGAAGAAAAGAGGGAAAAAATATGTATTAAGGAAATTTAAAACATGTATAGGGAGTTATTTTCAAAATGGAACCAGACAGAGTTATTGTTCTTGGCCACTGCACTTCTCCTAGTTGCCACCTATTCACATTTCAAGTTTCAACTTAATCCCATGTATTCTTTTGGAGTTATGCTCTGGACAAAGAAACAACAATTAGATTAAGTAAAAGGGTGATAACAAAACTGGACTATATAGAGTCTTGGTGACTGTACTTCTCCCAATTGCCATCTCTTCATATTTCAAGTTTCAAGTCAATATCCTTAATAGTTTAAAGTTATGCTCCGAACAAAAGCTTGGGTCGCACGAACTAACGATAGGATACTTAAGTGGCTTTCCCCATGCTAAAATTTGTTAAAATTTAGCCTCACACACCGGACTTTAGCCATATAAACCCACCGTTGAACAAAGAGTCCTAACCCTAACCCTAGAGTCACCGAAACCCAGTTTGTTTGTACGGAAGGACCGGCGGGCGGACGTTCTTACGAGAGCTACATTAGGTGTTTTCCCTTCTATATATTCCTTTACTATTTTTCAACCCCACAAGAGTATTTTATTAACCCCACAAGAGAAAATTTAACCCCACAACGATGGATGTACGTACTGTAACCCCATAATGTCGATTTATACTAACTCTAACCCTAGTCCTACGACCTACCTCTGGTATATACGAACGGACAGACGGCTATTATTACTATACCCCCATCCAGCGGGGGGGAATAATCACAACATTGCGCAATACTTTACAATGAGATTAATTCGACATTTAAATGGACTGTTATATAAAATGGATGTGTTTAATGAATAAATTTGTAATATGATCCGTTTATGTATTGTAAAATAATCTGCACAGCTGTATATTATGCGATCCGCAAATGTATGAATACAAAAATGTTGTAAAATACCCTTGTTAGATTACCACTAACTCTAATTTTAAATCATGCACATAAATAAGATATTCTCACGAAACTGGGAGTGATTTTCACGTATAATTCTCAAGAACATATTGCAAAATCAGTACCACTAACGGTATTTCAATGGTAGTCAAATTACAATGTACTCAATAATTTATAAATAACATTGCATTTTTAAAAAAAAAAACATTTAGTAACAGGAGAAGGTATAATTCTTTCATGGAAGTGAGTAAAAGTCTATTTCAGCTTAGACATTCTAACAAAATATTCAACCATTAGATACAAACATAAATTGGTTTTAAAATTAACTGTCAGGAAAAGGAGTGTTACAAGTGAAAACATACTAAAAGGCCTGATAAACATAATACGCATACATGTACATCAAAAATATATAAAACATTTGAATTGCGCAATCATTGAATTTCAAGATTAACAAGTACACTTTTTTAAGTTTTCATCGAAAATAATTAATAACTGAACTAGGTAATAAATATACATGCTATTATATTGTTCTGTCTAAATATAATCAGTCTCAAAACAATTTTAACAAAAATTCAATACATGCTTGCAAATGAAGGGATTTTAATAGTAATACTTTCGATTAATGTATCTGGCTTGGATGTCAGGTCAAGTCAAGTTTCACCAATTCACAGATTTAAAAACAAAACCATAATTATATACTAAAGTAACCCCACTGTATAAAGTGCATTGCAAGTAATTTGAAACAAATATTACATATGATTGGTCTTCTATAAACCAATATCGTACGTAATTTACAATTTTTTGAACAACGATAACTACTCTGTATATAGGAATATATTACAACAAGTAGCCTTAAAATGACTATAAATGTAAAAAGCAGGGAACCGTGCCTCAGTTTTTGATAACGTCCTGCAATCGTTAGATACTTGACTTTAAAGAAATTCCGTACCCAGAACCCGCTGTCTATTACGTAATACTTCATAGATTAAAAAATGAAAACAAGTATTAAAATTCTGAGGCACGATTCCCTAGATTGACATTTCCGCTACAAAATACCGAAAACCGCTTTGAATAGCTATTAAATAGGACAGCAATGTTAATTCGAAAATGACACCTGCTGTGTTTTTTAAGCTGAGCAATTAACACTTAAAGTGTCTGATCATTATCGTCTCATGAAATCAACGAATTTGACGAACCCCATTCAATTTTGATAGCCAATCAAAATCGCTAATATTTATGGTCCAATAATTGAAACCACGCCCATGTTTGATGACCACCATGATAGTTATCATATTGTTAGTCAGAATTCGTCACTGCCGTCCTATGGTGGCTGATTTATGCCATGTCGTATTTCGCTTTATCGCCACAACAAAGCGAAAATGTGAAATAGCGTGAATACGACAAAGTCAACTTTGACGTATCTTTGAATTGTTGCATTTTCGTATTGGCGTGGCGAAAAAGCGAAAATACGACAGATGAAGGGCGACAATTAATACGACACCAAAATGTGTCGTGTTTATCGTGTCTTTTCTTTTTCGCATTTTCGCTTTTGTTTTGGCGAAAATGCGAAAATACGACATGGCATGTATCAGCCACCATATAGGTTCCCGATCCATGTTGTAGCGCACTAAACAACACTACATGAAGTACATACATATTTTTTATTATATATTGTAAATATTTCATCCACTTTCCCTTATTGATAAGCATTTGCATTGGCTGTGCTTGTCAGTCACATAGCCTGTTGCTTATCATGAAAGCTATACAGTATGTACATTGTAACAAGTACTTGTTGAAAAAAACCAGCTCGGTGGTCATAAGTGAGCCTTTGCAATACAAAACCATGAATACCATTCCCTTTATGCGTAGGATATAGTTTATTTATATAACTTGCAGTTGTATGCAAAATAAAACCAAGTGAGCCGAAGGCTGTAGTTGTAGTTATATAACTGCAATATGTAAATTATATCCAATTTACAACTAAGTTTGTCCTAATTTCTGTACGTAATGAAAAAATAAGTGACCTACTTTCTGCAAACCAGGATCTGACACACTGTATCAAAATTGAAGACATGTTCTTTGTCCTAAGTTTGAATAATTTCAATAGATAGCGAAGTTGTTTGTATCTGCTCAGATTTATGATCCTGAAAAGAAAATAAAAACAATCACAATTATTCAGGACTACAGTTGAATGATATAAGTATAGCACTGTTTCTTAGCCATAAGTCAGAATACTGAATCAATAAGTATACAAGTATAATCAAATTGTGCAGAACATTTTGCCAACGCAGCAACTTTTACACACCTGTAAACCCAACAGAACACACTGTGCTATTCAGCATGTTAAACTACAATGTGCATAATGTTGAGTATAATCATGTTCAAGCAGAATGATTTAGAACTCTTTGTGTAAATATGATCAGTTGGGTTAGATTGCAAAACTATATATAGATTTGTAACCGACATTCGAAGTTATAAGTCATAACTGAAAGACTACATTTACTTGCTAAAAATAGACATACTCAAATTTGTCGCAGGTTTATATAATAAACATGGGATTTTGGAAAGGCGCTGTATTATTTGGATTAATAGCTTATTGTTTATATTACTACACGCGGCCAAATGTGACTCTAGTAGTTGCTGAAGTAAATGACACTTATGATTATATCGTAGTCGGCGCAGGCTCCGCTGGAGCAGTGGTTGCTGCCAGACTTTCTGAAGATTCTGACGTCAGTGTTCTTGTATTAGAGGCAGGCGGTGATGACGATGGGGACCCGCTGTTCTCTATTCCTCTAGCTGCTGCTCAACTTTGGCGGACTAAATGGGATTGGGAATATTACACAGTCCCGCAGAAAAATGCCGGACAAGCTGCCGAAAATCCTGGCGAAATTTTCTGGCCTCGAGGGAAGGTTCTCGGAGGGACAAGTATGTTTAATGCGATGAACTATGTCCGTGGCAGCCGTCATGATTATGATGAGTGGGTTAAAAATGGGAATACTGGGTGGAGCTATAAAGACGTGCTTCCTTACTTTTTGAAATCTGAAAATATGCTTGATGAAGAGTTTAAAAATTCAAAATATCATAGTTCTGGAGGCCCGCTTGGTGTCACCGTAGACAAATTTGTTCCGATAGCGGAAATGTTTGTTGAAGCGGGAAAGGAATTGGGTTTTGAAGAAGTGGACTACAACGGTAAAAGTCAGATTGGTTTCAGTAAATCCCAAGTGAACGTTCGAGGTGGATACAGGGCGAGTACTTTACGAGAATTTCTAAGACCAGCAATGACACGTTCCAATCTTCATGTAGCAACTAATGCACATGTGACGAAAGTTATAACAGAGAATAAAAAAGCCACCGGCGTTTCCTTCATAAGGAATTGTGTCAAGGAAACAGTCAGGGTTCGACGAGAGGTCATTGTTTCCGCTGGAGCCATCGGATCTCCACAAATACTAATGTTGTCTGGTATTGGACCAAAATCGCACTTGGAAAGTCTGAACATTCCAGTTATTGCTGATCTTCCAGTTGGACAAAACTTACAGGATCACATGTACGCAATACTGCGTTCGCGAATAAACACAACAGAGGGCATGACACCATCGTATGCCCAATCTCCATTTAGTATAGCTCAGTATCAACTATTTCAAACGGGACTTTTAGCATCTACCGGTCTGACGAATACTGCATTTATGAAGTCAAAGAACTGTAAGACAGATTCACCCGATATACAAATTCACATATATGTATCCTTACCACCTGCTCACTTAATGAGATTGGCTACTGAATATGGGAACGATCTGTTTTATGAGGACTGGACTGAAGGATTTATGATATTTCCTATTATATTACATCCCAAAAGCCGCGGAACAGTCACGTTGAAGAGTCGTGATCCATTCGATTATCCAAATATCGACCCAAACTATCTCGGTGAACAAGAAGACATGGATGTGTTTGTAGAAGCAATGAAATTTGGCATGAAAATCATAGAAACGCAAACATTTAAGAAAATTGGCGCTGACAAAAACTATATGAGAATTAATACATGTAAGGAATACGAGTTTATGTCTGAAAGTTTCTATAAGTGCTTGATTAGGCATTTTGGTGGCACAGATTATCACCCCACATCGACTTGTCGAATGGGACCAGATGGAGATTTGAACTCAGTGGTAGATCCCGATCTGAGAGTGAAAGGTGTTGCAGGATTACGTGTAGTTGACGCGTCCATTATGCCAAATGTTATATCTGGAAACACAAATGCTCCAACCATAATGGTTGCCGAGAAAGCCGCTGATATGATTAGAGGGAAGGACACTGTCGTCGAATTTAAAGAGCGTGTGAAGGACATTGTCTAAATTTAAATTGAAAAGCAATGTGGTTTATAACTGCAGAAAAAGATTTGTTTAAAATAATGAATAAATTCATCATCTGTATCTTTCATTTAATTGAATATAATCTGAACGGTTGCACATTGTACAATGCGCAAATGAATGCAAACACGTGCACGTGGCAATATATCCTTGTTAGATTACCAACTAACCATATTAGTTCTGTTTACTTTACTTCATGCTAAGAAATGACATTCTCGCGAAACATAGAAATATTTACGAATTTATAATTTTCAAAAATATCGCATTATAATTGGCATGTCGGTAATTTTACGGTCGCGATTGTTTTGTAGTTGAATTTTTGTGTGTTTTATTTGTCGGAAATAGTTGATAAAAGTCATGCAGTTGTAGAAAATTGTCTATGTTACACAAAAAATAGAAAATGGCGTTTTGTCTTTTAATGGTTTTAATATTGTTTTAGTTTACTTTTTATCTGAGTTGTAATTGTTTTTGTTGTCATCTTTGTGACATAATAATAAACCATTAAATATTATATAAATAATAAAGTAACATAAGTTAGTCAACGTTTTGATCTTTATTTATTTATGTATAGATGTAACTATGCGATGGTCAATGGTAAAGTGTATATTTCATAGTATCAAAGACCTATACATACATAGATAAGCAACTAGTCTAAATCTCGCAAAGTCACGCGGCAGATTGACAAATCTCGCAAAATCACGTTTGCTTATTGCTCATTTTCTATTGAAGACATATTAAAGTAAATTATATCTTCCAATAGAGCAAACCATTCCCTACAAAATGATACCATGTTGATAAAAATCGGAGCACAAAAGAAAAAGTTTTATGCAAAATACAAAGGCCCCTGCATGAACCTTATATCGTACATTTTGTCATTTTTCTGCTATACTGGTTGAATTTAAGTAATAATTTCAAAGAAATTTCTTAACAAATCATATTGAAAATATTTTCTTCCATCAGAAAAATGAGTACTTAATGACATGGTTGAAAATTCATTAATGAGATTTGCACAAATTTTAAGTAGTTTGCAAAATTCAAAGATCTGCTGCGTGCAAAAATAGCATTTTCTACAGGCGCTTACAGGAGTTTCTTATCTATGTATGTATAGGTCTTTGATAGTATATAACAAACCGTATGAAGGGAACTTACTCTGATTAAGAACTAAACATGAATGGAATACACTGGACCTTAGGTTGGATTTTGTATACATATTTTGAACTTTGTGAAATGAAATACATGTACACAGAAACTCTTATATTGTTTTTATCGAGTAAATAAAAAGCTTTGAAAAAACAGAATATTGTGTTCGATCATTCTCACAAATCATTAGGATTGTCATTATTGTAACAAAAATATCACGGTAAACCATTTTCTTACATGGAAACCTGATAAAGACTGGACGTTTCCGAAACCTGTACGCTCTATTGTATGATAATAACATTGAATGTTATGCATGTTATACCTGAATATATACATTCTTCTGTTTTGAAATATATAAACACATTTACTTGGTCGCTACAGTTAGCCCAACAAACGACCAACTAACTTTCATGATATAAATAGCATACATAAGTACTTCTATTGTTCAATTATCTTCCTGAATTTCAATAACTATAGGAAGTATATACATGATTATCCGAACCATTTAACATCATCTAAAATCTATACTCATCAACATAAATACAATGATATACCAGATGGCATGATATATTTTGCGCGCATTTAATTGATTATTTGCACAACTTGCGACTCAAACAGACGACACATTTATGTATGATTTTTTATAATTATTAATGTATATCAAGTACATGTATAAATTGTGTGGAAATTGAATAGTATGTAAATATTAAATGATAACACGGAACAGATAACATTCGAATTCATTTTCAACAAGCAAGAGCACTTATAATACAAGTAATGAACTCGTTTATAATGGAATAAAGATGCGTTTCAAAGACGGATGCTTAAGTTTAAATTGATATCATTATGATTCTACAAGCTGACGGAGTGCATGCAAGTATCAGAAAGTATAGGGTACACATGTATGCAGATATTCACTAAAAAAATTACATTAAACAAAGAAGGGGGTTTTCACTATAATCGTCATAACTTTTATTCTATTTAAAATACGAAATTTGTACTCATCACAAAAGTTTAATTAATCTTTTATCTTTCTAATAGTGTATTTTTTATTATTTTGAATTAATTCTTTCTTCGACCCTTTTGCGTTTGAAAAAGACACCTATCGATTCCCTCTATATTCAATGTAAAAAGCGTAAAATTGGTAGATTTTTCAATGAAAATTTGATGTTTTCACCATGTAAAATATGAAAACAATCAAATAATATCTTCTTCGACCCTTTTGATGATTTTTAAAACTACCCCTTAGATTTTGTTGAGTTCAATTCGTCAGTCGTTCGGCAAAGCTCGGACATTTACGTACGTTTACGGAAACAACGATCATTTGGCGAAGATCATATCTGCTGATTAGGTATCTATGTATATACAGCCACAGCATGATGTATTATACAGGGTAATAAACATTGGACGCGTTGAATCAAGTTTTAGGATAATTGAGGTTGAAGACTAAAACATATTACAACATGGATGAAAATATTAGAATATGTGAAATATTTTACTTTACTTCCGTATAAAAGCAAAATCGATATTTATAACCAAATTTGTTGATATTATAAAAAAATAACATAAATAAAAAAATGGTTTTCACTATTGTTAAAGCCCCATTAGCTTTTTGGATGTTAAAATTGAAGTAGGTCTTATTTTACCTAGACAGATGTGAAATTGACTTTTACTTGCAATAAGAACGTTCCAATTTTTTTATCACAAAGTATATATAGAAATACAGCACAGTATTTTTTAATCATGTTGCAAAAAATAAGAAAAGGCATCTGACAACTATTTTATGAGATATGCCTTATGGAAGGCATAATGTAAATATTTTTACAGCTCAAGTAATATATATTTCTTATATTTTACGATTGTTCTAATGTTTTCATCTATTGTTCTAATTGACCTTAAATAGACGATGACATTTCATTAAATGAAATTTATTATTAATTCATTTTTGATAATATAATTATATGCTAAATATATCATTTTGGCATACGTCCACATGTCACTTATAAAAACATGTCATAAAATAATATAGATTACCTACTTTGTATATCTATTTTTTCAATGATGTGTAAACAAAGGACGGATAATAAAATCATATTTTTGAGATCCCTTTATATGGTTGCTAACTTTACCTGATTATTGATTTTTTATACGCATCTCACAATGACTCACAAACAATTGGGCACGTCGAGTTATATTTGTTAGATATCATTTCAATCAAATTGCAGAAATTGATTGTACTGTTTATATACACCAGGGCCCGTATTCACAAACCAGCTAAGATGAAAAATTATCTAAGAATCCCGAAATTATCTTAGTTTTCGCCAAGTTTTGCTAACTTTGTAAGATTTTTCTTAACTTTCGTCTTAGAGTGAAAACATTCTTAGAAAAATTCTTAGATCGACGATTTTTATCTTAAAAGTTTAGTCAAGGTACGAGGTGTCTTAACTTAGATAAAAACAAAACGAAAATGGATGCTTCGTCGAACTCATTATTTTTCTATATCTATGAAGATTCCGGATTCTAATCGATTAATTTCTTGGATTATGAACTTTTAAACACTTTCTGTCGTTAAACAATTTATGGTGACATTAGTAAAGACAGATATCAGTGATTAATGTGATTTTGATGTGATAACCATTTAGACAGATAAACATTGCTTTACATGAACACTTTTGGGTGTAAATATATTCAGCCACTGTTTTGCTGTATTAATGTTTGATATGAACATGAAATCCAAGCACAACTGTATAATCTTAAATCTTTATTACCTTGTATAAATTTTGTTGTGAATGCCCATATTGTGATGTTTGTTCCAGCTGAAAGCACATGCATGCAAGTACTTCTTTGTGAATTTAGTATAGCATCAATTATAACTTAATTATTCTTTTGTGCAGTGTGTTGAATAGAGTATAATACAGGTATAAGCTATTTTAAAACTACCAGTAAACATGCAATTGTATCAGACCTTGGTAATATGAATTCAGTGAAGTAAATGATATCAGTAAACTTTAAAATAAAATGCATTTGTATGAATTTGAAATAAATGCTGCACAACTGAAAGATGTTTTTGTTATTAACCATTGATGTTCAGTTATGGATGAAACATTATACAGCCATGTTTCAGTAGTGAGAATAAATGTATTGTAAGCTAATGTGTTTATATGCAGAATAGAATCAAATTACTATTTGACTGTGCATACAATAACAAAATTATTACTAGGATTCTTGAATTTTGTCTTTTCATTATACTCGGATTTGCAAAATTAATTTTACTGATGAAACAAATTAATGTCAATATCATACGTTTCTGTCCATTTTAACGACGTACATAATAGTTTGGACATGCTCTTGAAATCCAAAAGTTATACAGTGAAATATCGATTTTTGGATCAATTAAGATAACATATTTTATCTGTTACGCGTGACTGACTTTATTACTTTATGACCCCTAATAAAGTCAGCATAACGCAAGCAAGGAGGGTAACAATAGGTAGACTGTATATAAACCCCTGAATTGTAGTTGTTTCCCTTGAAAATTGATCAGATACTCGATAAGGCCATGTCCGCCAAAGTTGGACATGGCTATATCAAATACATTAATGGTGGAACATATAAATATTGGATAGTTGTAAATTTGATCTTAGACGAACAATAAAATATGATAATGACCCTTTCCCTAAAACCCCTGTCACACTGGGCTGCGACTGTAAGCGACACACTTGCGAACGGCATTCGCGAGATAGTTTCAAAACTGTCGCGAAAGTTCTCAATTTCTTCGCATGAGTCGCAGGCCCTCGTTTTCTTGTCTCTTGAATTTTCAACATGTTGAAAAAATTCGCGCGACAAAATTTCTCTCAATATATTCCCAACATCATCGCGGAGGTCGCGAACCCATCTCAAACCGTCCACAATATAGTTCCCGCAAATTTAGACATGCGAGAAATTTGAGAACCTTTGATAGTTGATTGCGACCTATGAAACTAAAATGCGACTGATTTCAGACAAGATAAAATTCCGACGGTCCGGGCACCGGACAGTCCTATGACCTCGTGAAGAGCGAAATAATTGCGATGTATTTGACAATAAATTAAATATAAACTGCAATGCATCTGCGACATTCCGCGCCTAAATTGAGACAAAATAATTTGTAGGATTGTGTTTGTTGAGTTACGCGCGAATGTCTCATTTTATTCGCAATATCGCATTTATGCCGCAATTTGTTTTCAATTATGTCATTTTGACCACGTGAAACATCAGTAAATATTGTTTTCGCCAACGATTCGCGCTCATGGTAAACACTGATATCCGTTCGAGGGACAGCAATTTTCAATATGCCATGTCCATGTAAAAAATGCAAATCTCTCCCTGTCCCAAGCCCCCTCTCCGAAGAAACCTAACCTATCTCAGGTGGATCCGGAGCCAGCATGATAATGGAGAAGAAGCATTTGTAGTTGTACATAATACACGCTGCCGGATTTCGGCAGAGCTGCCATCGATGTTGCCACAGCTGTGACGGAAGTTCAAAGTGGTGCTACTCGGAGAAACCCAGTGCCGCCACCTCCCACCCCTCTTCTGTTGTTAGAAATTTGAAGGCTGTTTCGTGATAGAGATCGTATTTGGCCTGGCATACCTCTCGCACAACTATGGTGATTGTGTTATGGGCATACCGGAACTCATAGAACAGCGACATGTACGAATCCCCGATGGCAATGTACTGAGCGTAATGGCAAGCTTCAATCCATAGAATATCTATCCATGGATAGAGGCTTTCTGGAGGTTTCTCCCGAAGCCTATGACATAATTCTTCAACCATTTGTTTAAGAACTCTGGGTCAATTTTAACGAAGTTCTTGAAAGAAAGACGTTTCATCACTTTCTCTGAGGTGTTTCATAAGCTTCTCATACATCTCATAAAAGTCATTCTCTCACCCATACACTCCTCCGTTTTCTTGACCTTCTTTTTTTCTCCATTCTCTGGCTTTGGTCATAGCTTTTTGGACAGAAGACATACTGTTCACTTTAGCATGACATTGTGGTTTCAACCAAGAGTTGATCCATCTCAAATGACGTCGTCTAACGGCTTAATAATTGCTGAAATTCGAGTATGTTGCATTTTTATTTTTTATTTCTTAATTGCTTTTACTAATTATTGTCGCGCGATTTTCGAATGAATGTCGCGCGAATTTTGCAAACACAAAAAATGTCGCAATTATGTCGAACAGATGACGAAAAGGTATCGTGCGATATTGTCGTGACATGTTTGAGAACTTCAGCAGGTATTCGCGGGAAGTGCGTGCGACATTCGCGTAACTTTCGGGCGACATACTCATTCATGTCGTTGGTATAAACCCGAACGAGTTTTGTAGCTAAAATTCGCAAAATTTGCCGCAAATTTGTGTCTCCAACAGTTCTCCAGGTGTCGCAGTTCAGTGTGACACTACCTTAAGGTATGAAAGAAAACATTGAACCATATCATTGATTTTCTTTGTTATTGCTAAATTAACTACCTGCAATAGTACAGTTTGATCCGTGAAACATTTATACATGTATAAGTAAAATAGATCGTAAAGTATAATAATACATCAATAAGAATTAATGGTAAAAAAATATTTGAAATTGAGCATTTATGATTAAATATATCACCAATGGTTATCACAATACCGTTGTTGTGTCCAAACAAATGAATGTCATTCAGTTTTAAACACTTTGGATCAACGAAACAAGCCATGTCAACTACATTGTATTTGGTGTCAGTTTAATGTCACTTAAACAATGTCTTTTACACGCTCTTTAAATTCAGTGACAGTGTCCTTCCCTCTAATAATATCTGCAGCTTTCTCGGCAATCATTATTGTGGGAGCATTTGTGTTTCCAGATACAACATTTGGCATAATAGATGCGTCCACTACACGTAATCCTGCAACACCCTTTACTTTAAGATTGGAATCTACCACAGAGTTCATATCTCCATCTGATCCCATTCGACAAGTCGATGTGGGGTGATAAACGGTCACAGCAAAATGCCTGATCAAGCACTCGTAAAATTTGTCAGACATAAATTCGTGTTCTTTACATGTTTTAATTCTCATATAGTTTTTGTCAGCGCCAATTTTCTTAAATGTTTGCGTTTCTATAATTTTCATGCCAAATTTCATTGCTTCTATAAAAACATCCATGTCTTCTTGTTCACTGAGATAGTTCGGGTCGATATTTGGATAATCGAATGGATCACGACTCTTCAATGTGACGGTCCCATGGCTTTTGGGATGTAATAAGATTGGAAGAATTAAAAATCCTTCCACCCATTCTTCATAGAACATATCTTTTGCAAACTCAGGAGCGAATTTGGTAAAATGAGCAGGTGGAAAAGAAGCATAAAAATGTATTTGTATGTCGGGATAATCCGTCTTACAGTTCTTTGATTTCATGAATGCAGTACCCGTCAGACCGGTGGATGCTAAAAGCCCGGTCTGAAACAGCAGGTATTGTGCTATACTAAATGGCGATTCAGCTTTTGCAGTGATGCTGTCTGTAGTATTTATTGTCGAGCGCAGTAATCCGTACATATGATCCTGTAGATTTTGCCCTACTGGAAGATCGGCAACAACTGAGATATTTAAACTTTCCAAATGTGATCTTGGTCCAATTCCAGACAACATTAGTATTTGTGGAGAACCAATGGTTCCAGCAGAAACAATGACTTCTCTTCGTACACTGACCGTTTTCTTGACACCATTCCTTATGAAAGAAACACCAGTGGCTTTTTTATTCTCTGTTATAACTTCCGTCACGTGTGCATTAGTTGCTACGTGAAGATTAGAACGTGTCATTGCTGGTCTTAGGAATTCCCGTAAAGTACTCGCCCTGTGTCCACCTCGAACGTTTATTTGGGACTTACTAAAACCAAACTGACTTTCTCCGTTGTAGTCCACTTCCTGAAAGCCTAATTCATTACCCGCTTCAATAAATTTTTCTGATGTAGGTACGTATTTTTCAACGGTTACACCAAGCGGGCCTCCAGTACTATGATATTTCGAATCTTTAAACTCTTCATCAAGCATGTTTTCAGACTTCAAAAAGTAAGGAAGCACGTCTTTATAACTCCACCCAGTGTTCCCGTTTTTAGCCCACTCATCATAATCATGACGGCTACCACGGACATAATTCATCAAATTAAACATACTTGTCCCACCAAGAACCTTCCCTCGAGGCCAAAAATGTTCGCCAGGTTTTTCAGCTGCTAGTCCGGTTCTTTTTTGTGGTACTGTGTAATATTCCCAGTCCCATTTCGTCTGCCAAAGTTTAGCTGCAGTCAACGGAATTGAAAATAGTGGGTCTCCATTGTCATCACCGCCTGCCTCTAATACAAGAACACTGACGTCAGAATCTTCAGAGAGTCTGGCAGCAACCACGGCTCCAGCGGAGCCCGCGCCGACCACGATATAGTCGTAAGTGTCTTTAACTTCAGCAACAATTAGTGTTATATTTGGCCGCGTGTAGTAATATAAGCAGAAAGCTATCATTCCAACTAACACGGTGCTTTTCCAAAATCCCATGTTTATCACTTATATACCTTAATTGCACATGTACTAACGTTCGCCTTTAAATAAAATATAAGCCACTGTCCATTTAATTACCCAGTGTATCACCATATTACAGTATTCATCTGGCCACAAAACCGAATGAACTGATAAACTGATAATACATGTATTAATACTTCGTACGTGTGTTTACAATTGTATTACGTTGAGTATTACCCAATCGTTTACCAACTACACACTGGCTAACCATGTATACATACGTGTTTAAACCGATTGTAGATTATATACACTTACTTGCAGTTTATATCGAACTACAAATGTATACATATACGGGGTTTCCTCCAAAATGTTAAAATCAAACACCGGAAAATTGATCAAACGATTTATGAACAGAAATTTAAGGTTTTGACCGAACAGATCAAAATCTTTCAATATATCAAATCCAGTACGCAATAGACTGTCAATATTTAAGGTGAATCATCAAAGCACAAATTTGTGGAAAAAAAGCCACCTGACATTTTTGCTATGCGTCCTAAAAAGTGGCGTTGTTCAATAATTACTGAAAGTACATAACAAAAATGAGTTTTTATCAATAGCTAATGATTAAATGTACATTTCTGCACCAGTAACATAATATTTGATGATAAACAAGTATCTATAATTCTCACCTGAACTTACGCAAATTCCAGTCGCCAAAATAATGTATCATAATATCAAAATTAATTTAAACTACAATGTCCAACAATAACTTCAATATGTCATTGAGGGTTTCCATATTTCAATTTTTCACTTTTAAATGTTCTTCCATGTTTATTTTCAATTTTTAACACAGTCCTAAATATTCACATTTTAGAAAAATCCTCCACACATGTGTTTACACTATATGTATGTACTACACAGTAGCCTAAACAAATACAGAAGAAAAATCACTGTGTGAAAGTTGAGGACTGTGTTAAGAATTGAAAATAAACATGGAAAAAACATTTAATAATGAAAATTTAAAATATGGAAACCCTCAATCACTGTGTGGTAGCACTGTACGCAAAAACACACAGAAACAAGCTATTCATTGACTGCTCCGTTGCGTACAGATTTTTGACTAAAATTGTTTCTCCGTTGCGTACATAAATTGTTTTCTCCGTTGCGTACTGTACAATGTTTACACTTAGCACCGTGGCGTACAGTATGTAAAATTTAAACGCTTTAAAACATCTACTACAAGGGATTTTGATGAGGAAATAATGGATATACTTGAGGAGCTTTACATTCTCCATACACGTGGACAAGTATTTTTGTCGATTCATTCATTTTAACGGAATAATCGTCGGTTTTGTTCAGTTTCCTCGCTTCGTTTTTCAAAAAACTCAACATGAGATGTTCAGACACTGATTTTGTGAAAACGGCGTGGTTTGATAAAAAACGATTATTAGCCGCCGATTGCCGTTTTAAAGTTCTTTCATTTGATGTATACTATTGTGTAGAGGACGTCGTATTTAAAAAGTTTGAACCAAAAACAAACGACACCTACCTCACAACATTTATCCGTCCGCCATCTTGTAAACACCGTTGATTTTTTGCGTACAGTGCTACCACACAGTATCAATGACATATTGAAGTTTTCTGTAAGTTTGAACATTTTATTACAATACTGGATATAAAGTATATATGCTTATCAGGTGGCCGCCAGTTTTAAGAAAGCTTTCCCTAAAACCAGCTTGAAGCTATCAACATTCTCCAAAAAGAACCTAAAAGAGAAAATTGGGATTGCGGGACCCGACAAACTACTACAAAAAAGGCAGACATCAAATTTACCCTTCAGAGGATTCAAATTTACACTATGTGTGTTTCAATAAGGTCAAACTAGTCTAAAACGTCTATATAACGACTTTTAAAAACGAAATCACAGCGATGACAAATCACAACTTCCAACTTCGAAAATTGTTCCGGAGTTTGCTCCCAAACCACAAAAGCTACGTTCATGAACAAAAATTGTGAGCTTTTTAAAATGATGCGCATATACTTTATATCCATTAATGTAATAAAATGTTCAAACTTACCGAAAACGTATCCATTTTTGCACAAAAAAATCACAATACCGAATTGGCCATACAACATAAAATTGTTTAGGTCATTATAAACCAGAAATTCGTTAACATTATTTAGACTTTTAAAATAATTCTTCTAGGAGACAAAACCCCTGAATAGTACCACAAAGGGAAATATTAAGTGTTTAAATATCTTCAAAACTGATTACCCGTGGAAACACACATTTCAAGAATATATTACTTGCTTAACTTAAATTATTTCTTTATAAAAACATGATGTGTTTTATAAACACCATGCCCCCTCCGGTTGCCATTTTTGAAAATGCACAGGTCCTGTAGAGATTGTCATGATGAACCAAGATATGAAGTTCGATGATTGCAGGTGGTAGCGTTTTGAATTAATAGGCAAGGTTAAATTTCGATACAGGCAAACAAAGGGCCGTAAATCTGCTTAAAATGATCGAATC
Organism: Lutraria lutraria; assembly: GCA_964023205.1. NCBI lineage: Eukaryota > Metazoa > Mollusca > Bivalvia > Venerida > Mactridae > Lutraria > Lutraria lutraria. The sequence continues at coordinate 8,007,960 of OZ026839.1, read as the reverse complement.
ACAAAACCCTAACAATATGTGCTGGTGAACATGGTAAGAATAGTTCTATCAAAGTTTGGTAAAAATCCCTTGAGAAATACAGAAGTAGTTGCAAACAAAAGAGTATTTCTGCATATATTACATATGCACAAAATAAACAAAGGGCCACAATTCCGTCAAAATTTACTGAATCATAAAACCTTTACAACATGCATTGGGTATCTCGATAACAAAAGTTCCATGAAAGTTTTATCAAAATCCCTTGAGAAAACAAGGAAACAAGAGTATTTCGCTGTTGGTCCATTCTCACACAACTTGGACAATTGGGTAAAAAAAAAACGATTTTTCTGTACTCCCAGAACTTACTCATTTCCTTAGCATCATATCAGGATACATATAAACTAATGATTTCCAAAATTTTACCAGCAACATATTAACAGTTTTCGAGATTCGGATGTTTAATTGGTCTTGTTGCTGTATTTTTTACTGCATTTTTAAACAGTACCCATGATAGTTCGATGTTATATAACTATGAATTGGTATAACTTTTGTACAAGTAACCAATAAATATCTGTGCAAAATAGGATAAAATATGATATAAGCTCGCGATTTCCCCCCTTGAGTGAGGAATACTTGGATTATGTCATGATTTTTGAAAATATATTAATAATTTTTACTTCATTTTTGAAAAACTTTGCATTAAGTTGTGAAATAAAACCACTTTAAAGAAGATAAATGTATTTGAACTATTTAATCGAAACAAGTATATGCTTACGATGGTGAAAGCGAATATATTACTCGTCAGACAAACTGATTGAACTTATCACACGAATGAAATGTTGTCCCGTTGATTATTCAAGAGTTGTCTTTGCGAATTGGACTTTGCCATAATGCAAATACGAATATGCATGGTTGCGAATATAATTGTATATGCATCAATTCGATAACTAACCAACATGGCTGAAAATTCATAGATTTGTTGTACGTAATCAACGGGACAACTCTTGAATAATCAACGGGACAACTGCATTTCTCCGTTCCACTTAAATGTGTTATCAGTTTTGCTCGATATGTTACGGGGATACTAAACGCAAGACACTGCAAAATACTTATATACATATTTTTTATACTTTAAGTGCAGTTTGTATTAATATTGAACAATTATATTTTACAAAGATGTAAATACTGACCTACATCGAATATGATTGCGTGCTAAATGCACTCTACACATCTAATCAGACATTATTACACCAAATTTACTTGTGTATTTGAAATCTGCATGCTGTCCGAACATATTTAGAAATTAATAAATGTACATAAATACTAAACAAATTGTTACTGTAATTATCAAAATGTTAGTCCAATAAAAAATCAACGGGACAATCACTACGTAATCAACGAGGCCTTCATTACATAGCACAGAAAACGTCTATGAGACTTTATAAAATAGGGCAGTGGCTTGAAAACGGTATATTAATAAGTCAACAAGCAAAATCAGTAACAGCTTATAAATTATAAGCTATTCACCACTTTAGACGATATCAACCCTTACTCGCCTCAAAAACGAAATTTAGGCGGATGTGTTTTTACCCGTTTTTTTTCTGAAATCGATGGCAGACGACAATTATAAACATATGGTTGACGTTTTGAAGCATATATGAGCCCAAATGTATATTATAGCGGCAAGAATGTGCAAGATTTAGTCCTATCCTGACAGTGTGTGTCCCGTTGCTTACGTCCCGTTGCTTATGTTAATTTCAAATTTCTAGATTCTAACACAGCAAAATCGAATATTCTTTACACGTATGAAGAAACGTTTCTGCAATACCTTGGTGGGGAATATAGCTCGTCATGTTAAGCTTTTATACCATCTTTATAAGCAATGATAAGCATTTCAATTCAGTTTTTGCTACGGACTCGTTGATTATTGCATCAAAATTACGGTAGTAAATTCGGATTTCATGACCTATCCTTTGTTCTCGTATAATACGTAGATATAAATTGAAACCAACATTCATTTTATTACATTTTACGAATTCAAAAAGCACATTAACTATGTCAAAAGTTATTTTTTTTGTACATTAAGACTTGAGTGTTAAATGTTGTCCCGTTGATTTCGATAATTTGGAGACACGACCCAATATGTGTGCATTTTCGTTAATTGATAGATTTTTAAAAAACAAATAGTTCAGCTGGCTGGCACTCATTACTAACTACGAAATATATTCGGTACTGTGCTGGAATTATGTCGTAGCTGTTTTACAGGATGGATTTTATTTTGTATTATGTACCTGGAGACACAGCATTTTAGACGCACCTGCATAACTATTCCTTCTTAATTTAGACCAAAACAGCTATTTATTCACCAAAATGTAAGCTCATTTTTAAGTATTCATATTAATTGTTCACACGAAACAAAGTGTTAACTTTTTTTCTTTTTCATTGAAAATCGTCATCATTTTCTATACTGAGGACATCAATTGTCCAAGTTGTGTGAGAATGGGCCTGTTACAATCACACAAAATAAACAAAGGGCCATAATTCCGTAAAAAATGATCGAATCACAAAACCCGGAATATATGTGTGGGGGTTCTTGGTAACAGCAAGTCTGTGAAAGTTTCGTCAAAATCCCATGAAAAATGTAGGAGTAGTATCCTAAAAGAAATGATTTCTCTATATATTACATATATATGCACGAAATAAACAAAGGGTCATAATTCCGTTAAATTTATCGAATCATAAAACCATTAAAACATGCATTGGGTATCTCGATAACAATAGTTCCATGAAAGTTTTATCAAAATCCCTTGAGAAAACAAGGAAACAAGAGTATTTCGCTGTTACAATCACACAAAATAAACAAAGGGCCATAATTCCTTAAATGCTTGAGTTTCTATAATTTGCATGCCAATTTTCATTGCTTCTATAAACACATCCATGTCTCCTTGTTCACTGAGATAGTTTGGGTCTATGTTTGGGTAGTCAAATCGTTCACAACTCTTCAATGTGATCGTTCCACGGCTTTTTGGGTGTAATAAGATACATAAAACATATCCTTTGCTTATGTTTTCGCATACTTTATCATATTTGCGGATGGTAATGATGCAAATACTTGAATCAGTACGTCGGGATAATCTGTCTTACAATACTTCGAGTTCATGAAAGCAGTCACAATCAAAGCACTGGACGCTAGTAGTCCGGTTTGAAACAGGACATACTGTCCCAGATTAATCGGATATTCAAGCTTCAATGGCGTAATATTGTCTGTAGTATTTATTCTCGAACGCAAAGGAGTGTACATAATTTATGGTCTTCCAAGTTTGTCCAACTGGTAGATCGACAACAACTGGAATATTCAAACGTTTCAGGTGTGATTTTGGTCCAATTCCGGATAATATTAGAATTTGTGGATGGTAAATATTTGTTCGATGATATCCAACATAGTCAATCTAGATCTGATATCTCTTTCAAGAAAGTCAAATGTTTTGATACTCTGAACAATGCAATGTGTTATACATTAATACGAGCCTTAAACACATATTTATATTCTGAATGTTCTGCTTCCTGGCATGCCCCTTCCTTTGAATTTGGGAATTATAAGTTTATGGCCCTTTTCTATATCAGCACCTACATTAAATCATGTTTGTCCTGTTGAAAGACCTCCCAAACTGACGCTGTGTGTTTATATGTTTTGTCGGCCTGCTCTAGAATCTTCAACAGAGGGTTTCGCTTCAGCAATGGCTTTCTTGTACCTGAAAGTAGAAAGAACATAATGTATTTAAAACATATCGCTAGTTTCCCAAAAACATTTACCTTAATGTCAAACATTTAAAATGACAAAAATCTGCCTTTAAACTATTTCAAACTCCACCGCATGATCATCTGGAGATAAACGATAATACCACAATGATATCAAAAATAATACAGAATGTCAGAAAGTGTGTAAACAATCTTGTCTGAGTTTCATAAATTAGTGTCAGTAAATGTTTATTTCATAGCATAAAGATATAGCAAAATAATGCTGATACATTTTTTCATTAGTTTTCGAAATTAAGTTCCAAATATTCTGTGCTCAGTGTTACTGATATCTATGTGTGCATCTGTATAAAGCACATGCATGTTTATAGATACAATCTGAATGATAAAAGATTAACGTTAAGAGGAAAATAAGAAAATGATCCACATAAAAGAACTTAATAATAATCAATGCATGGATATAAATTGGAATTCCATACTGTATTAGACTCCAAATATTAAATGTCAATATGTATATGTACATTAAATTGAATAAAACTAGCCACCACTATGACGTTTTTTCCTGTATGAAACACGTAACACTGACTCAGGTGTGGTACACTCACATATCGTTATTCAAAGTAAATATGTCTAATTGTTATTTTGCTAACATAAGCCAAGTCAGATTCATTATTGACTGTATTGTAATAACTGTATTGACCAAATATGATGCTATTAGCATAAGAGCAAGTGCAGTTATAGTACTCACATAGATCATGATGCAATAGGGGCCTACAATACAATAACATACAATATATTTCCAATGGTCCAGCCCCCTGTACACGATGACATGGGAATTCATGAGTACAATTCAACCAAGGAATTCAAGTATGATTTTTTTTGGAAAAAGGAAAAATAGTGAACTAGATTAACAACAATGATATGCTAAAATAGTCACACTTTCTACATATTGTGAGCATCGCATACAGCAGTGCTTGCAGCGCTTTGATTGATAATGGCTCGGGGTATGCTGTATGTATATTACAAAGTATATTTGTGTACATGTTTTAAATCTGTAATAGTGTGTGTACTCTATAATGTCTGTACATGCAAGTTATCGGTTAATAAAGGGGCTTTAAATACTTAGGGAGTTAATTTCTTCCGAGCAATATTGAAATGAATATTGAAGTAGGTTTTTTTGGAAATTGCAAAACATTCCGCTTATAAACGCTGCAATAATTGCACTATAAACACTATAAACACTGTATTGCATGATGAGTGCATTCGTTATCGCGTTCATGTAAATCTTCCATACGTTATTGTACTGTTATCATTTGGGTTATATTTATATGATATACAGATATGTAACCGACATTCGAAGTTGTAGTTCATAATTTAAAGATGGGATTTTTGAAAAGCGCTTTGTTAATTGGAATGATAGCTTACTGCTTACGTTACTTCACGCGGCCAAATGTGACTCCAACAGTTGCTGAAGTAAATGACACTTACGATTATATCGTGGTCGGTGCAGGCTCCGCTGGAGCTGTGGTTGCTGCCAGACTCTCTGAAGATTCAGACGCTAGTGTTCTAGTATTAGAGGCAGGCGATGATGACAATGGGGACCCGATTTTTTCAATTCCATTGGCTGCTATTCAACTTTGGCAGACGAAATGGGACTGGGAATATTACACAGTCCCACAAAAAAGTACCGGACTAGCTGCTCAAAAAACAGGCGAACTTTTCTGGCCTCGAGGGAAGGTTCTCGGAGGGACAAGTATGTTTAACTCAATGAACTATGTCCGTGGTAGCCGTCATGATTACGATGAATGGGCAAGAAACGGGAATACTGGGTGGAGCTATAAAGATGTGCTTCCTTACTTTTTGAAATCTGAAAATATGCTTGATGAAGACCTTAAAAATTCAAAATATCATAGTACTGGAGGTCCGCTTGGTGTCACTGTTGAAAGATTTGTTCCAATAGGGGAAATGTTTGTTGAAGCGGGAAAGGAATTGGGTTTTAAAGAGGTAGACCACAACGGAGAAAGTCAGTTAGGCTTCAGTAAATCCCAAGTAAATGTTCGAGGTGGATACAGGGCAAGTACTTTACGGGAATTTCTAAGACCAGCAATGACACGTACTAATCTTCACGTGGCGACTAACGCGCACGTGACTAAAGTTATAATAGAAAATAAAAAGGCCACTGGTATTTCTTTCATAAGGAATGGTGTCAAGAAAATGGTCAGTGTACGACGTGAAGTCATTGTTTCTGCTGGAACCATCGGTTCTCCACAAATACTAATGTTGTCTGGAATAGGACCAAAAACGCATTTGGAAAGTTTGAATATCCCAGTTGTTGCTGATCTTCCAGTAGGACAGAACCTTCAGGATCACATGTACGGAATACTGCGCTCGCGAATAAACACTACTGACAGTATCACAGCATCAAAAGCCCAATCTCCATTTAATCTAGCACGGTATTCTCTGTTTCAGACCGGACTTTTAGCTTCTACCGGTTTAACAGGTACGGCATTTATGAAGTCTAAGAAATGTAAGACAGATTATCCGGACATACTTGTTCACATATATGCTTCCTTACCACCTGCTCACTTAATGAAATTCGCTACCGAATATGTAAAAGACCTCTTTTATGAGGATTCGGTGGAAGGATTTGCAATTCTTCCAATAATTTTACACCCTAAAAGCCGTGGAACGATTACATTGAAGAGTCGTGATCCGTTCGATTATCCAAATATCGACCCAAACTATCTCAGTGAACAAGAGGACATGGATGTGTTTATAGAAGCAATGAAATTTGGCATGAAAATTATCGAAACGCAAACTTTTAAGAAAACTGGTGCTGACAAAAACTATATGAGAATTAATACATGTAAAAATCACGAATTTATGTCTGACAATTTTTACGAGTGCTTGATCAGGCATTTTGGTAGCACAGATTTTCACCCCACATCAACTTGTCGAATGGGTCCTGATGGAGACTTGAACTCCGTAGTAGATTTCAATCTCAGAGTGAAAGGTGTTGCAGGAATACGTGTAGTGGACGCGTCTATTATGCCAAATGTTATATCTGGAAACACAAATGCTCCCGCAATAATGATTGCCGAGAAAGCTGCTGACATGATTAGAGGGAAGGACACAGTCATTGAATTTAAAGAGCGTGTAAAGGACATTGTCTAAATTGAAAAGAAATGTGGTTTATTACTGCAGAAAAGAATTTGTTGAAAATAATGAATTTGTAATCTGAATCTTTCATGTATTGGAATTATACAATCTGAACGGTTGCACATCATACAATCCGCAAATGAATGCAGACACTTTTCAATATGTTCTTGTTAGACTACCTCTAGCCCTATCAGTTTTGTCATCATAATTCATGCTAAAACATGATCTTCACACGAAGCATGTCCAAATGTTCACGAATTTTCAATTCTAAAGAATTATTGCAAAATCGGCATTGTATTTCAACGGTCACGAAATTTTAAAGGTTTTTTTTTGTTTGAAATTGTTTCTAAAAGTCACGCAGTTGTTGAAAATTGTCTTTGTTACACATAAAATCGAAAGTTGCGTATTGTCTTTTAGCGGTTTTAATATTAGTTTTGGATACTGTCTATCTGACTTATTTGGATTTGACCACAGCTTGTATTTTGTGTACTTTTTTTAATTTTGGGAATTGAAACACATAGAAACTCTTAGACAGTAAATTATCGAGTAAATGATAAGTTTTGTAGAAACGTACGTAGAATCTTGTGTTCGATCATTCCCACTATTCATCATCAGAATCGATCAGCCTTTACATTTTACAAATGGACGACTAAACCACACCATTGCGACTTAACCCATTGAGGTCAAGAACGAATATTCATCCTTTAAATCAAAGGGATAAGAATTCAAAGGATTGTAATTGTCCTTAATATCATTTTTAGGAAATCTCACGGTAAATAATTTTCTATCATGGAAACCTGTAAAAATTTGAACTTTTCAGATAATATCATTGAGTATTAGGGATGTGATTCCTGAATATATACATTCTACTTCTTTTGTGTATGAGCACATTTATTTGGTCGCAATAGTTAGCCCACAATACGACCAGATACTATTTATGATATATAAAATATATTTATGTATTTCATTGATTCAATTAATATCTTCCTGAATTTCAATATCTACAGGAAGTATATATACATGATCCTTCGGACCATTTAAACTTTTAAAGACATTGAACCAGGAATGCGAGGCATGCGACTTTTAAAAGGTCCAGCAAGGCCCTGTGATCACAATAGGGGGTAATGAAACAGGCAGAGTCATTGATATACTAGCTTCTGTTTACATATTCAGTTACTCTATGCTGATACTTAATCACAAACTTATTCTTACCATAAATCAATCAAACTGATGACCTTACTTTTTGACAAGGTGTCAAGTCTACAGACCGTGACCAGACAGGAATAGACATATAAGGGACAATAAATCAATTAAGAGATTAGGACTCATGTGGATTTTGGGAACTCGCTGTGTCTTTAACATCAGCCTAAATCGTTTTTTTTTGTTGTTTATATCGAGTTTTACGACCCTTTTCAACAGTCAGAGTCATATGAGGCGGACAGTTCACCCACCATCGTTACTGGGAAGAACCAGTACTAGACACCCGTCCTACGTAAGCAACTGCCTACTTTCTTACATAAAGAGAAATGGTCGGTAGCGGGACTCGAAACCACGGCCCTCTATCAGTGAGAATTTACAGTGATATGAAGTCAGTGAAGTTAACCACTCGACCACGGAGCAGCCAAAATCGATACTGATCAACATAAATATAACATTATGATAATATATATGGGATACCCAGATGGCAGAATATTTTTAATATCTTAAATGTTTGCGTTTCTATAATGTTCATGCCAAATTTCATTGCTTCTATAAACACATCCATACCCTCTTGCTCACTGAGATAGTTCGGTTCGATATTTGGATAATCAAATGGATCACGACTCTTCAATGTGACTGTTCCGCGGCTTTTGGGGTGTAATATGATTGGAAGAATTAAAAATCCTTCCACCCATTCTTCATAGAACATATCTTTTGCAAACTCAGGAGCGAATTTGGTAAAATGAGCAGGTGGTAAAGAAGCATAAAAATGTATTTGCATGTCGGGATAATCTGTCTTACAGTTCTTGGACTTCATGAATGCAGTACCCGTCATACCGGTAGACGCTAAAAATCCTGACTGAAATAGAAGGTATCTTGCTAAAGTATTTGGGTGAAGAAATTAAACTGTGCAGGCTTTTCGCGGCCTATAACCACATGGTATATTGTTTTGTTAATGGTTGATTCATGTAGCCCAAGTTTCATCCAACAATTTTCCGAATCTATCGGTATCAAACTGATTAAAGTTGTTACTGTTGTAGTTTGTCCATAGACCCTGCAGAGAAATTTGGAAAAAAAGTGGTATAATGAGAAAGTCTGTCTTCAAATTTCTCTGCAGGGTCTATATGTACAACCTACGACAGCAATTAACACTTCTAATTTTGGTACCGATCGATTCGGAAAAGTGTTGGCTGGAACATGGGTTACATGAAAAACTCGAAACATTTAAACTTTCGACGAAAAATAAGACTTACTTTTGAACTCGTCGGCGCCCCCATTTTTCCCGACCCTGTCACGGGTATTAAAACAATTTACCTCGTGATTATAGACGACAAAACATGCATGAAAGATTCTGATTTCAATAACCTTCTAACATTTATATTCATAATTCGTTAGAGTAAATTTGTAAACCCGTACGTATACATTCGATATACACTACAAGTAAGCTAAGTGCATGTATATCTCATCTAGGTCGATTTTAAATGCATAGAGCGCTGGAGTGTAGTGTATAATATATAGTACAAGTTAAATGTGTGTACGGCGCAAAATCGCATCCGGCAATACAATACTAGAATGTGGCCTATGTAACATTTTTTATCAGGATGTGCGAAGTTTCAGATCAAACGAATTTGTTATTTTGACTTAACTGATCCCGAAACTAAAGTGATCATCTACTCCATCAAAAATACAAGCCGTTGATGTTTCATGAATCTCATAAATCTGGTCATATGGTTCTACAGTTCACGAGGTACTCTATACTCTATAGATTTTCAACTGTAAAGTGACCATCTATATCGAACCATAAAGTGACCGTCTATGTCGAACCAATTAAGTCATCATTTCTCACCTGATCGGACATTTTTTGTATTGAGCTCCGAAATCGATATTTAATTAATGACAATTGCGTAAACAAGTCAGTGTCCACGCTCGCGATTATAAAATTAGTCTGTGTGAATATGTTTATAATGTTTTGTTTATTTGCGACATGTTGCTAAAATAAATACATCGAAACGTATAAATACCGTGTTCCGTATCTTATAACACGATTAAATGATTATTACAACACACCGACGATCGCTCCAAAATGTAATAAACACCGCGAATTTCTCTAATAATTTATACATCGAAGTTCATTTAGATCGAACAATTTTTCCTAAGTCCTTTGATATAAAGAGTTTCGGCTGCATTTTCAAGCGCACGACCATTCGGGCTACCAAATAGCAAGATGCACTGGACTGGACCAGTAAGCTATTGATTGTCGTTCGGACCTGCCTTAATGTCGAACCCTGTCGTCACAGTGTCCATATAAATACTAAACTAGTTCTCGTTGTAGCGCACCAGGCAGAGTCAAATTCTCAGTCAACTGAAACCACTTTTATTGAAATATTGACACGTTTCTAGTAATTTATAGGTGATTGACATTGACGAGACGACAACGATATGAAACAGCTACTAGTATTCGGTGAATGTCACGTGATCATTGAGACTATTAGCGAGTCCGATTAACAACTTGAATAATACACAGTCTGTATGTACACATGAACACCAGTTAAAAAGTAGTTTTGCTTCATCCTCAGTAATATAACACAATGCTTGATAGTGTACTAAATTCAACGCCATGTTTGTTTACTATAGTAGGATTGGATTCGGTTCGTTTATTAACAGATGGGCAGATTCATTCCCGTCGTTGTTTATCGAGCTCACTCCATTCTTAGACTATAAATAGCGACTGCATCATCAAGCTAACACTAGTTGGTGTGAGTAACACGTGACCTCGCTCTATTTCTGTTTTGTTTATATCACGTGATGACCATTTCGGATATTTCGAGCACTGTCACTAATCTGTTTCGGTGCAAGAAGTTGCGATTAAAATTGCATTGCCACTTAAAATTCGAATATTTCGGGCACTGTCAGTAATCTGCTTCGGTGCAAGAAGTTGCGATTTTGCATTGCCACTTAAAAATAAGCATTCCCGAGAGTACGGCGTACAATAAAATGGGCGAATGACCTGGTATAGAGAAATAAGTCACTGCCGAAATTAGGTCAAACTATGGAAAGCCTTGACTGTCTTATAAGTACAAGATGAACGTTATTGTGTCCAAATAGCAATATATTTAGCCACTTTGTCAATATGTTAAGTCAATGTGTCATTATATTATGTGCATTTATCAATATATTATGTAAAATCATCCTTTACTGTAGTTTTGTTGCTCTGCCAGTTTTAGCCGAGACAACTGTCTAAGCGTGGCTGCGTCGCTGATATACAGGGTCCCTAGCTGTATTGGCCTAGTAAATGTTAGCTTTGAGGGGATTTGAGGAAAATGTATAACTTCAGAAAGAAACTTGAAATACTGCTAGGCCAGTTAACAACTACACAGTTCTCTCAATACTCTACGTACCATAGGTATATTCCTGAATCTAGAAACGTGTCGTTAGTGTATACTGTACACATAACTTTAATAATCGCTACTGCACTTCAGTGACAGTTTGTCAAACTTTGACAATTTTAAATAACCTGAATGAGGCGAAGTTATAAATCATGAAAACTAAGTATGTCAAACGTTACACATAGGGAAAACAACTAAAACATGAAAATAGATTATTCCACAATGCGTGCTCAACGTCTTGCACACGCGTTCATGTGACCAGGTAAGTTTACGACGTATGCATGTAACAATCGCAGTTAATAAACGAGCTGTCTCCGAAGTCAAAAGCAAAGCATATTTTGTATTATATAGCTTTCAACGCTCCAGCAACAGCGTACACTTTCTATCTCTACGAGCGTAGTTATGGGAGTTAACTCGGTAATAAGAAACATCTAATATATGTATCGATTATCTCTCTTGGCAGTCGTGTAGCAGGCCTAAAATTTCGACAAAATGCTATTTAGCTGCCATATGTTGATAGTAAAATGTTTGTAAAACGCATTTTGAAACCTTTAAAACATGTTTCGTTCGATCAAATGGTCTACATAATTATAATTGCAATATTTTCACTTTTCATAAGACCAACGAGTGACAACTTAGGAGACAAACGAACCGGGTAACTGATTTTTATCATAATACTTCATTAAAAGGGAGGTTACTGCGAAATAGCTAAACTGAATTGCAGACGCCGCAAAAAAACACAATGACAATAAGAATGTTTCTTTGAAATCAAATTGATGAAATCTCAGGATAATTGCGTCTTTATGTGTTAGTATAATACGAATATGTGTTCTTATGTGTTTATTTTGTTCAGGTTTAAATAATGAGTTTGTGGTAGCCTATCCGACTTTTCGTATCCAAGACAATTCGACCTAGAAATACAAAAATGAGTGCTGCACATCACGGCTTTATGAGCGCGCATGTCACTGGACACCGTTATTCTGTTTTTATTGAAATCATAGTACTTGCAGGCGCGTAGCTGCCTATACGCGAGTACGCGGCTGAATCCACATGATTCTGACCAAAAAAAAAAATCAGGAATTTTTTAAAATCACAAAAATCTACTTCATTAATGTATTTACGGTACCAAACTGACTTCTTGAGAACTACATTAATGACCCTGAAATCGCCTAGAATGCACCAGATTGCACCATTATTTCCAAAATTTTTCGGGGGAGCATGCCCCCGGACCCCCCTAGCTTAATCCTGAATCCACATCCATGGAGGGCTAGCTACGCGCCTGACTTGTTATGAAACACCGATTTTCTAGAATCTTAGGCCTAATGACAAGCAGCGGTAGGTATAAATGGGTCAATAATTTTGAAATACAACTATTAACTTAAAATCAAAATCCTGTTTGGTTTATTTGCAGAAAAGAGTTTTCCTTGAATTTCCTCTTCCTACCGTATATTTCTCACTATCGGACAAGTGTTCCTTTTGTGGTAGATAAAAAACTGCCAGTACTTAAACACACTTTGTTATCTCTGTGTTTTGTTATAATTCCTAGCTGACTGAAGTTTATAGTGGTTGAACCATTACTCAGTGCAGTGTGTACGTGCATTTCTCCACGTCTAGTGGAAAATCTAGTCAGGATCTTCGTTTGATGATTAATCCCTATGCTGTCCTAAGTTGATACATTAAAAGTTGTGACACTTTTAAGATTATAATTGGTATTCATGAACTCTGGATATTTTTCTGACCTATTTGCTTTGTTATATTCAAAATGACAATTTAATTACATAAAAGTGTAACTAATTAATATTGTAAAGGTGAAATATAATAGTTTTTATCACAATTCCAATACATAGACATTGGAACTTAATCTCAGTTTATATTTGAACAATATTTGAATATTTACATACACTGGACGTATTTAGTTTTAAAGTATTAAAGTAAATTATATGGCTAAAAATAAAGCAGTCATATTCTTTCTGCAACTTCAAATCTTAGATTTAAAAACAAACATTGTTGCAATGATCTTCCAAATTAGGAGTTGGTGTTCCAGTCTTACAATTTAGACACATCCATTGAAAACCAAGGGTAAATCAAAGTACTGAAAGTACTAATGGAAACTGAATTTACATAGACTTGCACTGCAACATGGAACAGGAACTAGTTTAACTATCAGATGGTGGATGTTGAAAACAGAGTACTTTGGTCCGCAACAAAATTCATGCGCGCCGAATGAGTGATGGCTATGGAAAGCTTCATTTTCATTCAGTTTCCAAAAATAATTACAGTTGCAAATTCTTATGGTTAACCACCTGGTACACCTTGACTCCAGTAGGATACCAGTGTATCAATTCCATTATGGCCTTCCTGGTTTTTTTTTCCTTCTATAACAGAGGCCGAAATTCGCTGACTTCCCAAATGCTAAATGGCTGTTTTTTTCCCAATTTGAGGCAAAAAATTCCCCAAAATACAATGCTACTTTAAATTGGTTTGTCTAACCTTCTCAAAATTTGGCCAAATATCGCGCTTGAATTTCCCAAAATGAAAGGCTAAGGCCCCTTCCCAATTTTTGGAAAAAAGGCTCTGCCTTCATCATTATATTGAGCAAGGAGAGGAAACATTGGTTGAAAATTAAACATTAGCTTAGATTAAGGTGTAAACCCGGCAGTCATGTGAATAGATTTTTGTCGGCTCAGTTATAAAGTGCTGGACCCTTGATAAAAAGAAATGAGTTCAAATCCCTGCATATAATTCTTTTTTTTTGGAAGTCTCTTAATGGGACATTAGTGCAGTCAAACTTGTGTTAGTAGCCACCTGTGAATACATGTAAAAGCAGCTCTGTGAATCAAGGTCATTCTTTTTATAACAAATGACCTCTGAATAAAGGGCACCTGTCAATAAAGGTCACATTTAGTATTTCCCAAGGTTGGTCTTTGTTTACAGGTTTGACTATACTGAACATGTACATCAATTTTCACTTTGTGGACATCTTAGCTAATTAAGTTTGTAGGTTACTTACAATTCAGCTGATGACAAAATTAATTAGATGACTGTCAGGAGTCCAATATTCCACTGCATTTAACATTTGTGTTGACAGTTAGTTAGCTGTGAGTTATTGTATTGATCTAGAAGATGAGGTGAGAAAACTATGCGAAATCATTTAGATCTGCTAAAATGATATTTTGAAAGTAAATTTTGTTGATATTTCAGAATCTGATAGTGACTGGAGTAATTAACTTTCGATAAATTGATTTATTCATTTTGATTTAACGCTGTTTTGCATTCAAAATTTCAGTAATATATGGCGGCCAATTCACCATGTTTTCCTGCATGGTATTCTAACCGGTACTTACTTAAATTGCCCTTCCATTTGGAATAATAGGCAACTTCTCCACATGTGGAGTAAAATTGAAATTTTTGTCTATTTTTTATAAGTTTCTTGGAAGGGTATGACCTGCCGCGACTGGGAATAGAACCTGGATTGTTGGGTTACCAGCACACTAACCACTGGGCCACAGTCCAATAAATTAATGTTGTGTTCACACCATGGTAATATAAACAGACTCAAAATTTAACTGACTTAACAAATATTTCTACATTTTATTCTAAATAGATCTATAATATATTGTTTATTTCTAACATAATGAAGTATTTTGTTGGACATGTCTAACACTCTGATGCATTTCGAGAATTTTGCTTATTAAAATATTTATTCATTTATTTACATCATTATCATCATAATTATGATGCATTAGATAGATTAATTTATTTAGGTTTTGGCAATACAATATGATACGAATTGATATACACAAAATGTAAGAAAAAACAATCTTTAAGATATAATTTTGAAAATACCATATGCCATGTACACAAGTAAACCATTGTGGACCCTATTTTAGGTTAGGTATTATTATTATGTAGAATTAGTCATTGAATGCTAAATTTGATAAAAATTGGATCTGGCAAATACCACAATTAGAATACTATATTGGATTATGATTGTTTGTCTTAGATAAATTGACACTACAGATACTATCACAAACAGAATTGTCGCTCTTGCAATGTCGATGCTAATTATTACTGTAATTGCGGAAGTTTTGCGTAGGCTGCCAGTCTACGTAATTCTCACAGTATTTTGCTGTAGAGTAAGTCAAGTTTCATATTAAGCAGGATTATTGGCAGAAATAAATGTCTGCCAAACAGACACAGGAATCCTCTCTCTTACAACAGAGTATTGGTGGAAAAACTAATATCTGAAATCGAAAATGAGGTAATGTACAGAATGCCAGAGAGTCAGATCAGTTCCTGTTATAAGAACAACATGGCCGATATCAGCTTGGTACTTATGATATTGTAGGTGTTTTTGTCTGTGAAAAACGTCAGGTTGTGGTGTAAAAGAGATTTTTTACCATTCATTGCTACTGACAGGTTAGTTTGATTTATTGAATTCTCGAAGATTGTTTGAAGTAAATATCTAAATATGGACAGGGACTGTATAATAGAGTCCCTGACATGGAGGAGTCATGTATGAGTATATCTAGTCATACAGGGTCACTCAAATTTCATTTAATTTAAAGACCCTGGAATAGTGCATATAGAGTTACCGGTATATTAGAATAATTTTTATTTTGAGTGCATTTTTACAGCGTTGGCTACAAACAAACAATGCTTTTAAGGTTTTTATCGCATGAATTTCTTAGTATGACTACAAATGTATATGATTAGAATTTAGAATCATTTTACAGACATTAGGTCTGACAGTAACTTACGGTATGTGATATGTTGGCACATATACTTGGTACTCAATGGAAATATGATCACAGTTCAGACCACATGCTCATACATTACATCATACAGTTAACTTGTTCTCGACTGTCGGAAAGAGTTGTTGGATCTATTTGCTAAGAGCCATGCCATTTCTAAGTCATTGTGAATGGGCTGGTCTTCTCATTAATGTTAGTTCAACCAAATTGACATTTTATGATTGACCGGTCTAAATTCATTTACGAAATTTGTCTACTGAAATGCTGAATTAGCTAGGCTAAATTAAGGTGTGTGACACATTGGATTGCGTAATATGAATAAATTAGCCATTCAGTGCTGAATCAAGTCTGATATCAAATTATCTGATCACAAATTGGTTTCTGTTATTTATCAGTATCACGATTGAGTGCTTGAATTTAAATAATTCACTTAAAATTAATCATTTAATACTACACTTAATGAACTGTGGTTTGCTTTATATAAGGAGATCCAGTGCATAATATTAAACATGCACAAATGTATTCTTTACATTTGGGTTTGGACTGGGGAACTTAAACTTCTCACCAATAGCCAGGGGTCATAAGTTGTTTGTCCAGCTTTAACCCTAGATGTACAACTCAGTCTTCAT
Organism: Lutraria lutraria; assembly: GCA_964023205.1. Classification (NCBI taxonomy): domain Eukaryota; kingdom Metazoa; phylum Mollusca; class Bivalvia; order Venerida; family Mactridae; genus Lutraria; species Lutraria lutraria. Next base: position 7,991,097 of record OZ026839.1, on the reverse strand, counting down.
GCTAACCAACTAGCCCACAGCCCGGGGCTGGTACATTTCTTATCGGGCTAGTGAACTTTCTAAAAATTGTGTATTCAGTCTAGTGGTAAATTGTTTATTTCAAATAGTTCACATATTGTTCGGGCTGGTGCTTTAAAAATACTAGTTCGAACAGTGCAACTTGGTAGAAATACCTAAGCTAGCTGGACTGCTTCTTTTCTGGTCCCATAAATAGTTTAACCTTTTTTGTATGGTATATAAACACTGAGCTCCCTTTAGCTTCTAATTCTACACTCAGTTGGTTATGAGCAATATCTTGTACATGTATAAATGAACAATAACACTTAAATTAGAAATTTATTGATAGTACGGTGATGAAAATAGTTTCAATGGCCCCTGCTAACTTCTTCCCCCATATTTGTTGAGCAACAGCTGATTTTTCCCCCTGTATTTGTAAATTCGTTGGTATTACATAACATTGTATGACAAATACTATTTTAAGATTGTCAAGGCATGTAAAATTACTCTTGTATTTGATACTCAATCGCTGATTAATAAAGATGGTTAACTGGTTAAAAATAAAAGTTCTTTTATGTCCTTTACATAACTGAGCTTGATTTCTCTGATCAATACACATGTTCATGGAATCGCTTTATGAACACAGTCAATAGTTCACTTTCAAATGACATTCTCTGACCTTTTAAATGTCAAGTTTTTGTTTAACATTTTTATAAGCTAGTTTTGAAGTGTTTGATGGTGTTCGAAATAGTCTCATGTACAACATTGTCAACAATTGTAAGCAATTTTGATGAATTCCATTACATGAACATGGACCTGTTACAGAATGTTCTGAAACTGATTGAAATTTTAAGAGAGTACATTTGTTTTATCAATTTATGTTTTATTTATATGCACTTATTTCTGAGCAGTAGATTCTTCATTTATTTTACAACACTACACTAGGTTGTGAATTAAGTATGCTAACTACAATTTATGCAGTACAGATAAATACAGTGAACATGCAGTTATTGTTAACCATTCTACATTTTATTTTGAATGATTAATGTTATGTATTTACTTATTTTAGTGCTTGTGATGTGATTCAGCATAATTTTTTGAATTTTAATATTCTCATATATTTGCAACAGTTTCAAAGAAGAAATCGAGCTGTTGTGATCACTGTGGCGTCTGCATCAGTGTCTGCATCAGTGCATAAACTCTTTAATGCAGCTCATAACGAAACTTCATGGGTGGATTTAGACCGCACTGAAGCAGTGAAAAGATGAGGGTTTATGTATATTTATGTTTACTAACAAGCTCAAACAAAGGCTTTTCAAATACTACACTAACACAGTTTGAACTACCTACTGATAAAACTAATAGGGTTGGCACCACTTGGTGGTGCTTTTGTTTTTGGAAGGAGATTTTCACGTTCCTATGTTAACATCAGGCTAGCGGTGCTGTTGTTTCTTATTACTCTTTCCTGTAAATTTTGGTTGAATGTCTGAAAAATTTTGCCTTCAATGTCGAATGCGAAATTTCAGTTAGGCTATCCAATGTTTGTTCAACTGTTATTCAATCATGCTTTGTAGATACCTGTCTAACATCAACGTTACTAATTAATTAATACTTAATTGTATAGTAAATATATTTCAATCCTAGATAGTAATATACCAAAGAAGTAAATTGCCAAAGTTTTGCTTGTATTGCAACACAAAATGGTGTCGTTGTCTGATAGATTATTCCAAAGCTGTTACTGTCCTGATTAGTGCAAAAATGGTTGATTAATGTTTTATGTGGCTTTGAAGAGCTGTTCAGCTTTCCTAAGATGTATTATTTGAATGTAATAAGAGTGTGTATTAAGCAGCAACATATGGACAAACATTTCATATTTATGATTCAGTCTTTGTGCAATATTCTACTGTATGTTATCAAATATTGTTGTAATAGGAGGAGGAAAATAATGTACCCAATGTGGGGCTCGAACCCACAACCCCCTGCTTGCAAGTCAGATGCTCTACCAACTGAGCTAATCGGGCTGGTGAATACCCCAGCCAATTTATAAATAGTATATACATATATATATATGAATTCAGTTAGAAATTGACCAAACAAACTACAGAATTAGTAAAGCTATAGTTTGATTATACACCATTTCGAGGGTTCAGCGCAACAGTGTCGTAACTCGTATTGAAATAAGAACAAGTTACGACAGTGTTGCGCTGAGCCCTCGATTTGTCTTCAACAATGCTGCGTACACTTGCCTCAGACTGGGGCTGCTACACCACTGAAATCAGGCTTTAGATGTAATGGGTGTCATGTTTAATCCTCTAGCTGTGACAAGATTACAGTTTCTACAATATCAGTCAATTGTTCAACATTTAAGACTTTGTTAAATTTCTATTAAAACTATTAACGTTGTCTTGTGTAAAAATATTTGTTAGACATAAGCAGCTTAAAAGCTAAGTGAATTTGAAGGTCATTTTATTACTTACTGGTAACATTAGGTAGAAAACGTGTTTATTTTAAATGCAGTCAAGAACAATGGACTCAAAACGTATGTTTTAAAACATTTATTTTATCTTTATTTTCATATTCTGTATATTAGATTTATATAATTAGATGATGCAATAAATTTTACTCACTTTTATATTTATTAGTACATTTGATCAAAATTCAGTATTTCATAGTTTGTATTTAAAATTATCAGAACTTTCATTTTAGGAGCATGTTGCTATGCATGATTTTAAAAAAATCATTCTAGATTCATTCTGATTTTAATTTCTGGCTTTGGTCCATGAATTTTGTTACAAAGACTGCATAAAATTTACTGAATTTGAATATTGAATTAACCAAATAATTATCAATAAATCTTTGTTTAGTTCACTTAAATTGTTAATTTGTTGAAATGAAATTTCAGTCTAACCCCACCCCATGCTGAGGATAATTATCATAAATCTTTACATAGAAATCTAAAAGTGTATTATCCTTGTCATGTTTTATAATTATTAATTACATTCTATATCATTTTTAAAAAGACTTTGCAGAAGATTTTTCAAATTATGTTTTTGTTAATGAATAGTTTATCAGGTTATTATTGATGCTTTTATTTTAAGTTGATTATATATAATTTCTCGAACACACATCACTGTGACACTATAGTGAATACAGATGAGATGAGAAAAAGAATCCTTTGGTATAAGACTCCATACGAATGTAATTAAAATCAAGTGTTTAAAAAAAGAATTTAATAATGGCTATGTTGCATCCTTGACGTCTACAAACTGGTTTTATTTGTTTAAACATGGTAGTATTCTTATCAGCTACCATATTTAACCAATATTGAGCACTTCTAATGAATGATGAAGACAAAGTTGCAGCAGCAAAGCTGGCAATTTGAGCTCTGTATTGTTAGTTGGTTTGACCTAGCGAGTCCCCCTGGGTTGCCTGCTGTCACCTTTTTGCTGCCCCTTTGTTCTGTACATAAATACCTATCCTACCCCCCCCCCCCCCCCCCTAGATTTGTGAATACATATATTAGTTAGGATAATGTGATAGTGACGTTTCATTTTATGTGTACACAAAAGTTTACATCCATTGTCTGAACCACAGGTGGCTGTATCAGTGTTTGGTTCACCAAAAAGAAAACCCGTCACTGAGCTTATACATACTATCAAGGTAAAAAGCCTACTATATGTCTATATGCCATCGCATCTCGTTGTTTCAGCATTAAAGATGTGCACATGTCATTCAAATAAACTATAAGATATTCATTCCTATCGAAAATCTCATTCAATTACATCTAATAACTGTGAAACGGTAAAATTGTGTTCCTTTCGTTATTTAACTTCACTGCAAGCCATTTTGAGTCAAGCGCTTGTGATGTATCAAGCGATCTGATTGGTCGGCATGAAATGAACAGTCTATTGTACACACATATCCGACCAATCAGATCGCTTGATACATATGTAGCTATTTTCCTTCAGCGCATGTATTTCATGCTGAAATGTTCCACATTGTTTGGCGTATAGACATATAGTAGGCTTTTTACCTTGATAGTAATATAAGCTCAGTGACGGGATTTTTTTGTGTGTGGCCCGAACACTGATACAGCCACCTGTGGTCTGAACAGGTAAAATGGGTTTATAAGAAACAAATATAGTATTATAGTTTAGCATGTCTGGTTGGCGCAGTTGGTAAAGCCTTTAGAATTGATCAGGGGCTAAAATTTTATCACGATTTCAAACCTCACCGGTTGTCTCTTTTTTTCGTTTTCTTTTTCAACTTTTTGCAAATGAATTGTAGTTTCGTTATAATATTTAGTAGTAAATTGTAAAGAGAAAGAATGCATAATATATAATTGTCCTGTGTGTAGTGCAGAAGTACATGAAGTATTAGTACTGCGCACAGGTATTTCGTGCAAACTTATCTGAATGCCAACTAGCTAAATATGACTGAAAATATGTGGACTTTTAATGGCGAACCAATCGTAATTACCAGAATTACAACGAAATGTCTAAGACTATTTTTCATCATGTTTATTACATGTAAAAAAGATATTCAAAAAAGATATGCCAAACGATAAAAATGATGATAATAATATAAACACTAGATCTAGTATATTCCTTCCTTCCAAAAAAAAAAAAAAACGACAAAAAAATGACGATTTTTTAAAAAAGATATATAGCAATAGAAAATAATTTGCGAAAAAGTACCATGTCGCGGTCTCACACAGATCTTTTCACATCAATAGATTATCGTCGGACACCATCGTTACCAACGGCGCTACGTCGACAGTTGATGTATTTATTGAAATTTGTAAATCATGTAGTCAGCCTATATGTCCAATAATAATTTGACAACGGTTTTACACCGTAAAAATGGACTCGACCACAGGGTCACAATACAATTATCCTAACTGAGCATTAGATACTAATAAATACACTGTCAATACATACTAGTTTGGCTCTAGATACTAAATCAGTCAAATTGTCAAGCTGGAATGACTGCCTGGCCTGGGTCTCAAACATGATGTCATTAAATCAAACAGTCCATGACACTCCTGATCAAGCTGAAATAATGGTTTGCAAACCCTGGGTATGTAATTAAGCCAACCACACATGACTGAAATGCTGTGAACTAGTATTATTAAAACCCATTTCAATCTTCAATATCTACAGAGGGTATTTAATAGTATAATTACAGTAGTACCAAACCAAACGTGTAAATTAAGAAAACATTGATCTCTGATTTAGGATTTTGGAGATCTTTTTTTGTGTTATCTCTAAGGCTGAAGATATTTCAGTTCACACATTGTATGTTGAATGCAGTGATGTACAACTTAACATGATGCACCAATGTCTGTACGCACGTCAGCCATTTCATGGTTTGTTAAAGTTTTATTAATCATTTGTTACATGCTTTATTTAATGTCGTTATTGTTTTTGCAAATTATGTTTCATGATCTGACAAGGAGAACGATACATTATTACAGGACACATTTATTGGTTTATGTTAGGTATTATCATATCTTGCGCAAATTGGATGCAGAAAGTGTCAGCTTAAAATAGACATTTTCTTCTTTATGTATAGCCAATAAATGTATGTTTGTAACTTCTATTCTTCATTTATCTAAACAATTCAAGAGATGCCAATGCAAACTTTATACATGTATTCAGCGAAATAAGTTGAATGCCACAAAGGTCAAGGTTACAGACAAGGGCACATGATTTTCATCTCAATAGCTATGTTCATCAGCAATGAATATCTTGGGTCTTCTTTTGATCCTTCATGCGGCTGCAACTCGGTCTGAAGCAAGATTTATTCAGGACACATATCCTATCTTTCAGTGATAACCTTGATCAGATTTTCCTAAAGAAGGAAGGATATTTTAAAGGAAATAACCACTCATGTACTATAATGAATTTATTATTAACACTCAAATGTAGACACACATTGATTTTAGATTAAGCAGTGGTATGGTTTTGCATTAGTTAACAAAAATCTATGTAGTCTTGCAAATGACGGAACATTTCATGCATTGATTGTACAGTGTCTCCATTCCAATGAATGATGCAATATCAGACATAGCTTGTCAATTTCTTTCCTGGCACAGAATCAGAGGGATGGAGTAAATAACTGGTAAACAAACTCATTTTGTCATATTTTTGTGAAATTGTTACCGAATGAATGATTTGCTTCAGTAAATGAAATATTTTGATTACAATATGAGATAAGGATGAATTATTAAGTTGCACGTTAATTTGATCAGAAGTTTAGATAGTAATCATCCTGTCTGTTTGGATGTTTCTTACTTTTTACAATAACTTCCTTGAGTTTAAATTAATTGAGTTTTAAGGCATATTTTTTCCTTTTAACCCTTTTTATAGTTTTTGTTAAATGGTTTCCAAACATTTTGTAGTTGAATTTTTATATGGTTTGATGTTTTTAAATAAGTAACTAATCGATTAAGTTAATCAAGTTGTTAAAAACATTTTACAAATCATACTGTTTAAGGTTATTAGTGTTGGTTGGGTTACCATTAGTGGTAGTCCAACTAATAAGACTGTTTGTGATGGCGAGACACCTTTTTAGCTCTGTTGCTTTTGAAGAAAAAGTCAAGCTATTGTGATCTCTGCGACGTCTGTGCAAAAATTTTAATGTAGCCTGAACAAGGTAGCAACATGAAACTTCATAGGTGGATAGATCTCACTGAGGCGGTGAACAGACAAGCGATGGCACCGCTCCCGACGCTCTTGTTTATTTGACCCATTCCGCAAAGAGTGGGGTTGGCCCTTCTGAATTCATTCTTGAAATCGGTCGACCAGAAAGCCGAGTAAGTAAGGCTACAGTAGTGGAAACAAGGAACTTGTTTTATACCTCATTAAAATGGATAAAACTTCTATGAATCATGCATGAAGGAGGTCATTATGAAAAATGATATTTGTTTCAAATGATTTTTGTACAAATTGTTTTGCTGTTTTATTATGCCTTTTTAAAGCTTATTTAAGAAGTTCTATTTTTAGCTCACCTGATGAATCAGGTGAGCTTTTAGGATCGTTGAATGTCCAGCGTCCATCGTCCGTCCACAATTAGTTTGTTTACACTCTAGCAACCGCAGCTCTTTACGAATCTTGATTAAACTTGCTCACAATGTATATGGCCACAATGTCTCGGCTACGTTCGATTATGGGCAAAATCTAATAATAACTTCTAGAGTTATGGGCCCTTGAATTACAAAATTTGCTATATTTAGCTTGTTTACACTCTATCGCCTTCATTTATTCACCAATCCTGATAATATTTTCAGTAAATGTGTATAACTAAAAGATCTTGGACATGTTCGATTATGGGCAATATCGGACCGGAACTTCAAGAGTTATGGGCCCTTGACTTAGAAAATTTGCTATATTTGAGTTTGTTTACACTCTAGTGCATTTATTTACGGTATTCACCAATCCTAATCATATATTCAGTAAATGTGTATAACTAAAAGATCTTGGACATGTTCGATTATGGGCGGAATCGGACCAGAACTTCAAGAGTTATGGGCCCTTGACTTTGAAAATTTGCACTATTTTAGCTTGTTTACACTCTAGCACCTACATTTATTCACCGATCCTAGTAATATTTTCAGTAAATGTGTATAACCAAAAGATCTTGGACAAGTTTGATTATGGACGGAATCGGACTACATCTTCAGGAGTTATGGGCCCTTGACTTAGCAAATTTGCTATATTTTAGCTTGTTTACACTCTAGCGCCTTCTTTTATTCACCGATCCTAATCATATTTACAATGAATGTGTATGACCTTATGGTTTTGGACAAGTTAAGTTCTAGGTGGAATCAGACCACAACTTCAAGAGTTATGGGCCCTTGGATTAGAAAATTTGCTATGTTTTAGCTTGTTTAACAGTATTATACATTCATTGTTGGTTTTGATCTCAAAATCTATGTAAAAATGAGTTTTACGAGATGGAAACTATATTACCTGGTCATTGATTATTGGGCTTTGTTCTCAGGTGAGCGATAAAGGGCCAGTGTGGCCCTCTTGTTTATTTAACAGCTCTTTAAATCTTGCCAGTGGTATGTAAGAATTTATTTCAGTAATTTAAATGTTAAATGTTGCCTGGTACCTATTGTATAAATTCATATTTTATTAAGTTAACAAAAATTGTTAGATAAATTTGTAATGTGTTTATTTTCTAAGATTATTTAGATGTTTCTAAGCTCACCAGATAGATCAGGTGAGCTTTTAGGATCGATGAATGTATGGTGTCTATCCACAATTAGTTTGTTTACACTTTAGCATCCACAGATCTTAATAAATCGTCATCCAACTTTGTCACAATGTAATTGGCCACAATATCTTGGCCAAGTTCGATTATAGGTGAAATCAGACTAGGACTTCAGGAGTTATAGGCCCTTGACTTAGAAAATTTGCTATATTTTAGCTTGTCTACACTCCAGTACCTTCATTTCTTCAAGAATCCTAATCATATATACAGCAAATTTGTATGACCTTAAGACTTTGGACAAGTTTCATTATGGGTGAAATTGGACAAAGACTTCAAGATTTATGGGCCTTGGCATAGAAATTTGCTATATTGCAGCTTGTTTACACTTTAGCGCCTTCATTTCTTCACCAATCCTAATCATATTTACAATGAATGTGTATGACCTAAAGGTGTAGTTTTTCTCAGGTGAGCGATACAGGGCCATCTTGGCCCTCTAGTTTACTTATGATTGACTGGCTTGTTATTACTTATCCCTTCTTGCTTTGATTGAATGGTTGAATCAGTTTATTACTGCTTCAATTCTCATAAGATCATGTAGAAAAGAAAATTTTGCATGAAATTATATGCAAGCATAAGCAAAATGCACAAATTATGTCAAGAAATTCTTATGTAAAGTGACAGTATGTTGTACTGGCTATCATATCTGACAGTCTGAACAAGATAATAATACTTTGTACTGTATAACCTACAGATAAATGAGATTGTAAAATTAAGCTGAAATATTTTTTAACTAACAATTTACATTTTGGATGATTTAACTTTAATAATAAAACTTAAATGTGATATTGGATTTAATTTTTTCCATAATTTTCAACTGTTAATAACCTGTTAATGAACTGAACTTGCATTGTTAGACTGATTATTGAGATTTAATTAAATATTTTATTGGTCATAAACTGTGAAGGGTTGAACGTCATCTTAATCTTATTTCTTATAAAATCGTTTGGTTTAATATTGATTTAAATACATGAAAATACATACATTCTTGTATAATGTAACACGGTGAACTAAAAAATTGTTATTCTTTGTGAACGATTTATTTTGTTAATCGTGAATACCTCATAGACCGTTTGGCATACAGTCAGAAATCTGACACTGTGTATATATATGCAACTTGGAGCTTTAAATACCTACTGTGTTGCTAGTAACCAGCGCCATTCTTCTTACCTTTGTGGCAGAGTTATATTGATTGAAAACATAATAACTCTATCCAAGGTTTGTGATCAGCAATATATATTCAAAAGTTTTATCTTTATCGAACATGCTTAGAAGTGAAACTTGCGACTCTGGATTCAAAGGTGGGGTAAATTTGATTGTTTAGTGGTAGTGATGGTTTTATAGTATTGGAAGTAAATATTTGACTCTTTCTCCTCTATGTTATTGAACTATTGAAAACTAGGCGTTGCTGTACGTCACTGTCAATAATATACTGGTACTTCTGTTGAATTAAGTTCTTGTTTGTTTTCAAATAAATTTTGAAGGAGATTTTGTTTAATGAATCAAATTTATACATGTTTGTAATTTCAGTGTAAATCTAAATTTATGCGATATTTCATAAGAATATTATAAAAAATATTGGAGTAACAATGTTCAGTTTAAATCAGGTATTTATTCTTTTTTCAGTCATGTTTTGCTTTGGTACATGTGTTTTTAACATAAATATTTGCCTTTTATTCAAAACATAGGGGTATATTATGTATAAATGCGATATTTATCACATGAGATTTTGATAAATGACTTGTTTAGTGCATTACTGGTGTAACTGCTTGCCATTAATTTGTTATCTATAGATTGGTTTACCAGTCAACTGTACCTTGTGGCATAATCCTGGTTTAATCTGCAAAATTAATGTTAAGTTAGTCCAGTTTTATAGCATGGTGGAATTCATCTTAACCACTCTGCAAATATGTTTGGTTGATAAATAAATTCATGAAAGCTTGTGAATTAGTTCAACTTTGTTATTTTTTCTTAGCTGGCACACTGATACATTTGTACTTAAAATAAAGGTTAGTAGAAGATTTTTAAATGGAAATTGTCTTTTCTAATTTGGTATTGTTTAATGCCAATTTTTTAATTGAAATAAATAGATTTATGAACATATACTTATTGTTTTGTACTTGGACCATGAAATGTGTTAGGCCATTATTAATTAAACTATTTTAGCAAATTCTAAATATTATCGTATGCCAATATTCAGTCTGTTTTCTTTGTGTGTGTGTGTGTGGGTGATTATTGTATCATTGTACTAGCTTTTTTAGTATGATATTGATATACACATGTACTCTGTCATTTTCTCAATAATTCATTTTATGTGTGGTACAATTCTATTGATTAAAAGGTTTATTTCCTGTTAAGCGAAAATTTAAAACAATAAAATCACTGTGGATTTTTAAAATGCTGTCAAATCTTTTAATAAAGGGCACCTGTGTATAATGGCCTCTGTGGGTGAATGCTGAACATTCTTTTACAAACATGTATTGTTAAAATAAACTTTCATAAACCCTTGAATATAGGCAAACAGGGCAGTTAAAAGTCTTAAAATTAAATAATGTTTTCCCCTAGTGGCTGTTGTTCACAGATTTGGCTGTACTAACACTTGATATCGCCTCAAGTATGTTCCTGTCGACTTCCCCGTAATAAGATAAATATCTTGAAAAATATTCATTGTTATTAAATCTCATATAACTTAAAATTCATCAGATTTTTCACTTGATTTATAAAGATCTTTTAATAAATATATGAAACAAATGTTATAAATTCAGTTTTATTGCTAGTGATTCAAAACCTACATTTGAGATTTTGTAAGTATTCTATAAATGTTTATTCATTCTATTTAATTGAAAAATTATTTCTGCTAATAATTTTTACTGTTTCAAAATGTTGACTTTAAGCACCAATTTCTGTGATTTGTTTCAACTAGCTATTACTCTCCATGAAATTTGTTGTGTTTTTCTGTTAGAAATTTCCTGTTTGACACTTTGGGAATCTTAAGGCATGAAAACGAAAGTGTTTGTTTCTGGTTATCCAATCTACCTTTAATTTTTTCCCTGTGACTCGATCTAAACTTTGTCTAGGAATGGTTCATCCACTTCAAAACTTATTTTCACTTTCTGCACACTTTAAAGAATAATTTAAAAAAGGAATTCTCTACCTATCCACCTTTTTTAATGAGCATGTATCTAGAAACAAACAAATTCTTTTTGCCTAAGTAGAATCCATTGCATATTTGTTTTTGAACAAAGAAACATTAAAATTGAATTACAAGTTTGGAATCATTTTTTATTTTTCATACAAAAACCTTCATTTACTGTTGGTTTCATTGTTTTAAAGTACATACAAAATTAATATAATTATCCTAGAAAAGGGATGACTCAGTTTTCCCACAATCTATAGTTTGTCACGTTTTTTATGAGAAATTTATAAAAACACTTTGGTGATAATACCACAACTTGAGTACCAGGATGTTTTCAAGTTAATGGATCGAATGTTGGTTATCTGTTCTGAAGTCACTTTTTTCTCTCTTTTTCATTCACTATGATATACAGTAAAGCTCACTTAATGATTTTTTAAATATCTAGTTTTTGTCTATTCTCCTGTTAAGTTTTGTTTTTGAAATCTTGAGTGGGACAAAAAAATAAAAATTTTAGAACTGCTATTTATAATCTTTTCAGTATGACTTCAAATATCTCAAAATAATAAATGAAATAACTGACTTCTGAATTAAATATATTTGTACTTCTTAAACAATCATGATTGATTAATGGTAGTAGTTGCTTTCTAGCACGTAGCCAGTTTTGAGTTTTTCTTAAGTGTTCATAAATGCATATAACTAGTTGTTTTAACATTCTATTTAATGAATTATTTTGTTGCTACAAAAGTTAGATATTTGCACAGAGAAAGTGCAAAATAATGAAGAAATATGTAAAGCTTTTTGCTCACATAAACATAAATCCATTTGTCCTTCCAATGACATTGGGTCATGATGAGATGCATGTAGGTTGTAATCTTTTATCTGATTGGGTTATTTAAACACACCTTCTTAAACATCATGTCGATGTCCTGTAGACATTTTATTTGTGCAAGAGTATTAAAATAGTTAATCAAAATGAATAAATTGGAAGGTAGGAAAAATTTCATTTCTTTAATTGAAGATTTTTTTTAAATCTATAAATACTGGTACAATTTTTTTTCTTGAATCATCTTTCATTATTTTGTACTGAATTAATTCTTTATTAATAATTTATCAGTTTGTGTTAGCACATACTTTTTGTGCATGTTAGCTTGTTTTGTTAGATTTAAGACTTTTGTAATTGGAATTTAATTTAAAAAAACGTAAATACTGGTATGGAATCTTGTTCTTAATTTACTTATTTAGCTTAGGTATGCTTGTAAAAAAATTGTAAATGATGCAATGTAATTTCAAATTTCATTTGACCTCTCTTATGATATTACAGGGGTCAGGATATAGAGTTAAGATTGTTAATAATATCAATTATTATACTGTATGGTATGTAAATGGATTGTATTCAAAATTTTGGTGAAATATTTTTTCTGCAATTTTGTGAATAAATTACGGTATGTTGAATAATCTCCTTATTAAAATGGGAGAAGAATATGTATAATTTTTTATACATGGAATAAAAGTTTTTAATAGTGAAAACCATTTTATTGTTTCACATAAGTTATTATTTATTCAATTAGTCTGTGTAATGTTTGGGGAATCTGACCGCTACAGTGTAATAGATTAAATACAAAAATTGATTATATGATATTTAATTGTAAATTGATTGGAAATTGTTGTGGGCTTCAATGTTGAGATATCAAAGTGTTATGACTGTAACTGTTTTCTAAACTTTGGTTCCAGATAATTCACTTTGCTATCAAATTACTTGACATTTTTCATTGAATTAATTTTAAAATATATTGATCAATTCATTCTTTGTAAGTTTTAAAACGATCCCCTCCCCCTTTTCCAATGGTATTGTATAAATATCATATTCATGTATATAAATTCATGTATATGTAATGGATATTGATTGAAGAAAATTGATATTCTTGGTCTACTTATAAATTCAGTACATGGTTTTTAAACTTGTATTTTAACACTTCTTCCATTACCTCTTGAAATCGCTTATCATTGTTATTTGTACCGGTAATCCTTTGTTAAACATTACATTTAAACATTAACACTTTAAATCACATTTAAATATTGCATTCATTCCGACTTGTCTACTGAGATAAGCTGAAAAAGATCTTACTGCAGCCCTTTTTGTTTGGTCCTTGATTTTTACGATGGATTGAAAAATGTTTCTTTCTTATGAATTATACAAAAATTAAAAAATTATCCCATGATTGATTGAAGATATTAATATTAATTAGAAATGATATTTTGAAGTGACTCATTATTAATATATCTAAGTATAATTTTATATGTAATTTAAATTACAACATTTCAATGGAAACAACTACATTTTGTATAATTTTAAAAATATATTGGGCTAAAATTGATTTAATAAAATGTTATGGGAGTTTATAAAGAGGATTTCCTATCACTGACAAGATATTGTACTATTCATTTCATTATTTCAAAAACTGATTTTTTTTTTTTGTTATCGGAACATGGTCTGTTTGGTCTCATTGATATTACTATACATACTGTCAGTAAAGATTTTTCTCCAGCTCAGGCCTGTCAAAAAAAGAGTTATATATTGAAGTTTTAGCAATGATTATTTTGTCATTAACAAAGAATTATGTTAAAGTCTGCATCTAGTATATGTTTGATGTGTCTATACTGATATAAAGGGCAAGCAGTTACAATGCCTTGTCACAAGGCTTTCATGTTTGAGGATATCATTAATAAACTGTTCCAACTAATAACTTGTCTGCTCCTGATTGTGAGTAGATATCAATTCAGGACGAGTTAAGTTTGAAATGTTGTAGAATCTAAGCTGTTGTCCAGAAGGATGAGTAGCAAAGGCCTTTTTTTTCCTTCTGTATCAGAGGCGAAATTTGAGGTACAAAATTCCCAAAAACATGATGCTAATCTAACTCGTTTGCCTAACCTTCTAAAAATTTGGCCAATTATCTAGCTTGAAAGGCTAAGGCCCCTTCCCAATTTGTGGAAAAAAAAGGCCCTGTAGCATATAAAGAAAATTGTCTAGCCCTGTTGAAGCAATGTACCTTTGATATGTTTTCTAGAGTTGTAAAATGTGGTGGCATTATTGCTGTAACTATATGTATAAAATGTAAAGACTTACAAATTATTCTCTATTTCAGGTTATGATAGCTCTGACCTCAGTCGCCCCAAATCTTATAATTGTCAAGATACAGTCACAATGAAAGATTTAATCAACCTATCTAAAAGTAAGTGCTCAAATCAGTCAAATAGTTTATTAGTTATTGTGAATCATGATTGCTTTTAGTAAAAGGGAATTTCTCATTATCAAAATAATTTTTCCCTTTATGGCATTGATAGACCATCAAGAAACTATCATTACAGTATGCAGAACTATGACTTAATTATTAGTTAATGTACCGGTGGTAGCATGGTTCACTAAAAGAAATGACCTAAAGTGTCATGGATTGTGGTGAATATCTCCTATCATTCATTTTTCCAACAGGCAAAAAAGTCCTTTACAGGAGTTAAAACTTCTTCATAAACTGGGAAAGTATATGCCTAGTCATCAAAACTGTATTTAAGTTATTGGTAAGTTAAGAAAGTAGTAGCAAATTGCACTGCTCTCCTGTGTTTCTATTTATAATGTTTGACTGCAACAGCACCTGTAACTACTGTGGAATCATTAATTTTCGTTGGGGATTTAATTTCGTGGATTTCGTGGTTCGACTCATCCACGAAATCAAATTCCCACAAATTTAAATGTGGAGAGGAGGCATTTCTTTTCAAAAATCAAAATCCACTAATTTATGTTCCCACGAAATAGCCATTTTAGTAAAAACCACAAAAATTGAACCCAACGAAAATTAATGATTCCACATACAAGCTGAAATGTCAATAGTTGTAACAATAACCAAGGTTGCATGGCTACAGCCCTAGAAATGACTACAATAATAACAATAGCTACAGTAATAATGATTGCTACAGCTATTACAAAAGCTACAGTAATTTTATACAATAGCTACAGCTTTGAAAAAAACTCCAGCTATAACAATAATTACAGCTATTACAGTAATAACAATAGATACAGTGATAACAATAGCTACAACAGTAACAATAGCTACAGCTGCAACAATAGCTACTGCTATAACAATAGCAACAGCTGCAACAATAGCTACTGCTATAACAATAGCTACAGCTATAAAAAAAGCTATGTTTATTGCAATAGCTACAGTAAGGATTACTATAGTAATAACAGTAGCTATAGCAATAACAATGGCTACAAGCAAAATTGTAAGCAGACATTGGAATAGGGATATGAAAGAGGCAAATGTAGGGAACAAAGCTCTATATATTCTCAGGTTACAGATATTGCATTTAAAAGTATATTCAAAAATAAAAACAAGTGTTCAGGTATTATGTGTTTTGGAGGTGTGACTGGAGGTGTGCGTGTTCTTTGTAATTCATTGGCTGCGAAGTCCACGCCTTTTCTTCTCATTGTTGCATCATAAACATTAAAATAGTTCAAAATACCTTAAAACAATAATATTATCATGCTTTATTTCACAAAAACGATATTTAAGACTGTATATCTGTATAAGCTGATCTTAGACTGATCTACAGATAATACTTGCACCATTGTCCCTCAAACTAAAAAATAATCAGTTTTCAAAACATGTGTGAATAGTTAACTAGTTCAACTTGTATTTCGAGGGTTCAACGCAACAGTGTCGTAACTCATATTGAAATAAGAACAAGTTACAACACTGTTGCGCTGAGCCCTCGATTTCTTGTTTTTAAATTGTAATCAGGATAGAACTTCAGAAGAGAAAATAATAACATGACACTGTTAGTTGTTTATGAATTTAAGCCGTCTTTCATCCAATAATGTCCTCAAAAACACGGTAAATCAGTTAATCGTGCTGGTATTCTTTCTCTACAAGTTTGTTTTTGTATGATATTTTAAATGTCAAAATATGACAAACAGATGACCAAATGATTGAAAAATTGGCTGTACGATTTGTTTTTGTGCAAAAATAGTTTTATTGGCATTTTACTGTATATGCTTGCTTGGCATGATATAGCATGCATGCCCTTGGACTAAGTTAAATGCTAAAAGTTATCTAGTGTGCATAAAAGTATAATAAGGGAAATTTTGGCTTGTTGAATTTTTTTTACTGATTCCTCGCACTTCAGGATTATAGGTGAGATGTATAGATATTTTATTTATGTAAGATTTGAATTTAAAAAAAAACTTGATTACATAATTTTAAACATAAATAATGATTTCTTAAATTTTTCGACCATAGTTTCTACCATATTTTTTATGTTCAAAATGAATGAATTTGAAATGGCTCAGAGCATAAAACACAAGTTGTTCACTTAAGTTTCATTGCAAAAAGAGACGATTTCTGCTATGTTTTTTTTTTGCTAAAAATGTTTTTGTTTTCCTAATTGACTGAGTCTACCTTGTTTACTGTTTATTTTTTCATTAGGTTCATCAGCAAAATGAGCATGACTTGTTTTGTCTGTAAAACAATCTATTAAGTAACATAGTAAGATAGTTTAGTGTCTGTTAAACAAATTGATTGTCACATAATGTGGCACTATTTTTCCCTTTTTTTGTCCATTATTTTGTAAAAGATGAATTTGTTGCCTGTGAAATGATTTTATGATATTTATTTACTGAATTGGAAAAGCCTGACAAATTTAAATATATAAATTATAATAGATTTTTTTCCGTTATATATTAATGATAATACGCATTGTCTTGCTGCATTTAATATTTTAATTATTATTAAATTTTCATTATATTATATATGCGATTCTCCTTAAAAGTTAATGTTGGGTCTTAAATTTTTTCTGCTGTAATTTCTTTTATTTATAATTATTTTTGCTGACTACTACCCTAATACAGTTCAAGTATTGATGTTTGTGGTTAAATTATTAACTGTATAATACCTAGTACAATTATTAATTTTAAATGGAAAGGATTACAATAGATAGAATAAAAAAAAAGTTATCATATTAAATGCTTGAATGGTTATTTTTGGCTACTTAAAAAGTGCCCTTGAAGTCCAAGTTATTGTGATCAGGTAATCATGATGGGCCAAAGAATCTAACTTAACAACTTATTGTTTGTGATAAAATAAAATATTGGAAGCATTTGTAATTAAGCTCTCATTTAGATCTGAAGATGGCATATTTGTAGATAAAAGTCGTATTTTACTAAATTTTATTCATGAACAATTGAATCAGTGGATATAGTAAAAAGTTTGATTAAACCAAATCAATTTGGCAAAATTGTATTCCATAGTTATCTTATTAAAATATATTGTTAGCTGAAATGCGCCTTTTGTACAATGTGATTAAGACAACTCACTTTGGAAATTCATTACTTTAATGTTATTTAAATGATTAATCAGACATTTTGTGAGTGACCATGGTAACTGTTTAGCTTTGAAAAGTCCCCTTAGTTTGGATTAATCCGTATAAAAAAATAGGACACAAAACTATACAGGTAGATATGATAATTGGTTTCACCTGTTCAAGCAGCAGAATGTTTTCTTGATGTTTTTATTGTAGACAAATATCCTAGAACTGGGAATAATTGACAGCAGAATTCCTATCATGACGTCATCCTTTCCCATGTTTTGTTAAGATACCATATCCTACAAATGTTACAGTATAAAATGCTCTAATAATGGATTACTTCTATTTTAGCCTCACAGTCAAGCCATTTATGCAACGAAAAAGTATATGTTATAAATCAGGGCTTGATAAATTTGTTTCTGGATTCTTGCTGGATGACAGTTAATAATTCAAACCTAAGCTCTACAGCAATTCAAACTCGGCCTAAAAAATTAAATACCGGTAAAGAAAGAACAAGAAAAACTATAACAAAACTTTATAGGTAGACGAATTTCAAGAAGCATATTGGTTTATGTTTTTTTGTATGAAGTTGCTTTTTTCATAAAGGATATTGTCTGTATATTTAATTCAATCCAAGGGTATAAAATATTTACATGATATGAGTAATACACATTAAAATCATACCCTATATCAATCAAATAGAATCAACCCTAAATGTTAACGAATTCACCATAAATTTGAGCACTATCATACAACCACATTGAACTTCAAATAGCCACACAACAACTTTTCTAGGCAATGCCTTCATGATTTACTATTCAACTATTAATAGATTCAGTCATCACCATTAGCCAATCAAATGGCCAGGATTAGCCAAACTAGTAAGAGACACTATAGTAAGTACTCGCAAACAGCTATAATAAACAAATACTCGTAAGTATAATTTGTCTCGAAAAAATGGTCCCCCTTTGATTTCTATTATG
Source organism: Lutraria lutraria (assembly GCA_964023205.1). Lineage (NCBI taxonomy): Eukaryota > Metazoa > Mollusca > Bivalvia > Venerida > Mactridae > Lutraria > Lutraria lutraria. The sequence goes on along the minus strand of OZ026839.1, from coordinate 7,972,350 downwards.
GAGGAGTGGATTTGTCTGAGCCCTTTTACTGACGACTGAATTTTTGACATTTTCTATGAAAAACATTTGTTGACATTTTCTATGGAAAACAATTAATTTTGAAGTTCATGTTTACTTTTTGGTCCCAGAAATCTTGCTGGATTGCTGATTCAGTGATTTTTTTGTAGACAATCATAGCACGGCGTGTTTCTTTTTTTTGTCAGATTTTGAAATATTTTTCTATGGCCTTTAAAGATACTTATTGAACAAAATTCAGTCTATTTCTATAATGAAACGATCATGTTTTACATTTTTTTTAAGATTAAATATTAATCATTTAGTCACAGTCTTTGATTTGTTTGTACATACAAAACATGAGGTTTTAAAATCCTTTCATAATTAAGTTTTATGGCAGACCTTAAGTCAATATAAACAGCTAGGTCAGTTTTCAGAAAAATTTAAAGAAGACATGATGAGGTCAGTGTAACACTATCTGCGTCATTTAGACAATCTTAAGTTGACTTTTCCATTTTAAAAAGTTTATTACTCAAATAAGATGAATTGCATTGAATGAAATATTTAATCAGTTTTATTGAATATTTTTTTTAGATTTATGTTGGCATGTCAGATCTAATAGCTTTTCAATAAAACTTATGTTATGTAAGTCGACATGCATTGATATAATTTATTTGTCTATTAAAAAAAATCTTCAATTAAGTTTGTGTGGGTCCCATTAAATTGTCTGCAAAGCCATTTTGAGGCTTGTCAACTTCCCATTCAAACTTGATTAGAACTTTTATAAAAGTTAGACATTTTTTCAATTGATATTTATAGGTAATAAATAAATATTTTTTCAGTCAGCAAGGCAATATACTGGTGATAAGTAATATCATTTATGCAAGATCTAAAAGTTTGTGCAAATAAATGCAATAAGTGATTGTCTAAAGTGGTACAATGTAAATTCATAAAAATTAAACCCTCTAAACTTTTCAAAATATGACTAGGGATTCGCTGATGTTCATGTAAGTACCAATATACCTAGAATCACTGTTGAAACAGCCTTGATCAGGGGATACAGGGTTCTCAATAACAGCAGGCTGCAGGCCAATATAGCCAATCTGAAATGTGTTTGGGTCTGTTAGGAATCTCAAAAGTTCATAAAATATTGCTAGAAAATGCCCAGACCCCCTCTAGCAGGCCTGTTGGCCACAAACTTATTGAGAACCCTGGGGATGCAGATTGGCCCCCTTTCAAACTACTGTTGAGTTAAACACTTTCAATACTGTTGAAGTCTCTGAAAATGATTGGTTATTAGTTGTTAATTTAGAAACAGATCCATTCCATTTGATTAACTGTACCGGTACATGATTGGCTCTTAACTACATATATTCCCCATGCACTACTGCTTGTAACCTACTTGGCAATGTTGAATCAAATTGATCATAAAAGAAGTCCTAATTACCTTTATTCCTATTGTTTGGTCTGATTGACCTAATTAGTTAATTGATCATACTTAGGATTATTTGAGATAAAGGTATCATTAATATGTGGTGTTCTTTTATATAACCCTTTATCGTATTACTATTATTTTGAAATCTTATCCATATATTTCTCCAAATCTATGCTTGTGAAGAATGGGGCTTGCCTTTGAATGACATTGGCAGGTTAACATGTTATTTAGTTTCTTATTCGATCAAGTCTATGTTTAAAGATATTTATGAAAGGTTTTGATAATTTATTCGCAGGATTATGTAGATTTGAGTTTATCCCTCTTGTTTTGAACCCAGCTGTGAAGTGTAAACATTATGTGATTTTTGCAAATCTGTCAAAATTTCCAGTACTCTGTCTGTCGCAGAATTAAAGTATTTGAAGGCTAAATAATTTGTATGCCTCTGAAATTTGCATGAAATTTACACCATACTTTTCTCACTGTCAGTTTCAATCATGTCTGTAATTCGTTGTTTCATATTTTTATGTATTTAATATTAAGATTCTATGATCCTTTGAATATTCATGACAATGATTGTTATATCATCCATCAATGTCACAATGTGGTCTGCCAATAAACCGGAAATATTCAGCTTTGTTTATCAGATTGAAATACTTGTATTTTTTTCCTAACCAATTTTCTGCATTTTTTTTGGTCTGCATCTAGAAACTACAATATTTGCCATGACTTCTTTTCTTTTGTATTCACTATGTTTACGTACCATTAATATAATAGCTGATGAAATAACAGTATTTTGCGAATGTTTGCTGGGATAAAATTTTAAATATTTCTCAGGTACTAGTGGTCTTCTTTGGAATTGTTGAGATGTAAAATCATGATAATTTACTTGGTGAAAATAGTATTTTGATCAGTTTACAAAATCAGGAAAAATGCAACCAAATCAAATTATTTAGAGAGAACAATACTTGCTGGATGGGAGCCTTTATTAAGTCTTAGGTCACTAGCCCCTAACTACTGTGAGTTTGAATCTCATCCATGACTAGCTTACAGAAGGTCAATAATTCTATTCAGTTGTACGCCTGCGTCTTCCTCAGCTTTTAAAGCTGGTAAACTCACCAATTCGTCGAATGACCTTTGCTGTTGGTGTGAGTTAAGCTCCTGGGAAAAAACAACAAACTTAGTAATGGGACAGTCTCAGACAGATGTGTCTGTTATGAAAAAAGTGAATGGGGAATTTAACTGGTCATTGCTGTTTTAGTCTGTTTAAAGGGGATTTATGCTATTTGTACTATGAATATTTCTATGAATAACAAAACATTGAAGTAAGGTCTGTATTATTTCTGTCGCCTTCAATCAGAGTAAAATACTATCTGGAAATAGGAATGCAAATATGGCAGACCTCAGGAGACACTGTAGTGAGTGAGTGATAACTGTTTAAGTTTTTTTAGACCTTGTGTCTCCCTATATACTTATGTAGATTTGTGTGAATTAGTCAAAGACTTTAGGAAAATTCTAAATAAGTAATAGATTTTATTTATTCATTTATTTGTGCAAGATTTTAATGCTAGTTGTCAAATTTGAAAACAAAAGTAATCAAAGTACTGAACGGACTAAGACAAACAGACCCAGAGATTTATCAAAAAAAACCTGTAATAAGATGTAGTGTATAGTGCAAACTCTCCAAAGCAAATCTTCTGGAGTAGCACAATTATGTTGTTGTTCAGAGGTTATCGCTCTAGAGAGGTTAAATTAATAGTTAAATTGTGCACTGGGAAAAAATCATGCTGTTGCTGAAAGAAGGTTGCTACTCAAGAGAAGGTTGCTCTTGAGAGGTTGTACTGTATGTGAAAAAGCTAAATAGTGTTATGTATCAGTGTTTTATATGACGTGATCTGTATTACTCTGCTGTATATAAAATGCTTCATATTTCTTCATAGATTTTTTTCTAGATGAACAGTTAAGTCTATCAATTTATTTCTCTTGAGTATAGCAATGTTAGTGCCTTTGTTTGTATCATTGCATCCATTACCCCATGTTAATTACACTGTCATCTGTGTGATACTATATTGTCATTTGGTCCATACATTATAGTCTAGCAATCACCATACATCTATCTACTGTATGATATGGTAGGGAGGTATTCGCTATATATCAGAGTTTCTGATAAATGATTTGGACATAATTGACCTCACTGGACTGTACAATGGTCAAGAATAATTATGTAGCTAATATGATGTGACCCATATGTACTGACAACGAATGTCTTGCTTGCAAGAATGAATGACCAACAAACAATGAACAAAAAGGAAATGTCAGCACCATTGGTTACTTATCTAAGTTATTAATTGTCTATGAATTGATGTATATGTGAGTCTAAATAACTAAAAACATACACTCAATTAATTGCCAATCCCTGACAGCAAATATACAAGTATATATTGGTATATGTAAACATATCTGTAATTGCAGTATTGATTAGAGTAAGCTCTATAGGTCTACAGCAATACGTTTCCAAAAGGAGCATGAGCAATGGCCACCATGTGCAACAACAGATGTTTCTCCTCCAGAAATTACATCTAAAATTGAATAGGTCCTATTTCTTCATATTCTGCTGTTTTAATAACCAATCAATTAATTGTCATTGTCTATGTTGTATCACAATTATAATATAAAGTAAGTTTAAAAAGCAAAATTTAGAAACTGTAAAATCTGAGACATCTTATTTGGTTGAATGAAGAATAACTCTGGGAATATAAACAGAACTATTAAGCAAAAATAATCAAGGTTTGACATACATAACTTCTATGTGTTATTGCTATTCCATTAATTTAGCATAGTTGCCAATGAGGTTTCAGTTACTTAATTACATATAATTGCATGGATGAACAAGATGTTGAGATGCCTTGGTGATGTCTACTTCTTCTTGGTATTAACATTTTTCTATGTTTACTTCAAAGCCAGGGCTCAACACTAACAATGGTCCTTTAGCTTGAGGCTCCCTTTTTCTCCAATGACTACCTGGGTTTCCAATCAGGCTATCTGGAATTTGGGAGACCTGAATTTCATAAATTTCAGTATTTAAACATTAAATAATAAATCTTACAAACTTTTGTTAGGTCTGACGTGATGTAACCTGTTTAACTTTGTTCAAGACATTTGTGATGATCTGATGTTTATGCTATTAGTCTTAATTGTATTCTGATAAAGTACACTCGTTAAGCATTGAAATGAAATGACAAATACATATTTTATGTATTAAAATGAGGACTACGTATAATTTGCAAGATCTTCCTTATTTTCTATGCTGGTAGTCCTGCTGACTACATCTTGAAAACATTAGTGTCTAGCCCTGAAAGCCATGTCATTCATTATAAAAATTTAGCTCATTCATTTGTATAGACTATGGTATGACTTAACAATAATGTTTGAAAAGATAGCACTGACGTCAAACATTCAAACAGAATACTTATTCTTGAACAGCTTATTGGATCATAGTCAAAAGCAATTTGATAGGAACTGCTTCACACCATGTGTTCTCAATATCAACTTGTATGATTTTTTTGCAAGCTGTGGAGAAATGTCTATGAGTGGCCTTCAAAATGATGTAAGACTTGCAGAAAATGATGGTTAACTTTAGAGCTAACAAATTGTGTGTAAAAATGCAAGGTATATATAGATATATTGTCTAACATTGGTCATCTAACGGTACCATCTTTCTGTGAAATGCAGGCTACCTTGGGAATAATGCCCACTTTTTGAAGAATGTTAAGCAATATAATGCTCCAAATATACTTCTAAACAAATGCCAACAAATTTATAGCTTCATTTCTCTGAGCCTCGCCAGTTTAGTGGCCTTTAATTTTACAGGTTTATTGTTTTATTGAGTTCAGTTACACAAGTTATGTTCAGGTACTTATAAATGGGTTATCAGTTTTGAATAATGATAGATCAGATGACTGCATTTGTTAGTATACATAATAATGTATTCTGTTTCAAGATTCCAGTATGATTTGCTATTTCTTAGATGTTCAGTTAACAAGTTGGCTTTGAAGAGCTAATCATATTTGTTAGAACTTCACGATGGTATGTTTAAAGTGTAAGATACATGACGATGACCCAGTGTACAAAACAATGAGAATATGCTCAGTTGTTAACAATAAAAATAAAAATAATAATATTCTATTATCATTGAAAATCTGCAGTGCAATTTTATATTTCATAATCATAAATTCATAATTGCTTTGTAACTGTTATACAATGGTGGCTTTCCAGCTTTAATGGTAGTGGAAAACCCAAGCTGAACCCCATAGTAGAATGGTACTAGAACCACATGTGAAATTTGTCTAGTCTCGGGTTTTGAACTCACAGCAATAAAGGATTAGTGATTGCTTGTCCAACACCATAACCACTTGACCTAAGAGGCCCAGTTGATGAAAATGATTAGAGATCTTCTTAAAAACTTCCATAGCCTCAACAGAATAAATAAATTTGATTAAGTCTTGTCAATTACTTAGTATCTCACTGATGAATTTTCATATTTTTTCACATAAGCCAGAACTCCATGATTGGATTCTCAGTATGAAATCAATAACCTGATGTACTGAATTATTCCAGGCCATTTGATTCCTGTTTAATCTTGGTTTCAATATCACTTACCAGGCTGTTCATCAACAATTCATATTTATTGCTTCCCTGATATCATTCACACTGCCATTAAATGAGAAAAATATCAATTATAAGAGCCATGTAATCTATGTTGCTGCAGTGATTATTATGATGCAAGTTGTGTGCATCCAGGTAAGTGTACCTGCATTTTGGTCTATCATACTTCATCTCTTTATGTAGTCTAGTTTATTGGAATTCGGTGAGCATAATGAAAGGCACACTTAATACTAGCAAAACTGCATCAGTCTTAGATCTTTTCTCATGATTAATAGAGATCTTCAAGATCAGACTTCCATGAGAATCAAGTATCTGTCAACAAACATTCAAGGATATGACTTAGATAAAATTAATTGTTTTATGCTATAGTATTAAATACAGTCAAACGCAAGCAAATGGCTACATGTGAATACTGGCCAACATGTGAATGTTATTCACGTAATTGCACATTCTTATTGATGTTACAGATCAATTGAACCACTGAACTGTTCACAAAGTCATGTTTTTATTTCCCTATAGTAAATTAGGTGGAAATTATTTTACACAAAGGCCTTTATTTAATGCAAGGTGAGGAATTATTATTTATGATTGTCACCTGTTGCAATTGATATTAGGTTGACAGTAATGCTATCAATTTTGTTCTTAACTATTACTTTTTGATAAATGACCAAATTGGTTTTGTCCATTACAGCATAACATTTTTAGATGTAAGCCACCTGTTAAGAATCTTGTGTATCAATTGTGGTAATTGTAAATTAAGTTCTTTTATCTATGTTCTTGGTAAAAAACTTTTCTGACAAAACCATTTCGAGGGTTCAACGCAAGAGTGTTGTAACTCATATTGAAATAAGAACAACTTACGACAGTGTTGCGCTGAGCCCTCGATTTTATGTCTTGAAAATATGAGTCATTCATCTATACAACATCTGATTGAAACCATTCTGATGATGGAATTATCATTGTCCTTGTTTTTTGTTGCAGAGAAATACTTGTAAATCATAGGTATTTGTTGCACTCTAGATTAATAAGAAAGATAGGATAAATAGTCATTGTACAGCTACCTGATGTACACTTATCAACAGAGTAAGGGAGAGAGGGAGGGGGAGAAAGAGGGTCAAAAGGTGGGAGAGAGTGTGGGAGGATGAGAGAAAAAGGGTGGGAGGGAAGGCGGGTCAGAGAGACTTTGGTAGGGTGATGGCATATATTGGAACTTCAAAGTGGTACAGAGTAAGAAGAAGTGCTGTGAGGGAGATGGGAGATAGTGTTCTAGACAGGAAGAAGGGGGAGAGGAGATAGGAAGAGGAAGGTGTTCAGGCAGAAAGGAAGGAGATGCTTTTTGATGACATGTGGGGAAGTTTTTTGTACAGTGATATATTGAAAGTATATGGTTCTCTGCAAATTTTAAATCAAGGAGTAGAAGCCAAGTTAGAGATTGTGTAAAAATATTCAGTTCAGTAGGTGGAATCCTATTTCCCGTAGTCTTTTCACCGAGATCTTCAAAGTACAGACTTGATTCAGTTATCAAAATCTTTTTAAAATGTTATTGTTTTCATTTAATATTCAAATATCTATTATTTTAACTGCTTCTTGACATAAACTGACATTTTATCAAACTATCAGAGAATATTTCCTTTTCATGTTTGCATAATCTAGCACAATAAAGACAATATCAGCTATTTTGCCTGGAATCGTATAGAGTTCTGTCAATAATCTGGCACTGTTGAATTCCTAAAATAGTTCAGTAAAAAAATTGTGTAGATTTCATTGCTTTTCCTAAGAATAATGTTTATTTTAGTTCCTGCTGGATATATTGCAATAAAATTTGCAGACTTGCCAAATAACTTCTTTTCTTCCTTTTTTGTTGCAGCCTTTCACCTATATTTGACAGCTTAGCTATGAATTATTGTAAGAAAGAATTAGCGTTTCTATTTTACAGAAATCAATGCTTCTCTCAGAACTGTTTATGGCACATCAGATTCTTTGATTTTAAGTCTCCTTACATTATAGATGTAAACATTTAAAATAAAATGATGTGAACTGGTTTAGAAACCTTTTATTTTTATTATTACTTTTATTTTTATGTGTCCAAAAAATTTAATGTTGTATTATCACAGTCTGACATCATTTTTTTTTAAATCAACTTTTATTCAATTAAATAGAAATTAACTCTTACCAATATTATCAAGCTTAATTATTATCTCATTTACAAGGTACGTCAGAGTCATTGTTATGTTGTTTACCTTGTTTAAGTTGCACTTTTATTTACTGCTGATTATTTATGTGATATTACCTTTGTTTATGTTAATTTAAGTCTCTGAGCCTTCAGGTTCTAAAGACTGAATGTCAGCTGTTATCAATCAAATGTGAGGGAATCAGAATCTTTGTTATCTTTGTTAAGGAATGGTTTTAAATAACAGGTTGTTGCATTAGTTTCAACTTGAAATTCTGAAGTTTTTGTCCTTATGTTTAATCTTGATGGCTGAATACTTGGCGGCAGTGAGCTTCTGGATGTCTTGTTTTCTGCCAGGAATCTTCAAGTTTAGCCATTAATTTAAGATATGCATTGATTTGGATTGCAATATAGATAGGACATTGAATGACTTAAAGGACCATAGATTGCATGTTGCCAACTTGGAAGGATTGAATCCATATTAGGCTGTAAGGAATTGCTGCAATATTTATGAAATTATGTACAGCTAGCATTGATTTGATATCCTTAAACTGCTTATGGAAAGAACCATCTTTGTATATCTTTATAAGCCTTATGAATAATGTGCTAAATCTAGCCAAAATTCAAATCTGCAATAACATTCTATAGCGCTACAAAACAATTTGTCTGAAGGTCTTCTATAATCCATTGATTTCTGAGCAATTCAAAAACAAATTGATAGTCTGGGTAACATCAACAAACTGTTTCGCTCTTGGCTTTTGTAGGCTTAATTTTATAAATAAATTACTGTGTAAGAATTTGTTTACTTTATGCTGGAACTCCATCTCTAATGATTTTGATGTGTTTCATTCTTTGATGATTTTCTGGATTTGCAGAAAAAATTAAGATTCCGCTATTTTTTCTGTGATCTTTTCAATTGAATTCATATTAAAATCCAAAGTTTTCCAAAGGCATCTGGTTGTCTAATGAAATAAAACATTTAGTTTGGTTATAAAACCAGACTCATTAAGCTTACCAAAGGTCAGTGGTTTATTGTTTAAAGTCCCAAAAAAAATATATATGCAAAAAATAAACAATTGCTAATATTATCCCAAGAGAATAATTACTGACGAAACGAGCCTTTTTTCATGTAAAAACACTCACTACACTGTGAATTTTGCTTTTGTAAACTTGAAATATATAGAGTGTGTGAGGTCACTTTACACTGTGTGCATAATATGACTCAGGGAAAACACAGCTGTTCTATAAATAGTATTTTTTTCAATGATATTGAAAAAAAATATGATAGTGGTTTTGGAAACATGTTTTCTTGCTATAAAGTATGCACAAGAGGAAAACACGCCGGATTCCTGTTATAGAACAAACAGAAACTATTACAATTAACCGATAGATTTATATGCTTATGGGACTTTAAGCTGACATGGCTGTATCTTTAGTGAAAAAAAAACACAGAAATTTTACTATGAACAAGAAATAAAAGAACATTTCTTTGATACTTTAAAGGGTGGTTTTATTTGTGATAAAAAAAATTGTCACAGACTGTTCAATATTAACCAAGTACCTGGCTAATCATTTTGAAAATGTTGACTACTAAAATATGGTAATTTTCAGTTCAGTGACTCCCAGGCATACAATGTACTTAAAATACTCAAATAAATGTTTACTGTAACTGAACAAGTTCTTAATAGAATTTGAAATTTATTGATTCTGATTTTGGAAATTCGGTTAATGGAAGATTTGTTTTGATGCTTGGTGTAGTGACTTTCGATGTCACATGTCATCATGCCCTTACGATGAAATCAGTCAAAGATATAATTATTCAGATAAATACCAAGACTGTAGTCCTATCATTTTATACATGTATTCAGTGAATTCATATGAATGAATTTTTTCTGCATTTTAAATTGTAATATTTTGTCTGGGATTAACAGATTCGAAAAGATGGATTTAAATTACTGGCAGACATGAGTTCAAGAAGGCTTTTGATAGATTTTGCATGCATCCACCGACTAACCACATAAAAATGGGTTAAGACTTTAACATTGACATGATCTTTGTCCACATTAACGAATCAGTCAAGTACTTACAAACATTTACATAAGCACAACTTTGAATACCAGTATTTATAATTAGCATAAAAAATGAATAGATCAGTTTTTAAAGTGTATGAATCGATTATTATGAATAAAAATCCTCTTATCTTTATATCATGGACACCCTTGTAGTTGTATGTCAGTAAAAATGTCACACCCATCATGATTTATCTTGTCAATGCCCTATCGTTCACATGAGTTTTGTGACTAAAATCATCTGTGCAACAGTCACATTACATTATCTACCAACAAAATTAATGTTTCTTGTCACAAATCCATTAGTTTGTTTGTGGTGCCAATTTGTTGCATCTAATGACCTATGGAAATTATTTTCAGAAGAAGTTATATTTTTAAGAGTAGTAACATATGTGTACATGCCCGATATATTTTTGGTCACCATACTTTCAGCTAAGCTCTTATAATCCATCTGGTTATTGTTTTGTCAGCTGATTTATGACTTATGCCAAACGTTTTTGAAGAAAATATTCTACATAAATAATAATTGAATATCTATATAGTGTTGAGGTTATGCCAAAAAATCGAATGCCACATAAGTCTGACTTGATTGAAGAAAGATTGCTATAGAATGACAACACACTGTAGGTACCATCTTATAGTGTACAATACGTAGTGCAGAAAAGTCACTGATTTAAGCCTCATGGCATCCTTTACCATTACTGCTTTCACTTTTAACAACTAAGTTTGAATCTTCCCTTGAGTGGAGTGAGTGATAGTGTTGTCTTTATTGTGCTCCCTTGATAGTCTTGAAATGTGCTCTCTTGATCATAGTCTAGAAATGTGCTCTCTTGATCATAGTCTAGAAATTTGTTCTCTTGATTTTAGTCTAGAAACGTGCTCTCTTGATCATAGTCTAGAAATGTGCTCTCTCGATTGTAGTCTAGAAATTTGCTCTCTTGATTTTAGTCTAGAAATGTGCTCTCTTAATCATAGTCTAGAAATTAGCTCTCTTGATTGTAGTCTAGAAATGTGCTCTCTTGATTTTAGTCTAGAAATGTGCTCTCTTAATCATAGTCTAGAAATTAGCTCTCTTGATTGTAGTCTAGAAATGTGCTCTCTTGATTTTAGTCTAGAAATGTGCTCTCTTGATTGTAGTCTAGAAATGTGCTCTCTTGATTTTAGTCTAGAAATGTGCTCTCTTGATTTTAGTCTAGAAATGTGCTCTCTTGATCATAGTCTAGAAATTAGCTCTCTTGCTTGTAGTCTAGAAATTTGCTCTCTCGATTGTAGTCTAGAAATGTGCTCTCTTGATAGTCATACAATGCATAGCCTGTATGGAACTCTTTTCATTGCAAAACCTCGAACAATTTCTATGCAGGTATAGAAGAATTCTAAATCATTCACAAAAAGGTAGGGGATGAAAAAGAAGCACAGCAGGATTGTATTTTATTTTAGATTATCTTAGTAAATCTTTTCTTCTCTGTATTTAGATCCAAGTTGCTTCATATCACACTAAGCATATGACTGACATACTTAATTGCTTAGCACATGTGCCTGTTATCATTCTGAGCAAAATGTTTTCTCAGTACAATAAGAAACGATGACTGCTAGGTACGTAGACAAACCTATTAGACATGTATGCCATCATGAGAGATGGAATTTCCATTTTCCATGATAAAATTGTGGTCCTTGAACCATTATACTGAAGGGATTATTTGTAATTTGTTTTGGAGATGGTCTAGATGCGTTTTGAAGTAAGTTGTTGTTGTAATAAGTAGATCGTAAAAAGGTAAAAAAGACTAGTGGTACTTTGGAATTATGGGTGAAAAGGGGAAATAACTGAAGGATGTTAATGCGGTGCAATGGATATTAATTGCTTGATGTGCATAGTGATTATTTAAAAGTGAACAGACAACAGTATTCTTTAATATGAAACAGATTTTGCTATCATACTTGGAATATAATGGAACACATATTAGAGAAATGTTTGGGATAAAGAAAAAACATACATTGTAGTAGATACCTTGTGGTTTGAATCTGCTTCTACCTATTGCTTTCTTTTCTTCCCTTTGTAATTATGACATTATACTAACTTTCAATAACAGACAATGTGATAAAAAAGCTACCATATCATAAGGAAAAGGTTATCTTTCAAACACTAATTATTATAAGATATACTTGCCTGAGTTGCCTCAATTGCATTCGTTTTGGGAAATAGTAGAAAGTAAGTCAAACTCATGTATGTTTGTCATGGTATGGCTATTACAACATTTACCCTCTCTCTCTCTCTCTCTCTCTCTTGTCATACAATGTTTTAAAGACTGAGGTGGAAACCACTTAACAGCTCCTCTTAAAACATCTGCAGTTAGTTATTTTTCTTCAGAAATCCATTCTCAATTTTTTTTTGCATTCATAATATTCTTTGCAATGCCACTGTTTAAAACAGGTCTTTGGTTTCCCATTTTCAAACTTTCATTGCTCCAAGCAACATTTACAACTGTTTCATTGATATTTATTGTAAGATATTATTAGATTTGTTTACATTTTGGTGCCAATCTAATACAGTGTATTCACTATATCAGAAATAACCTGACAGAAAGGTTTTCTTGGTTATTATCATGAATTGATGATAAAAAATACAAAATGTAGTGATTCTGTAATTTTCTGCACTGGAGTAGGGAAGAATTAAGTGGTATCTCAAAATATTTGATCTAGAATTGTCATAATTGCAAATGTCTACCAAACGAAATGTGTTGTTTTTTTCCTTTAACATTATTTATTTAAGTAATGTGTACTGATCTGTTTCTTATTGTCATATAAAACTGATGATTGCTTTTTACGATGGAAACTGTTACCTCGTAACAAATTAGATGGATTTATTCATTTTCTGTTTGTGCGGTAGATATCAATGATAATTTTTGCAATATTCATAATCATTATTACATTGTGCTACTGACTGAATTTTGGAATCCTTTTTAGATTACATTGAAGGTTTTTTGTTGCCTTCCGTATTATTTTTATATTGCTTTGAACATAAAAATGAAATCTGAACCTTTTTGAAATCTTTGATGAAATTTATCTTTGCAAATGTTTCATTGAACGTCTTTTTTGGATTGTGATATATTGAATGATTTACAGAATGATGTAGTTTATAAATGTTAATTCATAATGCATAAATAGGAAACTGTATTTGTATTGATCATAATATTTCTAATATTCAACTTTTAAAACCACTTTTTTTCCTAGAGTGTAATGGTTACTATGGTGATGATATTGTGATATCTGGTTGTCATTTGAAGTTTTCACTCCATTCCAATGTTTTTTAATTGGAAACTAATGGATCTGTATGTTATCTTCCATGTCACAGTTACTATGGTTATCTGTCATTCAATGTATATGATTATTTGTCTCTTGGGGACAGTGACCTTAGTTATAGAACATTCTGATCAGATCTGCTTCTGTAACTGATGTCCTGTAAGTTACATCTAATGTATGGTAACTCAATGTTCCATTGTGTTTGGCTGGATTATTTACATAGTTTTAGCTTGATTAAATACAAAATCAAAATCTAATTGTTTACTTTCTTCATCTAATGCCAATCTGTTATTTACAATTTGATTTAGGTTAATGTATTTATTGAGTACTTCAGATGGAGACCTTGTTCTGGCTTTAACTCTGTTGTTGACTTATGAAATTTTTCTGTACTTGGCTGAGTTGGATTAGTTCCAAATTAGTCGGAGAATTCTTAATAATAAAATATGCCATTCTATTCTCACCTGGAACTTGTATACCATACTCGTTTATATTACCGTAAAAGGAAGGAAGAAAAAAAAGAAAAAATATCTGTGTTTTGTTCACAGTCATGTCTGAGACTGGGAGAAATTGGCATAACTTTTAAGAGCAGTCTGAAATTGTAAGTAATGACGCCATTGTCACAAGAATGGTGTCCCAAAGGAGCATCAGACATTTCAGTTCAGCATATCCAGCAGTGTTCACTGTACTTTAGATTAAGTATTGATTCTGTTAGTGTATTACTCTTGGAGGGATAATGAAGCCTATTTAAACAGCATCTTGTTTGTTTGTTCTGTGCAATGTTATATTGCACTTCGAAAATAAAACTTGCAAATGAGAAGTAATTTTGTGATATTGATCTCTCTGCATTTGAACACATTAGTGGTTATATTTAGAAAATTGTTCCTCTAAAAAGTTTCTCTAATGTTTTGTAAATTGTTTCTAAGAAGACCTTCATGCATTTAATTTGACAAAAACCTTGTGGAATTATCATATGATTGCTTTTAGATCTTTTTGGCAACATGATTTAACAAGTATTTTATTGGATCAGAATTAAACCTTTTCTTTTTTTGAATTGTAAATAATCTCTGATTATTGAATAAATTGTTCAGTTCCTGAACTTATACTGAATAATTGCTAATTGTTAACTTAAGGATAAAATTAGAAAATATTAAAAATTGTTGTGCTACCAGTATTATGTCTCATTTCAAAATTTTAATTGTCCAAAACATGGTTCATAATGTCCTTTTATTCTAATAATACCACATATTATATATCAGCAATGATTAGAATGAATGATTTGATCTGAAGTTCACAGTATTATACAACTCTGGTGTCAGATATTAGGAATGCTTTAAGGAGTAAAATTTGATACTTCTCGATATGGCGACTAGTTAATAATATTAATGTACTATAGTCATATGTCTGAGGAGTATCCATATAACACAAAAATAACCAATATTTTATCATATTACCATATTCGAGGGTTCAACGCAACAGTGTCGTAACTCATATTGAAATAAGAACAAGTTACGACTGTGTTGCGCTGAGCCCTCGTATTCTGAGTTTATCTATAGATCATTGCCAGGGATGATCCGTGGTCTAGTGGTAAGGCGCTGGACTACTGAACAAAAGGTTCGAATCTCGGCTCTGTCTGCTGAATTTTCAGGGATGCTTTTTCCGTGTTCCCATCCCAAGTACCGAGCCAAGTACTGTGTTCAGAAAATCACATGAAACGTCGAGACAAGATAAAGGGCCATGAAAAACTGTTTGAAATAAGAGTTAGGAGAAGTCAAATGGGCTGTTAAACTACAGATAAATAAATGAATAGATCATGGCCATATGCAATGACAATTTGTGTAGAACTTGCATAACTTGGTGATTGTATAGCTAAAGGATTAATAATTTATGTCATGTATATAGTGCTGGGAAATAGGAACTTTTTTATGCCTATACTATAATATTGTAATGAGCCATTAATAGATCTAACATTGCTTGGTTACAGAAGTTGGAATATTGAATTCACCTGCGGGTAAAGTCAGAATATTGAACTCATCTGCAGCTAAGTTTAGGTAGACTTGTTAGATATTTTACCTTATCAAGTCAGTTAATCAGACAGTCAGATGTCACAGATAGAAAATTGAATGCAGCAGGTTCATTATTTTTCAAATGCCAAGTGATTTACGGTCATTTACTGTTCTACGGTTTCCAAGGTGACTGTTTATTATATTTTATATAAATATCTGTATTCATGTTTTTTGTGTATCATTTCAGTTATGAATGACAATGTACTAGTTGAGGAGGAGCCAGTGCGTAATGGCATCAAGAATACTGAGTTACGGGACTTGACAAAACTCGGATATGAGAGAGTACAGAATGATGAGAATGGTGGAAAGGATTTAATGATTAGAAGATCAGAGACATCATCACTCGGGACTCATTCTAGCCAGTCGGATGACCTGCCAGTGGACTCGGAGTTCATGCAAATGAAAAAGGGCGTCGGCTTGTTGTCGGGTGTGGCTCTTATTGTCGGAACTATGATAGGTAAAGTACTGTTATCATGTTATGATTATTTTTCACATTTTTTTTCGCATTGATTTTTATTATCCACTCTTTAACTCTTTGTTTGAAATTCTTCATTTTTCTCAGTTCCAAACATGTGGCGATTTTTGTACAAAAAAGTCATGTGTTCATTCCCATGAACTTCACAAATCTTGCCTGTGTTTATTCGTTTAACAGGTACACATAAATACACAAATTATTTCCCGAATTTGTTTTGATTTAGTCAAATTAATAATTTTTTCTTTTAAAAATGCCTCCAGTAGATGAGCATTCATTTTGTAAGAATACTTTTCTTGATTGTGTTGTAGTTATTTACTAAAGCAATTCTTAAAGTTGCATATTACATTTATTCCCATTTTATTAGATTCTTCAACATTTTAGAAAGGTGTTTTTCTCAGAATTTAGCGTAAATGATAAAAATATTACTGCAGCAAATGTACATAAGATAATGTGTATAAGACAATATCATTGCTCTCACAGTCTAATGCTCTAAACATAACGTTGTATGTTAATTGGCTTTGTCAGGTCTATGAATATTACATCAGCCATCAATGACATACACTATATCGAAGTATTGTATTTTTGTGATAGTCTGGGATACAATGCTGACATAAACGAAGTGTAAGCAAATAGGAAATGATACATAAAATACAGACTGCTTGATTTTCGTCTTGTTTACACCTGTCATTGTGGTTACAATTCTGCACGTATACTACACATGTCATGTAAATTGAACAATTTCTGATGTATGTGAGCGTTATTTACACATGTACAGTACAACCTCTGTAGATCAACACCCTGTGGGAGCTGCAAATATTGACTGTTGTTTAGAGGTTGTTGCTCTACAGAGGTTAAATTCATAGTAATTTTCAGCTTAGGAAAAGTTTGAAGGTGTTGTTATAGAGAGGTTGTTGCTCTACAGAGGGCCGCTCTGGAGAGGTTGTACTGTATATGAAATAAAAGTTAAAAATACAATTCTTTTTGTAATTGTGTACCAAGAAGTTTTACCATTTGTTAGTTTATAATCATAATGATTATAAATGATTGGTTTTAAAACTGAATCAATCAAATATCTTATATTAATTAAGTTATATTATTAAGAACAGAATAGAAAATACATTTATTTAGTCTTTTGCAACAAATTTAGGCATATCAACATAAACATTTATATCCTTAATATGGTACATCCAAACAAACAGGATATGGTTAATGTACATAATGTAAGCACAATAGTTATAAGACAAGAGAAATACAGTTATAAATTATAAGTTAGGAGCACACTATTTGCCCACCTGTTGTTTTTAGCAAATACATTTATAAATATAGAGGCTAATTTTATGCAGGAGATGCCAAAATCCTGTAGTAGTTGGAATTTGTTTCAAACAAAGTTGTCCATTTCAATAAAATTTCGTACATTTTCATGATTGTTAACAGTTGTTTCATGTAGGGGAGATAACTTGTTCTAATTAGCAACATGGGTTTTAGTAAAAAAGAATGACTACCTGCACTATCAAGACTTTACATTGGAATTTTTATAACTACTGATTAATATTTACCACGTGAACATATTTCCCAAAACCTGTGTAGGGTTCTTGTGGTCGAATTCTGCAAGATGTCTAGAATAATTTCTTCTCAGCAGCAAAACCACATTGGCAAATTTACCATACATTCTCTTAATTAACTTTACACCAACACATTCAGAGAAAAAAAAAGAATTTGTGTCATGCCATATTTGCTTTAGTAATCCTTTAAATTACATGTAAGATGTATACAATAGATCAAATAAGAATTTGACAAATTGAAAAAATGGGAATAGCAGTTTATTATGGCACTATGTAGTTGGTGATACTAATCTTAACAACATTTCTGATAAACAAAACCCTTTATGACAATTAATTATCCCTTTTCGCTAAATGAATCCATTTACAAAGTGTTATTGGACTCAAGTTAATAAATATAATTAAATCTGTCTTTTCATGATTGATTATTCGAGAATTAAAGACTGAGTTTATTGATCCAAATTATTTTGTTCTGCAGTTTCCTAATCATCTTCATATGTTATTTACATTTATCTGGTTAATATTAGTTTCCATAATGATTAACAAATGCTCTGAACTATGATACCATGTACTGGGTTTTTTTGTGCAATGAACAGACAATTGCTTGATATTAATTTGCAATATATTTGCCAAGATGTTTAGTTTCTTTCTCTTTATGCTTAAGTACCTTTTATCATAGTTTGATTTGTACTAAATTGATGTATCATCTGCTAATTGTCTGGTTTATAATACTTTTTATCTATAAATGCAATAATCGGTGAATAATTCTCATTTCCTATTATCATGTAAGTATATTTGTGTTCTGGGCATCCATTTATTTTAAATCTTATTTACCTTATGTGTTTATAATGTTTGTTATTGTTCTGTGACTTTGCCAGCATTGAGTTTAATTATGATGCTTAAGGATTTTTATTTTTACTAATAATGACAATATTTTTAAGCATACAGTTCTAATCAATGTAGCAATGGTATTAATGCTGTTATTTTGTTTTGGCATCATGCATTTTATAGGCTTACAGTGCTTTGATGTATGTTGTTAAGAGAATACACTTAATGAATTTTTAATATAAGACTTAATGACCTGAATGAGGAATATTATTTTTCCTGAAAAAGTTTTTTGTGAATATTTCTAGTGAAATTTATACTGTTTTGTACAATTCATATGACATGGATTTGAAGTTTTGAAGATTGCTGAATTACGGTTTTGTTCCTGAAAAAAAATCTCATTACACTGTTGTTAACATTAATTGATTTTGCAAACAATATTAATTGGTTGCTAAGATTTTTCTGGAATTCCACATTTTTTGACGGCAAGTTACTCTATCAATATACTTTTCTTCTGAAAGCAAAAAGTATGTTATATTCTATATTATATTGTTATATTCTAAAAATATTGCCACTGCTTACTTGAAAAGCCAAAATTCTGTAATATGCCAATCATTGTTTGATCTGATTGTCAACTGTTGACTGTTAAGCGCTAAAGGATGTACAAAAATGTACATTACGCATGTTTTTTAGTTTAAAAACTTCTCTCTTAGCTTGATATGTCTATTAAATGACACCCTTAAACTTTGTCAGGGTTCTCAATAACAGCAGGCTGCAGGCCAATTTAGCCACTTAGAAATGTGTTTGGGCCTGTTAGGAATCTCAAAAGTTCATAAAATATTGCTAGAAAATGCCCGGACCCCACCTAGCAGGCCTGTTAGGTTAGCTTCTGGGCCTGTTGGCCTCAAACTTATTGACAACCCTGCTCTGTAGCCAGATGGTTTGTTTTCATAAGATTCTCAGTATTGCAACACATACCTTGTGCAGTTTTTGTGTATTTTGGATAAGACTGTAAAAATGTCAATTAAAGAAAAGGTTCTTTGGGATGATACTCAAATTGTGAACCTGTAAAAAAGTCAGGAAATGTAAAGGTCATTTATTTCATAATTTCAGTGACTTATAGGTGAGGAAATATCATCAACATGTGCCTTTGGTTTTCAATTGTTTTCTTACAATCCTTTGCATTCATCAAATTTATTGATATCTCTAGAATCAAACTCCACAGGGTGGTAAGAGAACAGTCATTTTCTCTCAACCACAACATTTCTGAGGAAACAATAAATTGATTTACCAAGAAACTAAGTAGATTAGCTCTAAGCCATATCCTGAGTTGCTGTCAATAGACTTGGGAAAATCTTAGAAAAACAAATGAAGTAGCATTATTTCTTAGGAGAGACAAATTGTTCAAAGTTACTGCACCTTTTTTCCCTTTGCTTGTGGCATCATTATGTTCCTGAACAACCCAAATGAACTTTCTTGGGATTTTTTCAAAATGACACCCAGTACCTTTAGGGTATGTTTTAGAACGGTATCTAACTGAAAGTGGCATATCCTGAACAAAATTTTCTAAGAACATTCAAACTAAACATCTGTTTTTCTCAAATAAATGTAGAAATTTTGCAGATTTGCAAAATAAAAAATTGATTTTCTGTGATATCTGATAATGTGATTCCAAAATATGTTCATAAACAAATAAGGTGCTCTGCATCAGCCTTAATTAAGACCCTGTTTTGACTGATTTCAAAGTACAAGTTTTTGTCGTTTTAGTGTCTTGCTTCAAGCCCATTATTTAAGCTGTCCAATTGGCAAGGTGGTCTTGCATCTTGAATTGAATCTTATCTCAGGTCTACAGTTTTTGTTCTGCGATTCGAGATCTATTTTCTAAAGCTTCAGGGTTTGTGTGACAGTAATCTTCCTTACACAGTCGACAGTCTTACCCTTGAGACAAAGAGTATGGTTTGGTACCGTTATTAATCAAATTATGCAAACAGATTGCCATAAATGTTCTGTATGTTGTATGTTTAGCCCCCCCCCCCCCCCCTGCTTCTGTCATTCATATTATTTTAGGCTGTAACGTAGATGTGTTCTTCAACTTTAACTTCTTCTCCATGATTATATCAGGTAGTACTGACTACTAAGTACAAAGTTTTTGCCTGAGCTTGATATAGTGTTCTCTGGGAATAAATATCCTTATTTTTTGCAAATTTTCAGAATGATGTTAAGTACAGTAGAGATAATGCATTTGTATTTAAAGGATGCACTAAGAGCTGCAGTCTGGTTTTCTATTCTGTATGTCACAACAGTTTGTTGTGCAATCTTGAAGATTGTTCAAACAAGAGATGAGGTTGTGCTAAGTGTATTTAATATGAACCAAGATTTACAAAGTCTGATTTTTACTGATAAGCCCCTGCAAGTTTTCATCATTCAGCACTGGTTCTCTTGATGTTGATGT
Organism: Lutraria lutraria; assembly: GCA_964023205.1. NCBI lineage: Eukaryota > Metazoa > Mollusca > Bivalvia > Venerida > Mactridae > Lutraria > Lutraria lutraria. The sequence goes on along the minus strand of OZ026839.1, from coordinate 7,951,349 downwards.
AATTAAACTGACATAGATTGATGTAGCAGCTAAGTGTATTGACGGATCTCTTTATTGATTGTTTTGCTTTAATCGGAAAATATTTTCAAGTTTTGGCAATCAGAATCTTCAGTATTGTGACATTTGGATGAAATTATGATGATAGGAAGAAAAAAATGAGATTATATTACAATCTTTACTTAAAATATTTGTCTCTGACCCAAGTTCTGACCGATTTCTAAAGTTTGTTTCCATAACTCTAAACCTAGGTTCAGCAAAACAATATTGTATGATGTGAAAATAGTTTCACATAACTTGGCACAAACTCTGGATATTTTTTTCACGATCAGGAGTTGATAGGGCAACTGTTGCCTGTATCCACATTTAATAAATTCAACCCTTATGGAAATAAACTGTAAATTTCCTATGATATTATAACATAGCCTTGACTAAAAAATCTGGGTAAAAGTTGGTTAACATGTTCTGGGTAAGATAAACACTTCTACTGAAGGTAAGACAATGTGATACTACATTCAGTTGCCTTGTTCAATGTACACCTGTAATAAACAGCTGCTACTGCTTGTTTTATAGTCTGGAGAACAAATCTTTTGCTGAAGACTTGAATCTCAGGTTGCAATATACTGGTTATCTTCTCTTGTCGTTCAAATTTTCTTCCATTCTTGAAAATATGTCTTCTTTGGTTACAAAAATTGTTGCAAATGGGAGAGACATACTTCAAGAACTTGAATCTTTTTTGGAACAAATGATACATGATGCAAATAGACAATTATCACTAGCTTCACAGAATAGCTGGACAGATTACAGATGAGTTCATCATTTTCATTGATACATGTAGTTTGTTTGACTTGTCAAGCAACTTTCTTTCAGTCTTATAAAATGCTTTTGTTCCAAGATAACAAAGCAGTCTGTCAAACTTCATCTTCATCTACCAATTAAGCCACACTACTATGAGGTCAATGCCCTCTTGCAGAATACTCAGGTGACTTAATTATGTAATGAATTGTCTGTTAGAGTAGAGTTTTCTGATGTCAATCTATATGAAAATCCTCTCCACCAGTGTCTCACCAATGATTTTCACTTAGCCATTTGGGACCAGCAACTCATTAAGTATCAGTGGTGTGATTTTATTGCATTATTTATAGACATAGTTCATGTCTCATTCAGGATCCTGATGTCAATGTGATCTTTATAAACTCTGACATTTGTGAATAATCTCTTGTACTTGTTTAAGTATTTTCCCAGATGTTTGTGTATGTGTTTTCCAGCTAATTGTTCACATGACTGACTATGTTTTGGTCTCTATAAACACAGCATGTATATGATATATATATACCAATGTATCTAGCCTCTACTTGAAGACGGAATTTACCTGTTAAAACTTGTTCTAATTATTTCTTGTTTCTCTGGTCTCTGACCTGCCCTGGAATGTTTTACAGTGTCAGGTGATGTTTTCTGTCTAAAGATGCTATATTTTCAGGGTGACAGATTTTGGCAAACCATGATTCTAATCAAGATTGTGACCTAGGCATCACTTTGTATTATATTCAGGTCTTTGTTGACTTTTTTGTTCTGGCATGAAGTTTACCTGGTTCTGTTCAAAACATATGCCCTCAATTTATGGTTCAAAATTATGTTTGTAGCTTTGCAATTTGTTTCTTTTTGCTTATTACTGGGCAATAGATTTGAAACTAATCTATTATAAATCTATTATAAATGTTGCACTAACAGCCAGGGTTGTTTGGTGACTTCTGAGCTTTGAGGTTGGAGGAATACCCCTTGGCATAAACCTACCTTATGTAAGCTAGCCCGACAGCTTCCTCACTAAAGTCTTGTGAAATTTGCTGGATGTGAACTCAACAGCATTGAGGGGCTACTGATTCATAATCTGAGACCATATTCATAAGGGCTTATTCTAGGATAGCATGTCAAATCATAATGTAATTATTAAACTACAAACTCCTGTTTGAGAACAATATTGTATCAAGAATAATGGAAAGTAATTGCAATGGACATGTTGAAGCATAAATAATAGTTTGTTTCTGGTTACACATGGTTATTAGAAACAGGGTAGGTAGAATAAGTTTTTTTTGTCATTCTTCTTGAAGGTATGGGTCTAAGGTAAAAAAGTGAGAAAGTTGATGTAGCGTCCCTTTGATCTAATAAGAAGTCTAGGGTCGTGGGAAAAATTAGGGTAGGTTGCCAGGGTTACCAGAAACAAACATTTATTTTTTAGTCTGATGTACTGTATTTTTGTTTAGGAATTCAGCCAAAAAATCTATTCTGACATTTTATGTCGTCATAATAATGTGATGATTTTACAAATGTAGAAACGTTACTACCTATATATTTCATAGTATTTATTATCCCTTTGTGATGGTAGAGGGATACTTGCTTATATTCATTGAATTCAGTTGCTGTAATAATTGTCAGTAACAAATCAGATGAACATAAAAGCTTTGCAGGGTTGTTAAATATACCTCTGTAGTGAATCCCTGGGAATACCTGTATAATATCTTCCGAGATAATTGAACTGCTGCTGTTGTCTGTCACCTGTATGCAGCTGCATGTGTACCTGCGTCTAATGCTCCACCTACACTTTGCAGTATATTATAGTCAATGACCTGTAGGAAAGATATTTTGTTTTTAGAACTGATGTAAAAAGAAGTTAATATGACCTTTGTACACTAACAAATGAAACGTTATTGTACACACTGTCTAACAGATCTACTGTATGAAGAATATAAAAAAGATAAACTTTTGACACTTTCCTTACATATTTTAGTTATCACCCAGTTGCACTTTCCCATGTTCATTTAGTGATACTTCATTTATACTTCACACTTTTCATTCATTATCTATCCTCGTAAGAAATCCAGAATATTTTACTTAATTTTGTGTTATCTCCCTTTAACACCTTTAACTCAGTTCTTCTACAATATTATTATTAATACCATTTTTTTATTTATCTTTTTTCTTCAATATTTAAATTGTTGCTTATTAAATTGTTTCTCTTTATTTTTGTGTCTCTTTATAATTTTTCAGGATTTTCTACGAAATTATAGTATTCTGCATAATTATTGAGAATTATCTCCCTTTATTTGGTATTCAGGTTCTTTTTCTCCCATTTTTTACTTCATGTTATAACGGAGTTGTCTTCCTTTAATATTCTCTTGTGTTCAATTACTTAACTTTTTAATTGTTTTAGTTTTTATCGAATTGTCTCCCTTTGGTATTCATTTTTGGAAGCTGAACAACAGTACAGCTCTCCATAGCTGTCATTCACGTGGCACATGAATTTTTATGTAGACCTAAGTATTATGTTTTCTACATTCGCCATACAAATGTTAAGCTGGTTCCCATTCCTGGTGTTGCAGTGCAATTTTAAGTAAGTTCAGCTTCTATGAGTACTTTCAGTACTTTGATTACTTATTTTAGTTTGTATTGAATTGTCTCCCTTTGTTATATTTTCAGGATCAGGCATATTTATCTCTCCAAAAGGTGTATTACAAAGTACAGGGTCTGTGGCCCTTAGTCTGGTGGTGTGGACTTTGTGTGGAATTGTTGCTCTACTAGGTAAGCCATAGACCTGGCCTGGTCATTGGTTTATTGCTAATTTAAACATGTCAGGTCCATATGTTTAACTCATACATTTATATATATATTCTTGTCATCTGTCTAAATTATGAAGAAGGTACATGTATATTGTATCCATGTTTTTAATCTGATGTAATGTAGTAATATTATATACGGTATATTAGTGTAATGTTCAAACTCTGTGTGAGGTATGAGTTTTTCTTCTTTTTTCCCATTTTTTTTAACCAGGTTTTCCGAAGGAAAATTCTGGTTATTAGATTGGTAAATGTCGGAGTGCAGGCATCCACAATTTCTTCTGTGTGCTAATCTTCTTACATTTCTCAAGGAATTTCGACCAAACTCAAACAGAAATATTGACACCAAGTGCTTATTCTCCAGGTTTTGTGATTTGATAATTTTGGGTGGTCCATTTCATAGTTTGTGTCTCCAATTTCTTTTATGAAACTCCCCCAACAAATATCAAGGGATTCCAACCAAATTTTCTCAGAACTATTATCACAAAGTACTCCAGTGCATATTTGTTGGCAGAATTATGGCCCTTTGTTCAATTTGCTCATAATATTACCGTATGTAATATATAGAGAAAAACTATTTTGTTCCCAAATCCTCCTACATTTCTTAAGTTTTTCTTCCAAATTTTCATTCAAGTTCCCCAGAGCATATTGTAAGGTTCTTGTGATTTGACTATTTTTTATGGAATTATAGCCCTTTGTTTTATTTTGGGTACATGTAACATACAAAGAAATACTCCTGTGCACAACTCCCCCTACATTTCTCATAGGATAAGTGTCTGGAGAATGAGAGCCTTGTTTTGTGACAATTCCTGCCATTTGTCTCATCAATGTTTTAAATTGTAAATAGTTGGTATTGGTTACATAATTGTACTTCTTTGTAACTCTCTGCATGTACTGTGTGTGATTTACTGACTGGCTTTGATCTGTTCAAATGATATACATTTTATCAGTTAGTCAGTGTAGGCATTGTTATATGCTTTTGTATGGATCTTAGTTGCTTGGTAACCCTTGTTGCCAGGTTGGCCCGTTCCTTTTCTTAAATGTTTCAGTTTGTTTCCTTGACAATATCTTACAGAATTCTGTGCAAGATTGCATTGTACCAAAAAACCTTGGTTTTATGTTTTAAAACAATGTGATTTTTAATTGAATTGTTTTAGTAATGCATGACCATTAATTTTGTGTCAAAATTTTGTTTCAAATTATGTCATATTTTGTTAATTTTGTGTGAACATCATGTTATATATATTATGTTTATTTTTACTGTGCGTCCATTAGAATTTTATTTTAACATTAGATAATGATATATGATAGCAATTTCAAACTCCTGGGAAATTGTCTTATGTTCTGTTGATGATCAGTTCTATTTAACTTGGTTTTACAAACTAAAATCTACAGTAAAAAGCAGTTAGGGCGCCCTGGTAACAATTTGCTTGATTCATTTTTATGATTAGTAAAGTTATTCTATAATTTCACATAATTCAGTCTTTTAGTTCCTGTCTGCCAAAGCTGTGAAAATATACTCTAGTAAATGTATAAGTAACAAGAAAAACTATAACGAAACGTTATAGGTAGACAAATTACAAAAAGCATTTATGTTCTTTGTATGAAGTTGCTTTTTGCATAAAAGATATTGACTGTATATTTTATTCAATCCTCCATTATGGAAAGTATAACATATTTACATGTTATGAATGCTAACAAATTCACCATAATCTGCTATGATACAACCACATTGAACTTCAAATAGCATTTCCGATATTATGCCACACAACCACTTATCTAGATCAACATCACAGAGCAATGCCTGCATGATTTACTTACATTATTCACATACATTACATACATTCACATACATTTACATACATTATCAACTATTAACAAAAGAGCAGACAAACAGATTCAGTCAAACATGACAGGTTACATGACGAAAAGCCAGTCCAATGATTGACCAATCAAAATGACTGACATCACCATTAGCCAATCTATTGGCCAGGATTACCCAAACTAGTAATAGACACTACACTGTATACCCGCAAACAACTAGAATAAAATCATACCCATGACTAAAATTTGTCTAGAAAAAATAGTTATCTAACAGCTTATGCATATCTGGTGTCATCAAGTGTTACTTATGCTTATATTTATTTTTAATGAGAACTCATTTATAATCATCCATAAAAAGGTCATTACCTCATTAATGTTGGTGGTAGAAAGTCTCACAAGAACTTTCTTAATTTGAACTTGACTGGTTGCTCATTGGGAAAAAAAGGAGAAGTAATTTATCCATGCAATGAATTTAAGCTGTTTATGTTTTGAGGTAGACCATGTTGAACTGAAGGGACATTATTTTGAAAGTTAAGTCATACTGCAAAATGATTTAATCTTAGTCTAATCCTGAGCGAATTATCTCAGAAAAGTTTCGTTTCCTCATGCGACAAAGACTTAAATAAATTCTGCTGCTGGTATCCTGTCGTTAGATTTTGTTTGAGAGTCAATTCCAGTTTCGATAATTTCTATTCTGCGATCACACAATCTGCTGACTCTCACAGAGAATTGATGTTATATTCAGATAATGGAAGAAATCACATGGCACCTATCCTAAAATACAAAATGATATAAAATATACTAAAGGTGATTCGTCATGCTAAGTTTGGCATTCCTTGTTACGTTAGCTTTCTACCAATAGAAGAAGATTAACTTGAGATGCCTACTATTATAACCATCCTGAAATTTGTATTATTTCATTGCCAAGCTGTAACATTTCGAACAATGGCATTAAGTTAATTCTAAACTGAAACTTATTTCTATATTAGAGTCATAAATGCAATAGGATTGTCTTGTGTGATATTATAAAAGGATGCGATTTTGTTATACAAACCTGCAGACCCTTGTGTTCCCTTACAGTGCTTTGTTTAGATGCAAATAGCATTGAAACATGTATATACATGCAATGCTAGAAGAAAGTAACACTCACCATGCCGATTTGTCCTGTGTGGAATGCTGACACTTTCTTACTTTTAATTAAAGCCTCTAATCTTGCAAAAACTATTGCTAAACTAATTAATATACCAAAGATGACCTGTATTGTCCCAAAAAAGACACAGTAGTCATGTGTTCCTGGCATTCTACAAAATTAATCAATTTAACTTCTTTTCTACCATTGTTTGCATTTTTTAACATTTTAGATGTGAGATATATAATTAAGACAGCATCAGCAGATTAGGTTATAGTCTCTGTTGGTGATAATGTTATATAATCTTTTATTTTGAATACTTTATAGTAGTTGTCTTGGAAACACAACATAGACATTTGATTATAGCTTCAGTTTGTTTACTAGAATTTATAGGCAATCTAACTGTTCCCAAAACAAAACCCATAAAATGTGCAAAAACTTCTAACATGTTACCCTACCCACTTTCTGGTGAACAGAATGTATATATACCTCTAACTTTCACAAAATTGTTATTTAATCATATGCATATCTCATGCTCTATACTTCCCAGAACATCATATCTTTCATTGTTTGTGTTGTTTTATACACTCTGAAAACCTGTCTGTGTTGGGTTCTGCATCAGTTTGCTTTGTGTGTGTTCAAAGGAGTTTGAAAAACCTTTTTATCAATGTTGACATGCTTCCGCTTTGGAAAATGGAATTGTTCTTTCTTTATTGACATTTTTTGTTCTGTGTAGGGCTTCATTGCCCTTTAACATGTATGTTTTATTATGCTCTTATTTAAACAGGTACATGAGACTCGTATGAGATGTATCCAGAGGATGTGATCTTCACGTCAAGACAAGCCACCCATCTACGGCACCATCTAATGAATATTCAATAATATGGTGCAAAGGGCTGTTCCATAAATATCAAAATGGAGAGACCAACTTGGCATATCCCAATTGTAAATCTACACAAGTATATTCCGTGATCTTAATTGTTTTTCCTCTCCATCCACAAATTCAGACTTCCAAATTTAAACCTAAGAAAGTCATTTTGCTCCCTGTACGGGGTGGTTTCTTGGTGTTTGTAATTATTTCCAATATGTTAGAGTGGGTATAGATCCTTAGAGTATGACAATGAAGGTTGTGACTAGACTTTAAGTGGGCTAATATCAAGTTGTCAAGATTTAATGAGCATTTTTTTAAGAGACAAAAGCAAAATGACTGACCTTAAATAGATAAGTCTGAATATTGTCATGTCCGTTGTCTTCTCCATAAAGACATTTACACGGAGAGCGTATGTATGTACTGTGGTGGGATTGGAGCTGTGAACATTTGTACTTCTGTCTTTAGACGTACACTTGTTCTCTACTTCAGACCTCTACTGTTTTTTTGTAATAACCTAGCTCATACGACCATGTTGGCAAGATCTTGCATATCGTCAATTAGTTAGCATTGACCAATTTTAGGTCGGTGATAACTAACCAAATTCATCTGCAACTATTAGGTTAGGTTATAACAAGAAGGGGTTCCACTCAATATTGTCACACATTGTGATCACATATGCTGAAGGGATCACCATTAGTCTATTAGTTATTCACTACCTAGACAGTGTTGTTTACTCTTATTTTGCATTGTCACTTCTTATTTTCTGTTGATTAACATCATTGAACTTTTCTCTGGTATTCTAAGTTTAGTACAAAAAGTTTCATCTGTATGGTTAGCAAGAAGTACTTTCAGTAATATGATTCTAAGACTATTCCCAATCCATTATTTCTTTGCTTTTCTGATACTAGTAGTAATTATCATTCTGGTTTTTAGATTCAATTTCTAGAAGCTTTGTTCTTATAGCAATTTTGATTATTCAGTAATTAATGCCAAAGTGGCAAAAGCACGCTTACTATGCAATGCATAATTTTAATCATTATCCCTTTGGTTAAATGAGCCACCACACCAAACCAGTACCTCAGCTATTGTTTTAAGTCGAACTCTCTGTATGCTCCCCTCTTCCCTTAATCCTTACCTTTCTTTCTGTTCAATGATTGAATGTATGATTATTTCATGACTGTAAAGGTCTTACTATAAGTTGGCCCTCTGATGATTGTGGTTTACCCTTCTAAGTTTCAGTTGTAGAACTACTTACTATGTACATGTACTATTTGGTAATGCTGTTCTTGAATTGCCTGAAGAACTAATTCAGTTATAAAATAGGTTAATGATATGCAGAAATTAGGACTAATGATTCTTGGTATATAGGATTACTGTCCCTCTAGAGTGGCGAATCAACATTTCTCAATAGCTATTGTTGTAAAGCACAATGACATGTAATACTTGTGGGACGAAACTAACCGGAATGTAGTAAATGCTGTCCTTTTACCTACTATCCTGTGTCTCAACTTAGTTTTATGTGACAATAATGGAGTGACCCCTTCTTTATGGCTGCCGGTTTCCTGTTGCTTTCAGTTTAACTTAAGTAATGTTATATAATTCATGGAGACGTTACTGTAATTATCAGTTAAAAGCAACATGAACTCAAAAATAGCATTTGGACACAATGGCATTTCCATTTTTGGAATTTGTTTATTTTATTTCTATATGTTGCCATCCCTGAGAATGTAAGCAAAGGATGCTTTAGATATACTTGAAGGCCAGATAGGAAAACATGCGGCCAGAATAATAAATATCTTTTTGTCTTTAAAACAATGGAGATGCATCACCATACATTTTGTACTTAAGTCACAAATGATGTATTTGTTGGCTAGAAAGTACTGACAAACAAACGGTAGTATTTACATGAAATACTGTAAACAAAAAAAAAAACTTCATATATTGTTTGGAGTCAGTTTTCATAATTTTAAGATATGCTAGATTTTGCCAACTTGTGACATTTGAATGTGTCATTCTTTTTGATGGTATGTCTATACAAGAACAAAACAATGAAGGTTTCTCATATTTTTTTTTCTATGCATGCTAAAGATATGCTCGGTTAAAATTACATCCATCAGTTTATGCGTCTGTCTGTGTCTGATGTTTAGAGATATTTATTTATATATATATCAATACTACCCTTTTATTAGAAATTAATTGAAAAAAAAATATATAAAAACTAAACATTTTTGGCCTAGAAATTTTGTTTCTATATAATATTTAGAATTGAATAAATTCATTTTGATTTTTAGTTTTAAAAAAATATTTTCTGTGTGTATGTATTAGATTTGGAAAATATTTTTTTCAAAAGAAGTACAAACCTTTTAGAAAAAGTAATCCTTGTGTTTAACTAACAAACTTTCTTGTCAAGGCATGTTTTCTAAGTTGGTTAAAGAAAAAAACATTGAAAAAGTTTTAAAAAACATCTTGCAATGAGATCTTTCAGTATAGTTGAGAAATGTATATTTTTTGTTATTCTTATGCACTGTAATATATAAATATACCTATATATTACACATATTTATACACCTGCTATGTTCTACTTAGCTGTGTCAATGGTGAAGGATAAATTAGGTATTGCTAAGGCCCAAGCCCACAATTTTTTTTTGGCCTTTACTTGTAGGACACCTGTCTTGCCCTCCTTAGTTTCCTGGAGAGACACGCAGGGGTCTGAGCCCATTCCTGTGTGAAAAGTGCCTCCAAGTGTAAAAAGATAAATTGTAGTCTTTATACATTTTGAGAACCTGTGTCTTTGGCTATAGTATCTCTTAATGTCTTAATACAAATCTACTGAAGGATTTTTTTCAAATCTTTTAATTCATCATCAGCTTGAACTAACCTTGGAGACATTTTTTTATTTGGCCGTTTCATCCTCCGTGTTTCTTGGAGAGATGGTAACAGCTGTCAAAACTACTTTAGGATAAAATTAAATAAGAAGAGAAGAAGACAGGAAGAAAGCGTAAATTTCTGTTGTTTTTAAGGATATATAATGCCAGTTCGCCCTCCATAAATACATCTTTCTGGGACAGCGCCTCAGATTGGTCGCCGCCAAGTTATCTGTGTGATACATTATTGTGTTAAATGACTTTATGTATTTACAGGTGAAGATTCGTACCCGTGTAGCAGACGCCTGTTATGTCATTGTTTAAAAAAATGGAGGGACTCTATGTGGCTTTAGGGAAGTCTTTTCTTCACTTTTTCACTGGGAAGGAAAGGTGAAGAAAAACTTGCATCTTTCGGCCATGTTTTTCGTTTCGGCCATTGACCAGGGTTTAAAACGTTCAAATTTCCTGATGGTTGTACTCTGTCACTGGGAAGACATTGTATAACACATGATCAGTGATTTTACTGCCTTAACCGATAATATTGGCTTCATTTCCAATACATAGGAAAATAATTGTTATTTATCTTTTGATACACATTTTATGTGGAATCCATTAATTCTATGTAATTTCTCACCATTTGTGTGATAGAAAGTGAAACTTGTGCTTTGTCAGCATTTGTTAGTTTTGTCAGACTTGTTTACATTTCTTCAGCCAATATTTTCAGTTCTGTAGTTACAAAATTCTAACTTGATTTGTTGCGTTTATTCACTGGGAAGGATAAACAAAACAGATTTCCCCAATGTTCGGCAAAATGTTTTTCTTATTTCGAATCTTTAGACTTCGCGACCTGGTCTCCAAAAACTTTGTTCTGTTTTTTCACTGGGAAGAAAAAACTCAAACAAAGGAAAACTTGTGGAAAATTTTCATCATGAAATATGACAGAAAAAATAGCCTCGTCATTCTGTCCTCCATTGATTAGCTAGTTTAGTTGTTTTCATTTTGTTCCTAAGCGGCATTCATACACCACGCGTGATGTTAAAGCATTAACACGTTTATGCACCCATTATTCAAAACCCCCACCCAGAGATGAAAAACAAAAATCTAACTTTCGTACCATTATCTCATGAATTAATGATTTTCCTCATTGTACCACCTTGACTGATTTTAAAATGTTTACACTTCTGCTTCCATGCATTTAAAAGTGATGGCTAAATTTGGATTGACAAAAATTAACCTTCAATTCACTTCTCTTCATAATCATCATCAATCAGTTGATCGTTTTTCAATCAATCATTCAATCACATTTGAAAGTTTTGCATTATTTAATTCTATTTCATTTTTATGTTTATGACACTGTTTTAATGGTTTTAAATACTCTGTGAGCACTACATTAAAGACAAATAAGTTCATTTAGATCCATGTCCATGTTTGCTACATTTGGCATAAAAGCATATTGTAAAAGATATAACGTATCAGCTTGCCTACATAAAAGCTTTATTCCTTGTCAGTTTCATACATGTAATTCAGACCTAGAAATTGGTCAGTCTATTTTCTGAGTACATAGTTACCATTTATAAGTTAAGGTATTTGCCTTATGGAATATGTAAGGGTATATCTAAAGCATGATTAGATACTATGATAATAATGTAAAATAATTGGTAACCACAATTTAAGCTCAGTTGTGATGAATGTATTGCTTATTTGAATCACTTTCATGGACTGATACCAAATGAGGAGATGTGATTGTGACCTATGTCAGACTATCTTCGTGTAGAAGAGTAGACATCCAACTTGCCTTAAACATTAGGGGTTGTTTGCTGTAGATTAGAAATCTAGTTAGGATCTAGCATAACTAAATACTCTCCTGGTTTAGTATAAGAAGATCATTATTAACGAGGCTCACAAGCTCATGAAGTCTTACTTGTTATGTATAAGAAAACTTACGACCAACACATCAAATACACTTAATTAAAAGGCACAAGATTCTAGTCTAGTACAAGTTTTTGTTCTCATTTTTAAACATTTTGTTTGTTTGGATTTGTTTGGGTGAAAGTTTATGAAAATGAGATGTGCATATCAGACTTGTATACTTTATAGGTGCTTTAGCGTACGCAGAGCTCGGCACAATGATAACTAAGTCAGGAGCAGAGTATGCCTATCTGCAGGAAGCGTTCAGTCCTCTTCATCGTACCTTGGGACCAATTCCTTCATTTCTGTTTGCTTGGACGTCTGTGCTGATACTGAAGCCAGCATTGTTTGGTGTGACCTCGATGAGTTTTGCTGTGTATGTCGTCGATGTCTGCTATGGCCCCTGTTCTCCCTCAGATTTCATCGTAAAGCTGGTCGCAGTTCTTTGTTTATGTGAGTTCCTATATTGAATTTCTGATATGAAAAAATCAAAATATCACATGTCTATTAATTGATGTTGTGTATAATTAATGTATGTCATGACAAAATATAATCAGCTTTAAAATCTTTGTCATTTTGATGTCTGATGTACTCAAAGCTCAAAAAGAATTGTAATTAGTTTTTAGTTTCATGCCTGTTTCCGACAGTATTTCAGTCAACCTAATCAGTTTTCTGTGATTTGAAATCAGTACTTACCTTGTTTTTGCTAAGTAAGTCAATTTCTATACATGAATGGTAAGCGATTGTCTAAGGGAGTATGTACTGTGCCCAGGGTTTTTAGTCAGGAACCCTAGTTCTTTGGTTTGACTGCTTTACCTATTTAGGTAAGCTGACGGTCTTCAATCACTCACAGACATATATCCATTTCCTTTGTTATGAATTTTTGATAAAATATTCTCTGTTATTTCTATTTCAGTTTTAATTACATTTATTAATGCATATAGTGTTGCCTTGGCTACTAAAGTGCAGAATTTTTTTACTGTGATGAAACTGATAGCTATCGCAATAATCATCGCAGGTGGTGGATACATGTTGTCTCAAGGTAAGTTCTTGTGATCTCTTTAAATGTGAACAAGTTATTGAGTTTCTATATATACATTTCACTCAATTTAAATTTGATTTTTTAGAAAAAAAATTGATGTCATTTGATCAATTGTTTTATTATCCAGGATGATTTGTGCATTGTTTGTAAATGTATCAATTTATCATCCTTCCTGATGGAAAGCTCATTTTATTTTAGAAATAAAATAAATCTAATGTTTTTTTTCTTGCCTTTCTGCAGGATACACTGAACATCTTTCAACTGGCTTTGAAGAAACCACAGATTCTGTCTCCATGATTGCTCTAGCTTTCTATGATGGACTGTGGGCATATGACGGCTGGTAAGTAACTCAGTAAATATTCCGATGACCAGTCTGTGAATACTGCAATATCATTGGTCAGTTTGAAAAATGATTTAAAAAACAACCAATGAGGTGCCTGAAAGTATCGACTGGTCTGCTTGTTCAATTTTATTGTGGCAGCTCTTCCTAGTAATAACCTTTGTTAAAATGGGTGGCCATGTGATTGTCCTAAATGAAGATTTAAATCCATATCATGTTTCCTTCTCAAATATCAATTAGAGTATATTAAATTGTGTTGTGCTGCTCTATTTTTTATCTCTATTTTAGTTTCCCTTCTTTCTGTGTCCTCTTTCTGAACTTGCCATCTACAAATTATAATTGCAATAAACTTAATTGTTTGCGTTATTTGTTTATAGCTAAATAACATGAATGGATATTGTTTATGTGTCCACTGTGTACAGTAATTGTTCAGTTGATAAGTTCATGTTATATATTAGATTTCTACAATGTAATCCAGTATGGAAGATGCTTTCCTATAATCAATAATAAACCCCTGAAACTAGCATTTCCTGGAGGCTTTGGAAAAACTGTAGATAATAATTATTTGACATTTATGTGATACACGAAGTCATTACATTAACATGTCAGTATAAATGATCAACTCTTACTCAGTTTTCAAACACATTTAATAGTTAAAACTGTTTATTCTCAAGACCTATGTCATAGTATTTCTTAAAAACATGGTGAAAATATATTTCATAGTTTCTAAAGAACTAGTTTATATGAAATTATATCAAATTCTCCAAAAGCCTATTGCAGACATGACTTTGAATACTGGGGCATCATAACTTTATCCCTCCACTTTGCTATCAAGCTTCATCAAGGAAATCTTGTGTAATTTCACCTCATAGCTCACACTTTAAAATTACAGACTGTGGCCTCTTGTTATTTCCTCCCTTGAGAAATGTGTTAAAATTAATGTAAGTAAATTTACTTAATTGTAAGTCGCACAGGAAACAGATCTATGCTCATGTTTCTGTAAAGAGGGATAATGTCGGTTGGTTAATGTAATAAATGTCTTCTATATTCCAGGAATAACCTGAATTATGTGACAGAAGAAATCAGGCAACCCCATAAGTATGTAGATTTATTGAACATTTATTGAACAGGATATCATATTGTTATATCACAATTTTAATGATGAAGAACACTAAGTATATCATGGTGAAAAAAAATAGAACTTCAGCTATATGTTGAGAACACGTGTGATTCAATATTTCAACTCAACAATGTATTGTAGTGTACTGAATTTAATGACAAACAAGATGTGTGATTCAATATTTCAACTCAACAATGTATTGTAGTGTACTGAATTTAATGATAAACAAGATGTTGCTATGAATTTAGCATTAACAGATCATTATTTGTTACAATTCTCACAGTGCCAGATATGTTCTGTTGGTCAAAAAGTTGTAACTTTAGATTTTGTACATCTTTTCTGTTACAATATATCTTATCTGTGTCCAATAATGAATAATAAGACTTCCCAAAGCTTCAATTTCCTGCCTTCCATTTTTCCATTTGTTCAATGCAAGTAATTTCCTTGGTATGAAAACAGCTCATAATGATAGCATCCAAAAGCCAAGTCTATTTTCTCTATATTATGATGTAAGATGCTGTGACGCATGGGTTTTACGTGCCATGTAATCAATCAGATGTTGTATTATGCTGAGTTGTTGGCTATGATTTTTGTAATTCCAAACCAAACAGACAACAGTCCATTATTTATGGTTCCTTAAATTGACTGAAGCTGCTCGTTTATCTATTGATATTTGAACGATAATGTCCATATATGGTAATAGCAGGCAGCTAATTTTAACTAGGAGTGTCTGTGTATTGACTGATCAGGATAGTAAATTTCTTCTTTGGCTGTTTATAGGACTGACTGAACCCTTAACTGAAACCTTAATTTGCTTATTTTGTAACTCCGTACTGTTTTCGTCTTTGATATTGGATATTTTATTACTTTAATACTTCCATGGTGGTCTTGAGTGGGGAAATATACAATGTTATTTTGTTTACTTTGTACAATGGAGTAGGACTTGAAGATAATGTAATTGAAGAGTGGTGCTGGAGGATTTAATTGGAGTCTGCAACACTTTGTCTATCGATCCAGATACAAGATTAGTTCAGCTTAGACAAATAAATATAACTCTCTCTGATAACAATCGCAAAATGTTAACATAATTCACACACTCATATCGTGATTTTCTGAGAAAAACTTATTCTTGTGATTCTTTTAGACATTTTATTCCATGAAATTCTTTTTATATGTAATATGTTGTAGTTAACTTCAGATTGCCAAAAAAATTAATGGTGAGCAGTCCATATACATATATATGTACTCAAAGATAAATATAAGGAGAACAATAAATGGTCAATACACACAGTTGACCTTTATTCAGAGTTTGGTCTGGTCAATAATATCAATAATTGTATGCTATGTAGTGGCCCTTGACCAAATATTGTCATTTAACTTTTGTGTGTATTTATAATTGTTAAGAAACAAGTATAAAAGTGTTATAATCGAACAATCAATGTTCAATATCATAGTACAGTGCAATCTCTTCAAAGTAGCACCATTGGGCAAAGCAAAATTATGTTGTTGTTGAGAGGTTGTTGCTCTAGAAAGGTTAAATTAATAGTTAAATTGTACAGTAGGAAAATTCAGGCAGGATATTGCTCCAGAGAGAGCTGTGCTGGAGAGGTTTCACTGTGTTGTATGTATTACATGTTAAATATTACATGTTTTATTTCAGAAATTTACCAAGAGCAATCATGATTGGAATTCCTCTCGTGACAGTCTGCTATATTCTCATCAACGTGTCATACTTCACAGTGCTATCCAAACATGACCTACTTATGTCAACTGCTGTCGCTTCGGTAAACTAATCATATTCCTGTTTTAATTATTCATTGTAATATTCTACAGGAAACCCATTCAAAGAAGGACTAAATTCTGAGATGATTGCCAATTATGTTAAGATTTACTTGTTTTTAACAAATGAGGGCTGACATTATTCTATTTGTTCCCAAACTGGGTCAATTGGACTTGAAATCTTGACTTTTTCATGTCTCTGGGGAAATTATAATACATGTACATACATTGCTTCTTAGACACAAATACTGGTTTACAAATCTTTAAGTAAAAAGTTCCCTATTTCAAACTTCATGTATTAGCTTTTACTCGTTTTTATAATAATTATTTAAAACCACAACAGACTTTATAAGAATACTCCTGTAAGAAATCAATTACAGATCTTATTTTCAGGCACTGTGAGCAGCACATAAGATGGAAAGTCTTGCTCTGATATTACCTTAGACTTTATTTATTTCTTTTTCAGACTTGGGGAGAGTTTGTTCTTGGAGCTGCTGCCATCATTATACCTATATCAGTAATTATGTCAGCATTTGGTGGTGCTAATGGTACATGCTTTACTGGAGGAAGGTACAGAACTGAATATCTCTAATATTCTTAACCTAATTGTTTTAGCTAAGTTTTAACTTTCTTTCTTAAAAAAAGTTTTTCATAAATATGAGTTTTTTTTTAGGTCATTCTCAAATGAAATATTTGCTTTTGTTTGCTTCGGTAGCAACAGTCAAACCTGTGAAGAAAGGCCACTCATGGAAAAGACAATAAGGCCTTTATTGACAGGTGGCCTTTATTCCAACCTCATTTTGAGCTAAATTTTAAAAGAATGGACTTTAGTCACAGGGTGGCCCATATTCAGAGGTGGCAGTTATCACAGGATGACTCTACATGTATATGTTTTAATTCAAGTGCTGCTATTCAACTTGAAAAAGCAGAATTTATTTAAAATATCATCCACTGTTATTTGTATATTTTAGAGTAATGTATGTAGCAGCTAGAGAAGGACATCTACCTGAAGTGTTCTCATATATTCATGTTAAACAATATACACCATTACCATCACTTGTTGTATCTGTAAGTATTGGTTGGTGAATTCCCACAGTATTTGAACCTCTTTTAACTTGAGTACATGTATTTCAAAACTTCTCGAATAAAAACTGGATTTACTAGATAAAGAAAATTCTGTGATAATCTTAAGATATCAGTGTCTTAACAACCATTAGCTAAATCTGTTGGCGACCTGTGCATTTCATTCAGCCGACAAAATGAAATTTGTTTGATGGTCCTTCTTTGATGAGCTAAAAATATTTGCCTTAAACCTTTTATGTTTAATTTATCTATGGTTACATTTGCCTTATGATCTTGTTGAAACTTTGGTATGTATGTTTTTGACCTAACTAGTTTTCCTGGATTGTATTCAAACCAGTACTACAGTCTGTGAAATTAAGGTTTGAAATGTGGTTGCCCGGAATGGAAATTTTAGCTGCTTTTGCTTTGATTTGTTTATGAAAATTTGGTTGACATATGTCCGAACCAAAATTTTGGTTGTCCGAAAGAAAAAAATTTATTGTCCCGGACAACCGCTAATTTCACAGACTTGTGCTAACTAAGCTGCCAGCTTCTCCTCTAACTGAGGAAAATCAGCGTTTTCGACCTGCTGCAGCTGTGATTCATACAAAGCTCCCTGGGTTCCAAGTTTAGTGCACTAACTAAATAGACCACAGCCGTGCAACCTGATTTCATCCTTTTAAATCTTCAGTATTTATTTTGTAGGTATTGCTGTCTGCAGCTATGGTGCTTTTTGGTGAAATATTTCAATTGATAGATTTCTTTAGCTTCACTGCCTGGATTTTCTATGGTCTAACTATGTTATCATTGATTGTATTACGACTAACTCAGAAAGAAAGAAAACGACCGTACAAGGTAAAGTTATTTAGAGAATCTCTAGTGTATGGCCGCAAAAGGAACATGATAAATTCTGTTTTTTGTTTTTTTAGCATAATGATAAAGTAGTTTGATAAGCTGGTATTTAAGATTGGAATACAGTTGATTTAAAAAAAAAAACTCAAATTGAGATTTTTTGGCTAAAAAAGGTGTTGATCCATTCATTTCTTTTGTCTGTTACAGCTTTAAAGTACTAATTTATATATTGAATGATAACTACTTCACTAAACAGCTGATTCGCAGGTTTGAACTTTAACCTTATCAACTTCAATTAAATGTTTTGCTGTGGTTTATTTTCAGGTTCCTTTGGTGTTCCCTATTTTGGTATTATGTTTCTCAGTGTATCTTGTGATTGCTCCAATTATACAAGATCCACGTGTAGAATTCTTATATGCTGCTTTATTCTCAGTTAGTGGATTACTCCTCTATGTTCCATTTGTTGTCTACAGAAAACGTCTGCCATACATGGGTATGTAAAAATCTACTTGACCTATTAATTAAATTGTTTGTTTATTCGAGTTTTACGCCCTTTTTCAACAGTTTGTCATATGAGGCGGACAGTTCATCTAATCATCGTTCCTGGGAAGAACCAGTACTAGACTCCCATTCTCCATAAGCAATGCCATCTTTCTCACATGAAGAGACATGGTCAGTAGCAGGGCTCTAATCCATGACGAAGTCAGCGACCTTAACCACCTGACCACGGGGGCGGGTCTATTAATTAAGACTGATTCTAAGATGATAAATTAAGTTTGAAGTCATTTCTTGTAATAAACCCTTCTTATAGGTAAACTTTTAAACATAGGTCAGAAACAACCATACAATCAGTTCAACAGCTTTGAGTTTAGTTTCCAATCTCAATTCTAAAATCACAAAATTAAATGTTTGATCTTTAAAACGTTAAAATCCTAATCTTTTCAAATTAATTTGATGTAAGATGCAAAATTCATTCCTGAAACATAGCAGTTTTATTTTTATCTACAGATATGAAATTGTTACATTTAATTATCAGAGGTGTTAATAATCTTGATGGTTTGATGCTATGTCATTACTATTTATAGTGGATACCTTTTCTACTTTTTGCTAGCATTCAATGTATGTTACTTAATACTACCAGCTTGTACCAATGAATATTGTAAATTTCTACTCCTGTATGGATATATTCATGAAGTTAACATCGGTAAACACTGTGATGAATTATTCAGTTCATTTTAACATGTTTTCTTTTTCTGTTTCCAGATAAAATAACTTATTTCCTACAAGTAACTCTGATGGTAGCCCCCAGTAAATATGTTCCATCAGAATGACGTGGAGACAAGATTTATTGTGATTTTTTTATCTAATGCATTGTTTATATATGTATATTGAGAGATCTCATGGATATTTAGAGTTAATGAGACTGAAACGGCAGCTTATGAGATCCAGGAAGATGGATGAGAATTATTCATTCAGAAAACAATTTCTTTCAAATGTTATTCATAGATGATGATGGTGGATGTTTGAAGATGGGCATGGATGAGTGCTTCTGACTATAGTTTAGAACTATAATGCATTAATCATGTCGTGTTTCAGTGAAAAAATGGGTATTAAAGCGTTGTTAATCTTTCATTATGATTTCCCGGTATTAGTACAGACATATAGATGAATGTTGCCTAAATAGATATTGTCATACAAACACACAGTAGTCCTTAGTTAAGATAGATTCAGGTAAAGAGTGTGTCTATCGGTCATTCCTAGAATAGTTAGATTCTATTAGACGTTAGTTCAAAAGTCACTGGACCATGATCGAATATAACTTAAATGCCTGATAGTACTCAAATTATATTATTTAATTGAGTACATGTACTGACATGAGTTTCTGTGGTATGAACTCTATGTATTTATTATATTATTCTAATTACATCATTTGGAGATGAGTTCCCCATCCTTTCTGTTATGTGTCACACCCAATAGATAAAAATGTACATTAAGAATACATTTTGACTTACCGGTAATTTATTCAAGTGATTGTCATTTATTGATGGCTCTAATTGATTCATTTTATACAAGTAATAATCTATGCATTTCAAATTCTTACTTCATTGTTAACATGACTACCATACATGATTGTTCAAACTGTTGTATTCATTTTATAGTATTTGTTCAGTGTATATGTAATGGTTTTTTTTTCTTCTAATTGATCTGTGATTTTATATTATAAGTATTTGTCTTGTTGAAAGATTGCCATTAACCTGCAGTGTGATTGAATGGAAGGATTTTATTCTAAATTTATCAAGATCTATTGAAATCAAATTTTATAATCAATTTCCTGATTATAGTCTCCTAATAACCAGTCTGCTATCTAAAGAGTCTGGAAAGTGTGCAAAAAAAATGTTTGCATATCGAGTGCTCAGCGCAACACTGACGTAAATTGTTCTTATTTCAATATGAGTTACGACACTGTTGCGTTGAGCCCTCGATATGCATTGTGCATGCATCATAATACATTTACTGGTTGATCGAATAATTGAATTGTAAAGCACGTTTGCGTTGTGATTTTATTCTTTCGTTAGTACATTTGTATCAGTGTTTGAGAAAAGTGCTAATATTTTATTAAGTTTCAATTTATATATACATGTATCTATATATGTATGTCTGTGATTTGTTATGCTCTTTGTTAGAATATGATATATTTAATGAATTACTTGATACATTTATTACCAGTGGCTATCATGCTTCAGCATTTTTTCAGTTATTATTATTCTATATTTTTGTTCACAAGTGTACAATGTATTTTTCTATATTTTTGTTCACAAGTGTACAATGTATTTTTCTATATTTTTGTTCACAAGTGTACAATGTATTTTCTTACATAATTGTTTTAAATTCCTGGTTTGCTATGCTTATATTTGCGTTTGTTCATTCGTTCATTTTCAACCCAGCTTTAGAAGTTTACATAAATTTTCTTAGCTTGCCAGTTTTCAGTATCAAATTTATATTGTCTTCTTTAGCTGTCAATGATTGACCTAATGTTTGTGGTACTAGAAATTTTGAATGGTCATGATATGATGATTGTGTATGATTTTCATGATGGATGAATATACTTTTGTCTTTCATAAGCCATTTTGTTATTGCATTATCAAACATCAGCATTTTGTAAAAATAATCATGCTTAACCATTCATTTTTCCATTAATTCTTGCCTCGTTAATACACATTTATCATTCCATTTCATTACAAATTGGTCGCTCTTTTGTGCATGCTCAGTAGATCGATGGGTGTAGAACCGAGTTTTTTCCATTTGTCAATATTTCTCTTTAATTTGTTGCTCAATTCGTTTAACATTGTTCTGTAATGTTTGGATAATTGTATTGTCTCATTGTGTATAAGAGAAAAAAGGCCCTGTATACTGTTCACCCTCCACACACCCCCCAAAAGAAGAATGCATTTCCTCCAAAATTTCCAATGCTTTCAATGCAATTTTCAGCATTCATATTATCTAAAAAGTCAATGTTCCAAACACTTTTCTAAATGTACATATGTTATTATGTATGAATGAAATCTTTAGGTTGTTTGAATATTGTTATCTGATTCATGGAATATGTTCTTCATCATGTTGTTTTATGAGGCATTTACAAAAGTATTATTACAGTCCCTATGTCTCTGTTTTGTTAATTTTTTTCGTTTTGGTCAAAATTTGAATACAAGCTGTGAAGTTTGAATCTTAATTTAGCTCAAATATGCTAAATATCTGATGCTGCTTATATTCAATAATGTTGATATATTTTGAATGCAATGTTGAATTGTGTGGATATTTAATTTCATTGTTATCCACTGTTATTATTGTGTAAATGAAGAAACACTGAGCTGGACTCATCCCTCATTAACCATTATAGCTTTTCTACTTCATTGTCTGTGATTTTTGCCCAATTTCATTTATGCCTCATTTTGTTTATACTAATTATCAAAATTATATATTTACTTTATTTTAAATAGATATCTTTTGTGAAATATTTTCCTTAAACTTTCCTTAAACTTTCCTTACTTACTGGTATATCAGAAAACATTGTATTAATTTTGCCATTTGTTTAAAAGTTAATTTCAAAATGTCTTGAGTTATTTCCCCTGAAAAAATGTTTAAATTAGAATACTAAGGTTGGTAAAAATTTAGAAAATGAACATCTTGAATATCATTCCACCAGAGTGCTAGATCATTGAGTCAGAATAAATTTTTCTCCACACTTTTATTGCAACCAAACAATTAACCACTGACTGACCATGAGTTAACCTATCATATGTGATGTGATATACTAATTGTTGAATTCTCTCAGTTAGTGTATAAGGATATAAATAACAGATACTGTTTTCATTTTATGCTTTTCAGCAGTGTTTTTGTCATGCTTGCCAAATATTTATTGTTGATTTTTTTGTTGCTCTATAAGTTAAAGTCTATTGTTTATCAGTATAATACATATTTGGTACTTAGGTAACATTTTCTAAGCATTATCAGTAATGTGTTTACCTTACACCCAGTGTTCAAAGATAACCTAATACATTATGATTGCTTAACATTAAGGACCCGTGCCTATCCTCCAAGACTGAGAGCCTGTGTGCTCGGCTATAATAGACTTATGCTATTCCATTACTTGTCTTTTATGTATGAATTGCTATTCTACAATTAAGAGGTATTATATAATTTTGAGAAATATTTATTCCATTTGGTAGGGAATATTCCTAAGTTTAAATTGATTAAAAAACAGTCAGTGTACTGTACCTAAATGGTGCTATTTCTGTAAAATACATTTGGAGAAAATGAATTCATTAATTTTTAGATTTATCTCCATTTTAAATAGGACTATTTATTTTATATCTAAAGTGGATATTCTATACTATAAAATCAGCATTATCTACCATTTACATTACCCTTTATTAGTTCAGTATAAATCTGTGATATTGTTCTTGAAACTGACTGTAACGAGACTTGTAGTTTTAGAATTATTTAGGTATTTTCACCTAATACAGTATTTATACCTGCATGCATATAAATTGTTTCCCAAAAACATGTGTTCATGCCACTGCTTTTGCTCTATTAGCTGTTAGAAATGGAATATAGTATCTGTGCTCAGTTGTAAGAAGTGAATGCATGATATCTAGGTGTTTCTAGTTTTGCAGCCTGTTATATGTACGCCCAAAGGCAAACATCATCTTCCTCAGGTTTAGGAAATTATTTCTTTTAATCATGAACTTATTTTAACAAGCTTTATAACTATCTAAACCTGATCTTGTATGTATTATGTGAATGTGTCATTGTGTTAAAGAAAACACCAAAGATTTCTCTTCATAAGTCAAACATCCTTTAGCTTAAGTTAATATTACATAATAACATAAAAATGTTGTGTCATAAGACCAAACCATGTAAAATAAAGAATAATCATATTTGTAAATATATCATTCCCATTACATTACTGTATTCGTGCCATGCTTAATAAGCCTTTCTCTTCTTCTCAACAGTGCTTAAGTGGTGAATATGATTTGTATTTTTATATAAATTTAGTGTGATTCATCGTCAATCATATGCTGTAATTCCACTGTTTCATGACAAATCTGGTATTTGAATTCTGCCAATATGGCGTATGTGTGAATGTATTATGTGGTGACATTTTGGATTAAGAAATTTAAGACCGTAAAATACCAACATTTTACACCAGCTTTGCTTATTCTTAAACATGTTCTCATTTGTTGATACAGATACCTGGTTTATTGACTATTTGAGGAATAACATTAATCATTTTTATCTGTTCTCTCTGTTGAAAAAATAATCGTCATACTATTTTCTATCATCATTTTAGACTTAAAGGAATAAATTCTCCTTAGGTAAGAATATTCTGTGTAATTATAAAATGTATATGGTGTTTTATAGACATAGCATCAAGAGCACATTTGTGTGAAGATTATTTAAAATTTATTTTCCTGATTATATTAATCAACAGAATAGATTTGACTTACACCTGTCGGTCTGGTTGTTGCTACATTGTCTTACAGGTAGACCAATCAGATCACTTAAATTAATAATTGCACGTTAGCACTAAATGTGTGTTGAACAAATGTTGTTACAATGTCACTTAATAATTAATTAGCAAATGTTAATCATATTTATGTTATTGTTTTCACATGGAGAAATTACTGTTTTCATTTTTGTTTGTTTGTTGTTTTTTTTGGGTAGAAAAATATTATGAATAAAAGATATTTCAGATAATAAAATCTTTCTTTTTTTTAAATCCTAATCTTGCAAATATTTTTGTAATAATTTGAACTTCCAAGTGTTAAACTCACTTTAAACAAGGAGTTTATCCACATTTAAGTCTGTTACAATACATTTATCAGATCTACCAGAACAAAATTATATTCTGTTGTCCGTGAAGTAAATCCTCAGCCTATATTTCGTGAACTGTGTACGTCTGTCATACACAGTTCATGAAATAGGCCAATAAGTTAGAATAATTCTATCTTCTTCAATGGTTTATAATGACATTATATTTAAGAAGAATAACTACCCGGGTTCTCAATAACAACCCACAATAGGCCAATTTAGCCACTTAGAAACAAGTTTGGGCGGTTAGAAATCTCTAAAAAAAAAAAATGCAAGCAGACCTGCTAGTCTGTTGGCCACAAACTTATTGAGAGCCCTGAAAGCTACACAATTTTCAAATAAAAATGAGAGTTAACAACGAAATCAATCCTACAAAGCATTGAAGACTATACAAGTTGAAATTATAAAAAAAAAACACAACAGTAGTGGTATTGCAGTATTTTTACTTCTGTATAGAAGATTAAGACCCTTACGTATACAATGTACACAAACATATTGGATAAAGTTAATGAACAACATATGAAAATATGATTCTCTACAACAACTGTAACTTAAATGGCATGCAAACAGCATTTAAAGACGTTTGCTACAGTACGATACATTTTTCACATAGACATACCGGTATAGGCAGAATGAAAACTGATAAAGAGATTTTTTTAAAACTTTGCAAGATCATAGCATATGATAACAGAAACATTTTAAGTGAAAAAACTCACAATTTCAAGGGCAGATAACTCTCAGACCAATTTTATGTTGCTTAAAATGTTTCTGTTGATGTAATGAAAAATGAAGTGAACTGTAGCAAACGTCTTTAAAACAACATATCCATAGTACAAAAAAGACATTTCTTTTACTGCATGCTAAAGTAATTTTATAGCTAATATCTAATTCTATATTCATTAAATACTAATTGTGAAAGAAAATGAAGTACAACTTCATACAATACTAAACGTAACAATTATTTCTCATTCAAAAACACATGTCTTCATTTGGAGAAATTATCCATCAATTTGAATATAATGCAGGAGTAAAATTTGGGGTTATAAGAAAATGATCCTCTAAGAAAAAGGTCAAAGGTCAGGTTGGACACCATGTGTGATTAATCTTTGAAAAAAATATGAACCATATTAAAATCACACCTCAGACAATATATATGTATCTAGACTAGATGAAGTAGAAACAAGATAAAAACCGAAAAACAAGACGCTGCCTTCAATAAACACATTTGTCCCTAGTGCCAACTTCACTTAACCTCATACTGGACAAGGCAATCACTATATGCCCAACATCATGCATATAAAGCCAGTGTAATGCAAAATATCTGTCTTCACTGAAAGCAAGATTTAATAAAAATTAATAAATACAATCAATTATTTTTCTCTCATAACCTTGCAATATATGAATATTGCCTCACAAAAAAATGCAAATTTATATAATTTTATACTGTAATGTGTTCCAATAATATCTAGTAGTCTCTAATAGAATAATAAATTGGTCCATTTAAAACTAAATTTAAACAAATTTTAAAGATACATAAACAATATCATGCTGTTATTTATTATACCCAAGTAACTTAGTAGGATTAGGATTACATAATACATACATTGATACACCACAAAATTACAATAAATATTCAATTATTTACATAGTTAAATACAAATTATCTAATTATAATACAATTTTCAATTCTTAAATAAAAATCTTTGGCAATATATATTGCTCAACAACCTTTTGTCATCACTTTAAGTGGATACGTATTTCACTGATAAGCCCAGAAAATAGTCCTGTTCCCACTAACTTGACTAAAGTATGTGGAAAGTACAGTGAACTCATGTTGCAGAAACTGTACATTTGAATTTTTATTTTATGTTCTACATTGTATATAGTTAAACTCCATGTAGCTAAAACCATAAAAATCGAACCCTTGAACATAGAAAATTGATTGAATCATTATCAATCATTAATTGTATTTATCAAGAAAATATTTTATAATTATTTGTGAAATTAACGAAGATTGATTTCACTATAAGTCTCGCAAAATACACAAAACAAAATCATTTTATGAGTTTTCATTTTCATTAATCATATTTCATTATGAACACATAGTTGTATGGTCATGATACATCTCTACGAACAACATGAACACTTCACACAATACAAAGCATACAAAGGGAACAACACTTTTTCATGTAGTTAAATGTTCGTCTTTGGATGGCTAGAACTCTGGATAACTGGATGATTTTTTTCATTCCTGAAAGTTCCAGCCAATGAGAGTCCACAACTGCTCGCAAATCAATCATATTTTTCTATAAATATCTTTCGTACTTTTGAGATACGAACCTTTCAAATTAGTCTCATAAATACCACATATGGTTACTTTTTTTTATTTTGCTGTTAAAAATTCAGGATTGGCACCAAAAAATTGGCCAACAACACTATAAACAAAATCGGCTAACAAACTTAAATGATCATAAAACTTTCAAAATAGCAAGATATCAGACCACAATAAGCATATTAAAGTAATTTTAGAGATTCCAGAAAAACATTTTACTTTAAAAATAAAAATGAATGAAACACAGTAAAGGGTGAATTTCATATAAAAAATATTTGTAAAATCACAAAATTATGTTTCTACGGATATAATTATAAATGCTATGATTTCATAAATACTATTTTTTCCCTGAATGTTTGAACAATTTAAATTAATAATAATTTTCTTATCAGAATCATTTCCCTGATTGAATACACATATACTATCTATAAATACATATGAGTGAATATTATTTTGCAAAGCATGCCTACAAAAGCTAGTTGTATATGGAAAATCTATGTCTGACAAATGGAAATATGGAGTCTATAGCTTAACAAAATATACCATGAAAGGAAAAAATCAAATAAATATAAATTCTTGGACGACGCAAGAAGCAAACTCATTTACATTTTTCAAGAATAAACTCATTAACAATCACCAGTCTACTTGATTCATTTTATGAGGAAGTATATGAACTACACAGTGGAAGATTTTGAGAAATTATAATCTTTATCCTATAACTGTAACAAAAAAAATGGCAAAACAAATAATGAGAAACACAATTTTTTTATAGTTCATCCTAATGAAATGTCATTTCATTTGAAATTGGAAAAATATCCAGCATAAAATATGCTAAGAACCTGGTATAGGGAAAATAAGTCATTTATAATAAGTTATTTTTTCAGTACGACAGAAATTACGACAAATTTCGCATCGCTTATGAATTATTGCATAAAATTCGAAATAAGAACGATAACTACTACATGTCAGTATGAAAAAAGTACTGACAAGTAAGTAGCTGTTTGCACCATATGGTTGATAATTGAGATCAATAAGTTACACAGAAAACTCACCATTACATTTCATGAACACTTCCAGAAATTCTAACCAAATTTTATTTCTTCAATCTTGATATTGCAATTCAAAAATATTTTATAGAAGATAGTCCATTTCAAGAAACAACTGCACTCGATACAGTAAAACAAAAGTGGACATATTCTAAGACAAACCAAACATAATAAAAACTCATGGCACATACTCAATGTTTGAAATAATTTTTCTAAACACTAGCCCAAACTTTAAGTGGGCAATTGAAAATGAATTACCATCAGCCAGAATATGAATTTACTAGTCCCTGGCCATGAGCTAGCGTGATAAATACATACATACTTCTTCAAGCATTAAGTGTTTGTAAGCTATTCCAATTCAGACTCCATGTGCAAGAAAAATCACAGACAGATGTTAAATTATTATTATCATATTGACGAAGCTGTACACAATTAAGGAATTATCATCCAAGGTATTATCTTTTAGTTCACAATTATTTTCATAACAAACTAAACATCCTCATAGAAATATGTAATTAATATAGCTATTACAGAGAAAAACATGCCTATTACGAAGACAATAAGGTCACAAAATCTCTAATTTAAGTCAAAATTGTACCCAAAGGAACAGTTCAAGTATAAAAATGATGACAATGTTATATCGACTAGCAGTTAAATTGAACACAAACTACAAAATAAAAATTAGATCTATAATTTTTGAGAGCCTTAAAGCATATAATTTTTCTCATTAGAAAGGAATTCTTCAATAGCTCGTTGACACTCATTAGCAGGCCATATCTCCATTAAGAGATTACATTCCGATTCATTTGTGAGATCAAGTTTGGTCCTCTGATGACTCCTCACCAACAGTTTGGTAGTTTCAAGAACCTGAAACAATAACAGAACACACACTAATGATTCAACCATGTCAGAACACACACTAATGATTCAATCATGTCAGAACACACGCTAATGATTCAATCATGTCAGAACACACACTAATGATTCAATCATGTCAGAACACACACTAATGATTCAACCATGTCAGAACACACACTAATGATTCAATCATGTCAGAACACACACTAATGATTCAATCATGTCAGAACACACACTAATGATTCAACCATGTCAGAACACACACTAATGATTCAATCATGTCAGAACACACGCTAATGATTCAATCATGTCAGAACACACGCTAATGATTCAATCATGTCAGAACACACACTAATGATTCAATCATGTCAGAACACACACTAATGATTCAATCATGTCAGAACACACACTAATGATTCAACCATGTCAGAACACACACTAATGATTCAATCATGTCAGAACACACGCTAATGATTCAATCATGTCAGAACACACGCTAATGATTCAATCATGTCAGAACACACACTAATGATTCAATCATGTCAAGTTTCTACAATACTCAACCTGTCAAGGTTACTCTTCAACATAGAAGGTAGCTAGAACTAGAAATGTTCAAATGGCGGGGCATAAAAATCCCTACAATAAAACCTCTGCCGCCCTCTGTAGAGCAACAACCTCTCTATAACAACAATGTCCCTACCTAAACTGATATTTACTATAAATTTAACCTCTGTAGAGCAACAACCTCTTAACAATGACCAATACTTGCAGCTTCCACAGGGTGTTGGTCTACTGGGATTGTACTGTTTATACAAGATGCGAGTGTGCAACTTATTTGAAAAATACATAAAAAATTCTCTTAACCTAGGAGACCATTACCTTAAGACCTGTATTGCTAATTTTAAAACTTTCTGGATTATACTATTAAACCAGTACAGTCCAATAAATTCAAGAAAATGATAACTTCTTCAAAAGAATATGTTGTTAAAAGACAGATGTTTATTGGGTGTATAATTTCCATTTAAATTTACATAGGGAACAGAATTATAAAACTAAACACTAAGTAAGTCTTGACACGGTTCTTACCTTCCCTGAGAGGAGAGCCATGTGCTGTACCCTTGGTATGACTTCCTGCATCATACTGGTTGGCCAATACACCTGAGACACAAATCCTAACTGACATGCTTCTATAGCAGTCAACTTCCTTCCTCCAATCAACAACTCATTGGCCTATAATATCAAAGTAACATTTCATTATCCTTCAATATATTAACTCAAAAATGTAATTTTAAAAACATTTACATAAATGAATGGAAAAGCCACAAAGAAATTAACAGACTATTTAATAGCATTACTTGCATTATTGATACTAAATAACTTTGAATAAACTATTAAATAATGATAGTATGGACCAAATCCAAAGTATTAATTGTGGATCCACAGCTGATCATTTCTGAATCTGGCTGGGTTTAAAGTTCCAGTTTACGGAGGTTTATACAATTTCATTCAATCTCTTTCTATACATTCAAAATATCGACACCAAATAGCAAAAACTAAATATCCATACAAAGGGATTTAAAACATCCTTATAGTATAATGTCTGTAACATACCATGGCTGTACCAACTATATTAGGCAATGTAAAGGATGCACAACCTTCCGGTGTCTGAGACAGTTGAGCATATGGCATGTAGAATGTTGCTTTATCACTCGCATAAACAATGTCACACAATGGCAACAAGGCTGAACCCATACCAATAGCTGGCCCTGTTACTACGGCAACAAGGAGCTTTGGAAATGTGATGAATTTACGTACAAGATCCCTGCAAAAAATTAACATTGTATGAATAATAACCAAATTTAGATATGCACACAGAATATTAAAAAGTACACAATATCTATTGAAATTCCTGTATAACATTATAATATACAAAATTTAACTAAATAATCTCAATAATTAAAACTCACCTGTCAATTCAAGACATTATCATTCAGTTATGCTACATATGAAAAGTACTATAGTACTGAAAGCAAGAACAAGAGATAACAAAAATCTACCTGAGAGCATCTGCCATTTTTTTTGAAGCAACCTTTCTGTCTCCAACAGTCAGGTAGTGTAGATCAATACCAGAACAGAAAACATTACCAAGACCACTGATCATTACTAATGTACTATCATCATATTTCGAGGCATTTAATGCAGCTGAAATCTCTTGCATGACCTGTTAAATTGCAAATAAGAATTAAATCACATACCATGACTATGACCTTCGTATTAATCTATCTTCCAGCCACCAAGTTGAGATTTTGTAGATAATAACAGAGGTCGAAACTATGTATAGTATAACTATATATATACTAAGCACAGTGGTCTCAGAGGAACACAGGCAAACATTTTCAAGTTTATTCATAAATAATGTAACCAGTACTAATCAGAGATCAAGAAAAATGTCATCAATAATATCAATATGTTAAAAGAACTCGTTTCACAGGCTAAAGTACTTACAACTGGATTCAGCCTCATGCAAACACTCAGTACTCAGCTGCCAGTATATTCAATAAAAGTTAAAAACACTTGCTGAATGTCTCATGTTAAATAAGCCCAGGATGTTAAAATTTATCATAGTACCATAATTTCCATCAACAAATATGTGTAATTAAAATTATGATTGAAAGCAAACTGACTTTAACAAATCAACAATAGAAACAATACCGATGGATTTAATGCGTTCTTCATTTTTGTGTGAGTGTTAAGCCATATCTGCGTGTACTTCTGACATTTCTTTATAACAATGTCTTTGTATTTAAAGGCACATTCACTGGCACGAACACTGATACGACGCTCTATATCACTAGAATCGTCACTCCCTGAGGTTTTCTTATTATTCTTTGGATGAAGTTGACGGGGTAAATTTTCAAGTAAATCCTGAAAATGAGAGATGCACTTCAGAAAATAGATAAATATTTTATTAATAGATCTTATGGGTCAAACCTATTTAGCAGCCACCTCCAATCAATTAAAAGCCGACATGTGAATAAAACCATTAAAGGCCATTCTTTAAAAAAAAATTTTTATTATTTCATACAAAATGATCTCCAAATAAAAGCAACCTGTCAATAAAGGCCACATTTTGTCTTTCTCACAGGTGGCCTATATTTGTAGGTTTGACTGTAGAGAGATAGACTTGTTAAATAAATAATTACTTCTTATGTAGCAGGGATCATGTGATGGCACAAATACTAGAATTGAAAAAAAATATCTTACCATTAAATCAAACAAAAGCATTTTTTTTATTTGATCCGAACATTTTTGTTTACAACTATAGAGTCTAAAAACAGGAAGTCTTCTTTGAGAAAAATCTCATAATTTGTGACGCAGGACTGACTACATGTATAGGAAAGTTTAAGAATGTGTCTGAAACCTGATTGCATGTCAGAAAGCCTTTTTGCCAATCTGAATCATCTTATTATCATGCAGTACCTAGTTTAAACACTAGCATTCTTTGCCTATACAGAAATTTCAATACAACATGTACTAAATTTATGAACTGTCTTTAACATTTTTTTAATATTTAACTTTTAAGGAAAACATTCTAGTACTTGACAAATCATTGAAATGTTGTTGTTTTTTGTCTTAATTTTTTGGTCCTAATTGAGAGGTTTTATTGTACCAGATTTTTTACAAGACCTTACTAAGTTCACCAGACAGAGGGTCTGACAAACTCTATTAATCAGATAATTTAGAAACCATGGCATTTTGTTCCTTACCTTGTATGACATTGAAGCAGGACTCATTGGCAGGCTAGCTGACTGAGCAGCGTTTGCTGCATCATCATCATTAATTACCCATTGTGGTTGTGTAAGTAATGGCTGGGCATCATGAAGAAGTGTACCATCAGAACTTGTATGTTTTACTGCAGTATAAACAGGTGTAGGAGATACTGGCCTCACTATATAACAAAAAATCAGTTCACAATTAACTGTTCATAATATAAACTTATCTTAGAATATTACATACAAAGATAAACACTATCACCAGTAGTGATTCATCTTGCTTGTCTTGTCGTTGATTGTTAAAACTTTGATATTTGATCGTAAAGTTTACATGATCCATAAAACCAATACTTGCAAAGACAACATTCTTTTAGTTTATCATCATTATGTACTGCAAATTCTAAATAATGAATAATTAATACAAAGTAATGCAAATACTTATTATGAACTAAAACATTATTCAGCTACTTGGGTGACATAAGTAAGTACATGTACATATTATAACCTACCAAATTTTCCTACAGAAGTTGGTGAGATCTGTTTCAAACTGTCTAACAGTTTCATTTTCTTTGAATTCTTTGCTCTATTCACATTCTCTGAAGTGGACTTGGATTTCTTCAAATTCTTCTTGACTTTCTTTGACTCTATGCTTGCCTCAGATTTCGACCTTTTAGCTGCAATGTCAGTTCCATTAGCATGACCAGGATGAGATTCTTGATCAGCAATAGCTAAATCTGATGTGTCTGACAATGAATATAGTATTCCACAATCACTGTCTTCATCAGTTTCAACAGTAAGATCAACAATTCCACTGTTTCTTTTCTTGGGTGTTGATGCTTTCAGAGTCGTCTTTTTAGATTTTTCTTTCTCTTGGCCTTCTCTAGACTCTGATACACAATTATCTCGATGTAATAACTTTTTTGCACCAACAAGATTATTCACAGATAATTTCAATGTATTCTTCTTTTTAGACACACGTTTAAAAGCAGATTTTTGACTGCCAAAACCAGCAGTCGCTTTCCCTGAGGTATTCTTACTGTTTGATTGACTAGATTTAATAACATTTTTAATAATATTTTTCTTATTTTTTTTAGCACTGTCAACTACTTCAGACTTAATTGCTATGGGCTTTTTGGGCTTGATTTTCTTCTGCACATTTTCCTTACTTTTGCTTTTCTTAGCAGATGAAGGACCAGGAGACATATGATCATCACTAGAAAATGACACCTCTGCATCCACTGCCCGCCATCTCTTCTCTCCAGCCTTTTTAGGACTTATTTCCTTGCCACCACATTTTGGTGAAGAGTCTGAATTCTTTTTCACTTTACCATTACTTATTTTGATAATTATCTTTTTTGCTGAACCTTTCTTAGAAGCAACCAATTTCTTAACACTTTTTGAACCTTTTTCATTAACATCACTCTTTCGTTTCTTTGCACTGTTCGTAACTTTCTTCAGACCTGGGCTACTTAATTTTCTGGGTGTTTTTTTCTCTGGTGTGGCTGTCTTTTTAGTGGGAGATTTCTGACTTTTTGTCGGAGTCACTTTGGTTGTCTTCTTAGACAATACATTCTTCCCTTCTATAACACTTTCAAACACATCATCAAGGATTAAACTACTATTAGGTGAATTCTTTCTTTTTGTTTTAGTTGAGGTGTCTTTCTTTTTCTGTTTTATGCTAACTTTCATAGATGCCACCTTATTTTGGTCAAGTCTTGCCATCTTACTTTTGTTTACAAGCTTCTGAACATATTTTTGAGTACTTGCTTTGCGTTTTTTCAACTGTTTTTCGTAAGCTTTTAATTTGGACTTACAGTTTCCTAGATTTCCTGCTGGTTCCCAAGAATCCCAATCGGATGAAAACCCTTTCCAATGCACAAGGTATTCAACTTGAGAATTGCCTCCAATACGTTTGTCCAGAAGGGTTTCAACCTAAAATAGCATTTAATCATAGCTTTAAGCAGGGTTCATAAAAAGTTGAAATCAAAATCGGTCCAGAGCCGCCCCCCCCCCCATTTTTGGGGTGAAAATGCCCCCCCCCACAACTGTAAAGTTAAGTAGCTAAACCAGGTAGTTGTATCTAAATACAACTACCTGGCTAAACGTAAGTTATCATCATTATAAACGTGCAGCATCGCGGTTTATCGTAATATATAAGTGACAGTCTAACTTTAAATCATTACAAACAAATTATTATGCTTCAGTAAACTAAAAATAAACTAATCAACAAATATTAGATAAATAGAAATGACACAAACGCATGACATGCAAAATGTCTGGGTATTATTTCAAGAAACATGAGACATATGCCAGATTGTATTGTCATATATTTCTGAAAATCAAATACAAATACTGTTTTAATTTTTTTGACATATTTTAACGTTTTGGCATTACGCCTTCTTCAGAATAATACATAATAATAAATAACGGACATGACTTCCTGTTAAAGGGCAGAATATACACAAAATAAAATATGTATGAATGAACAAATTATGCATCATTTGGAACAATACAGATATAAAATACAAAATTGAATATATCCTTAATAATACAATTTTTTCTTTTATAATGAAATAAATATTTTGTAATAGGAGGAAAATAATGTACCCGATGCAGGGCTTGAACCCGCGACCACCTGCTTGAAAGTCAGATGCTCTACCAACTGAGCTTATCAGGCTGGTGAATATCCAAGCTATTTAATAATACAATTATACCACACTGCTACATTCCTCCTTTTTATTCAAAGTAAATTAATGGCGACAACCACAGGCTCTCAGGGGTCGGCCGAGTGAGCGAAATGGGCATAATAATCGCCATAACCTTTCAGACTTCGCCCCTAAATAACGGTCTGGCGAAATTGACTTTGCCCTAAAATCTTGCCAGTTTTATCTCTGTATACAATACACAAGCTGACTTACACAGTAACACATGATTATCGATCACACTCTGATGGTTTTAATATACACAAAAGTGAAAGAATGCTTATTATAGTCAATCTTAATTCACACGGCAGTAAGCACCACCTCCGTATGTTGCAGTGGGCTGTCAAATAGATCAATGATAGCCAATCGCAGCGTTTATTGTAACAGCTTATTGTTATCAACCAATCAGAGTGCAGTTTACATTCGTAACTTCTGCCGAGCAACTACCCATTTCTCCCTGAAAGTGGCCCATTTCTCCCTGAATTGAGATTAGGGAGATCTCTAAGTCACTCTAGCTCTGAGATTCCAAGACCTGGTCACACACCTATCACGGCACTAATGTAATTGGAGGTAGTCCAACTCATTAGACTGCTTTGTGACGGCGAGACATTTTTCGACTTGGCTCCATCCCGCACAGTCTAACAAAGATCTGCATATTTGTGTGCGGAAAATCCCCAATTAAAACCCGTTGGGCCCGATAACTACAATATCTGTGACCAAAGTGAACCATTCCGTGGGTAGAAAACATGTTTCTATACTCATATGAGTATAAATTATTACCACATACCTTTTCTGAAAGATGCATTAATGATTTGTTTCTCCCCACTATTTCCCAACTGAAAATGAAACTGGCGTAATGGCGGTAAAATGCCGGTGTCATGGTAAACGTTTTAAGTACACGTTTAAATAAGCAGGCATGTCAACGAAACATTGGCAAGTTAATTGTCAATCAACTTTAGTTAATTCTAGGTACTCATTATAAGATCAATATAAAATTAACTGTCCGACCGTATTTGTGTACGGAGGGGAACTGGATGAGGCTAAACCGTTCGTACCGTTTTTTTTGTACCGCGACGTAAAATTTAAGTCTAATATTTCAAATTTGACATTTAACACAGATTTTTAAAGCACATTCATGCAGATTATTGTTATTTGTATTGAATTAAGTAAGTTATACACGTAATTGAAGAATTTTGACGTAATTTTAAATTCCGCACATAAATATGCAGATGTTTGTAAGGCTGAGAGGATGGCCCTTCCGAATTCGTTCACGAAAATCGGCCAACCGGAAAGCTGAATTAATAGGGCTAAATTGGAGGAGGAAAATAATTTTCCAGACTGAACTTCTTTATTGACATAATCATTTCTGATTTATATAAGTCAATTGGCAACCACTAGAAAATTCACAACTCATAGTAAAAAGCTAGTCAATGCAGCTGTCAAATGAAATAAATATTGAAAACTAGTAAACATTCAAACATTGGTTTGTAATTTGAATAAAATTCTTCCCCTTCTTCGTAACAAAACCAGAAAAAAACATTGATGTGTAATTAAGACAAAAGCAAACAAAACAAATGCGAACAAAAACCGTGAGCCTTTAAACTAGATCTACAGTACAACAAAGCATTGTTTTTGTACACAACACGTCTGCAATTTGCAAAGTGTCATTTACCAAAAAGTATGCACACACAAAAACATAAATTGATAATCACGCCAACAGAAAACAACGTCAACAGTATGCTTACTGCAGTCGCCTTCGTCCGTCCGCTCAATCATTTAATATCGATTACTCTCACCTCGTAGTAAATTTCGTCGGCGCCCGCCATTACAGGAAATGCAACCGGCGTTCGCTAGGTGGCGCTTATTTCCAATATGGCAGCGTCCATGGTCACGAAGATTGCTCGGTGAATAATTTTACGCCTGCACTTTAAATTTCGTGTTACGAATGATATCTTGTTGGATCCTTTGTTGATATTTCATATTCTAATCGATTTTGCCCATTGACATTCATGTTGGTCTTGTTTACATTGAACGTTATAATTCTTGAACTTGACAGGTCATAGTCCATATTGACATTCATCTTGTTTCCGCCACACCTGTCAATATAATTGTTACTACAAGTTTGTCAATTGTACGTTTTCACTATTTATGTATTCTTTTGGTACCTCTAATGTTTTTTTTATCACAGATAATTGTGACACATGTTAAATTGTTTGCTCCCATAGATCTGTGGTGTGTGAAAATAATTAATATGATTAGTCGAACTCGAAGGGTCTTTGACGATGATACGTTTTCATTGCATTGCAGTTCATCGTCAAAGCCACTTGTTCTTTAAAAGCTAACAGGTAAACGACTCAATCTGAGTCGCGTTCGTTTTCATATTTAACACACAAATTTCTGTAAAACTTGTGTATAATTCAATGAATTATAGTATAATCTATCAACATGAACAAAAATATTCCTTCAACAGACGAAAGTTATCATTATTATTTTGCCGATGTTTCGTACTACCCTTAGTTTCAAAATTGTCCTCGTAAATGCTTGGATTAAGTCTGTAGCATTCCGGAAAGCATGTAAATTGATCTGATTCAATAGACGCATGAACAAGCGTCTTAAGCTGTTGACTTTGTAAGAGGACAATTCCATAACTAAAAATAAAATGGTCAACCAGAAGAAATGAAAATGACCAATTTAGTTATAGGACTCAGAACTAATGAATGATATTTTTATTTGATGACTGCCTGAATATTGAAATTATGATATATACTATTATAGATATTTATTCATTTCAGCTCATCAGCTTTGTTTAATACTGTTCAGCGTAATTTCCATATCTCTCTCTGTGCTATGGGTGCTCATGATGCTGAATTTAACAAAGCTAAAGAACGCCTGAATGCTTTAAAGGAAGATCCAGGAAATGATGTTAAACTGCAGATTTATGCTCTGTTCAAACAGGTTGGAAATATTTGTAAACATACACATTCACTGAGGCTACATGGAGCTAATATATACTTGAGCAAGGTCTATTTTTCATGCAATATTTTTGTTACGTTGTAAGCCTGCTCGATCTGATGCTCATTTGGTTTTTGAAGAGTACAAATGTCATTTAAACTTCACCTGTTTTATGTAAATTTTAATCTACATTTGTTGGAAATAAATGCAAAACTTCATTTTAAAATCTAGCTGTTTTTTTCGATAAGATGAAAAATGTGCCTTCAGTCACTCATTCTTACACCTGTTTATTTTTGTCATCAGCGAAAAAAAAATTTACAAACAATTTTCATTTATTAAATGATTTACTCAAATTTTACAGTACTTTCTGTCCTATTTGTAAGTAGTTATGAGGAAATTCCACCTTATAGTGAATCCATTTAAGGACAGTTTTACTTTTGTTCAAAACTACATGTTTACAGAATTAGCATAGAACATAGAGTGGTAAATTGTTTTAGTAATTATGAAAGTTGCACTTTTTGCAATTCACATGTTATAATCATTTATAATTGGTTCACATTGTTTTTCGATAGGCTACTGTCGGTAAATGTGATGTTCCAAAACCAGGAATGATGGATATTGTTGGTAAATATAAATGGAATGCTTGGAATGACCTTGGAAGTTTGTCTCAGGTAAAAAGTTACAGTTAAACCTGTGAACAAAGGCCACCTTTTAGAAAGACATATTATGGTATTTATTGACAGATGTTTTTTTGTTTGAAGTAGTCAATGACAGTTTTAAAATTATTACCTTTATTCACAGGGTGGCCTTTATTCGGAGGTGGCCTCTAACACTTGCTTGACTGTATTTAGGCAGTTGTTAACAACTTAAAACCTTTGCCATTGGTACATGAATACATTTGTGTATCTAAAATCTAATTATATGATGTGTAATAATATACAGTCAAACCTCACATAGTAAACAACTTTGATATCAAGAGCATCTCATGATAACAACCACTTATTTGCGGACTGGGTTTCAATAGTTCCTGAGTTTCAACTTGATTATGAGACTACTTTAATAACAAGACCATTATGGTCCTATGAAGATGGTCCATATATTGGGGTTTTACTGTGAATGTCTTCCATTCAGTATCAGCTGTACTTACTTG
This sequence comes from Lutraria lutraria, assembly GCA_964023205.1. Classification (NCBI taxonomy): domain Eukaryota; kingdom Metazoa; phylum Mollusca; class Bivalvia; order Venerida; family Mactridae; genus Lutraria; species Lutraria lutraria. The sequence continues at coordinate 7,911,765 of OZ026839.1, read as the reverse complement.
TTCAAATCAAATATTTGTTCTGCTGTACTTTCTCCATATAAGAAACAACAATCATGAAGTTTGTCACCCCTTAAAGGATATCATTAAGATGTTCATAAAAGTTATTGAAACAGTCATTTTTTGCAAGTTATTATTATTATTGTTATTATGCTGTTGTGAGTGGGTTATGGGTTAAATGCCAAAAATATTGTGTTGTTATTTTATCATGTTAAAAACAAGGGTTTATCGGCATTTGCATAAATGGTGCCTATAAGACATTTTGCTTCATATTTGTTTAAAGGTGACAAACTGACTTGACTCCCTGTATTTATTGATCACATGACTTTGTATAATTGCTTTAAACCAACATATTGTCTCATACAGTTTGTAAAAAATTAAAAATAAATATATAATATTTCTTTCAGGATGATGCACAGAAGCAGTATATTCAGCTTGTAGACACACTGGCTGGTGCTGAGACCTCAGACACAAGTGATGCACCATCCAGTGGGTCTCAAAAATATGAAACTTTACTCACCTCAGTCAACGATGGTATATACAGTATAACACTGAACAGACCAAACAAGAAAAATGCCATTACTATACAGGTTAGATCAAACATTTGTTTATTTGGATAATATTGGTTTCTCAGTATAACAAATACACCCTTACAAATATGCATTAAACAAAGAACCTGTTGCTATAGTATCTTTAACCTGCTTTAGAACACGGCCTGCACCAGTGGGAATACTTTAAATAGTGAAAACAATAGTGTTTAGGCATTATTGAATGCAAAATCATAATAATTTGGGGAATAGTTTTTGCCTTTAAGAGCCGGTAATCTTCAGCTGACCAATCCTGATTTTTAATACCAAATCGTTTTTCAACCTCTTATAAAACTGTTTGATTTCAAACCTGAGTTGATATTTCTACAGATGTATGAAGAACTTATGAGTGCCTTAAAAGAAGCTGCTGAGGACAAGTCTGTTGTTGTTGCCACTATGACAGGTAAATATGCTTGAAACAATTCAGAATCAACTTAAGGTGTATCCAAACATCTTGTGATGTGGTATTCCAGACGATTTTTGAATCATGTTTTATCATATGGCCAAATACATCCTCTAAAATAATCTATTAAGTATTTATTGATTTCTTTGGATTTAACGCCATTTTCAACCTTATTTCTGTCATACCCTGGTTGGCAGTTAACCTAACCAGCTTCCCTGGATTTCATTTAGGCCCTAACCAGTACTAACCACATTCTATCTGCAAGCTACCCCACATAATTTAAAGGTGGAGGTCAATTCAACATAGAATGTAATATCTTCAGTCAAATTTGTCACTGACAGTGTGAGCCTCTCCTGGGGTTCAAACTCACAACTTATAGATCAGTAGACCAACGTTCTAACCATGAGCTGACCGGGCAGCCCCTCTAAAATAAACTGGTATTTTTTTCATGTATGTTTTTTTTATAACAATCAAGTGTTTTATAGGTGTGTTCATTTCAAAATGAGCTAGAATTTTGACATGGCATTTTTCGCATCAAATTGTTTTGAAGAAGAAAGCATATTGTTTGTCTTGACAAAATCTTGCTGTTATTTCTGTATCAAGTGTTTGTTCTTTGTTTAGGTTCTGGCGATTTTTATTGCAGTGGAAATGATTTGAGTAATTTCATGAATATTGACCCTAATAATATGGAGAAGATGGCTATTGATGCAGGCAAATTATTAGAGTGAGTTCTGACTATAATTGTTGTATAGATAAGCCTTATGTAAGTGTACAGTACAACCTCTGTAGAGCAACACCCTGTGGGAACTGCAAATATTGGCCTTTGTTTAAAGGTTGTTGCTTTATAGAGGTTAAATTTATAGTAAATATCAGCTTAGGAAAATTTTGAAGGTGTTGTTATAGAGAGCTTGTTGCTCTACAGAGGGCCACTCTGGAGAGGTTGTACTGTATACCCTATTCTATAATACCTTGAGATTGACATGCTGCTGGTCTAAAGGTTTAAAACTTGAGATCGGTCTCCGAGCTCAAATATCATTATCTTGTCGTTTAATGTTTCTTAGTTAATTATGATCAGACAATTATGATGTAATTGATACATTCAGTATTTGAATTAATTTTTTGTGACAGGTTGCCCGACTACCGGTATATACTTTATGAAGGAAACTCTCTAAAACTAGGTTGTCCCCCAAAAGACTTGAAGAATGAAAAAAATCCTTTCGGACAGGGGGCAACCCACTAATTCGAAGACTGTACATTAGTCTGACAGAATAATTTATCTGAACATGTTTTTAACATTAATCAGCTCTATCTTTTTAACCATAAAGCATGGATTCACTGTATTTTCAGGAGATTTGTATCGTCATTTATAGACTTCCCTAAACCACTAATAGGTTTAGTTAATGGTCCAGCTGTCGGTGTATCAGTCACTGTACTTGGTTTGTTTGATGCTGTCTATGCAAGTGATAGGGTAGGTTTATAATTCATGAACAAGATTTGTGTACAAATACAGGGAAATATCAAAGTGGTCATCACTTATTTTAGTCTCTTTCAGGGGTATAAATCTGACAAATTCAAATAAATACAACCTATCCAGAGCGGCCGTCTCTTGAGCAACAACCTCCTTTCTAAAACAGTATGATTTTTACCCACTGCACAATTTTACTATTTACTCTCTAGAGCAACAACTTCTCAACAACAACATAATTTTCTACTCTCAAAGGGTGTTTCTATGGAGAGGTCACACTGTATGTACAAATCAGAAATTATCAGGTTAGAATTTTTGTTATTTGATCTTATTTGACGTTTGATTGTTCCATTAAAATCATTAGTATTGCTATTGTGCTTTCAGGCAACATTTAACACACCATTTACTAATCTTGGACAATCACCTGAGGGATGCTCATCATATGTCTTCCCTAAACTGATGGGAGCTGCAAAAGCAAGTGAATTACTGTTGTTTAACAAGAAGATCTCAGCGGCTGAAGCATTTAATCGTAATCTGATCACTCAAGTTATACCAGACGATGTGTTTGTGAAAGAAACCACAGCCAAAGTACAATCTATTGCAAAGTTACCTCCTCAGGTATAAACGTTAAATGATTTATATATAGTCAAACCTGTGAACAAAAACCACCCTTGGGAATGACAAAATGTGGCCTTTATTCACAGAGTGGCCTTTATTCAGAGGTGGCTTCTAACTCAGGCTTGACTGTACTTATAGACTTATTTGTGAATAAAACATTTATGTTCAAAACTGTGTAATAAAATCACACTAATGAATCTACAATGTATTGGTGGCTTACTAAAAATCTATCTGTATACAGAAATGGTTTTTCTAAGGTGAAGAAAGATAAAAACATATGTTATATTTCTTTGCAAAATTTGTGAATTAGACCTTACCAGTTGAAAAAACAATGTTTGAATTAAAAATGTACTTCATGCTAGGTACAGTGGTTGAGTGTTGACTTTGTTAAGAAAAAGTTAAAGTCACACACAAGTTGACATTCATTGGAGAGGGGTTTTATTTCTAACTTTTTGCTATTTTTACTTTCAGAGTTTAAGTTTTTCTAAGGTACTGATCCGTGATGCTGAGAAAGAGAAATTACATAGTGTGAACAGGGAAGAGTGTCGGGTTTTAGTTGGAAGGTGGCAATCCCAGGAATGTATGAATGCCATTATGAGCTTCTTCCAGCAGAAGACTTCAAAGCTATAAATGTGATATTAATACTGTAATAGATATTATTCATATGAATATTGTTTGACGGCCAAGAATTTGGAATACAATATGCAATTATATATAACTTGTATAAACAACATCTGTTGAACACATGTTTTCATGTATTGTATACATGTTATAGTGATATTATTATTCTACTACACATCTGAACATATTACATTATCTCTCCACATTTGTATATATTAACACTGGTGAATGTGTGTACTAAAAGGTGTATGACAGACAATTTGAAGTATAAAAAGTGTATGTAGAACTCTCATTTGAATGGAGGATGAAAGTTTTACTTTACAAGTCAAGTCAAATATTTTATTGGCTTTTAACTTCAACAGTTCATCGCCAAGGACATGTGAACTATTTGTTAAAACATTCTTTGCCATCAACTTAGACAAAATTTGTTAATATTTAATATTCTTTAATTCCAAAAGTCTAAGCTTTTCAATTTGTGGCAGATTGTTTAGATTTTTTATGTTTTATGATGCCATATTAGCAGTGAATGTATTTTCATCTGACTGTATTGATACACTAGTAATTCTTTATTAAGTGTGGGGTAAAAAAATAATGCTACAAGTTTAATACATGTAATTTATTGTTAATTATAAATTATGTACAAGTATATACATGTAGCCACTGTGAATGAAATATCAGGTGTAAACTGGAAATCTTTGTATACATGTATGTATGAATATTCATTTAATTAAATGTACATTAACTACAATTTATTGGATTTGTTTTTGTTATTTTTGCTAAATATTACTAAATTACAGTACAACCTCTCTAGAGCGACCCTCTGTAGAGCAACAACCTTTCTATAACAACACCTTCAGAAATTCCCTAAACTGATACTTATAAATTTAACCTCTGTAGAGCAACAACCTCTACACAACGGCCAATATTTGCAGCTCCCACAGGGTGTTGCTTTACAGAGGTTGTACTGTATAGTCTTTAGCATTCAACTTACAAGTATTGATGAATATGATGTAGGAGCAATCATACAAATGTGATGATGTTCGATTTATGCATTAAATCAATCAGATTGAGTTACCATTGGCAGTTTTATGCGTGAATATCATAGTACTCAATGGTCATGTCCTGCTTATGAACTCACTAAATTATGCATACAGTCAAATCTGTGAATGACACATGTGGCCTTAATTGATGGATAGCCTTTATTAAGAGGTATTTTTGTTTCAAATAATCAAGTTTTTTATGCCCCCGTAATGTAACATCGGGGGCATATTGTTTTTTTTGGTCTCTCTGTTTGTCTGTCTATTTGTCTGTTTGTACCAAACTTTAACCTTGCCTATAAAATCAAAATGCTTCAACCTACATGTATATTCATCAAACTTTATATGTAGGTTCCTCATGACATCCTCTACAGGACCTGCACACTTTAAGGTCAAGGTCACACAGAGGGGGCATTGTGTTTCAAAAACACATTGTTTCCAAAGGATGGTCAATACACAGGGTGGCTGTTAACTCAGGGTTGCCTGTATAAAACTAAAGATTTGAATATTTCTATATCTGTATGTGAAATACTGATGTTAGAATCTACATATTTATCACTGATTATCATGATGTTTATTATTTGTGTATTTTTCTACTTAAATTAAATGAAAACTTACTAATAAATCTCTGAATCAAAGTATTTGTAATTATCATTCGCTTGTTTGATAAAAGTATTTATTGTGTGATAATAAAAATTATATTATTTGAGTAATATATATGTACCTGAGCATGTGAACTGATTTATGAACTTTTATTTCTTTTTAATCATTCAATGAGTATGCCCAATAACACCTATTGGTGGGGAGGACTTTCCAGATTAGTTGGCTTTTGGTGTCTGATGTCTCTCCAACAGTTTCAGTCATTTAGCATCATTTCCAACTGAAACAGTGGAGGAAAACATTAGGTGCATATGCACCTGGGTTGAACCGCTGATCTTCTGTTAGATAACTGGTCAAGTTTCCTCGCCTCTGGACAATAATGGGATACAAACTCACAGAAGTGAGGGTCCAGTGATTACCAGTCAGAGACCATTTCCTCTTGAGCGAGGAGGCCCCAAAAAAATTTACATGTACATGTATGTTGTTTCTATGTACATATAACAATTGTATGAAGCTTGGCAGAAAAATCTTGATGATAACACCATGATTTAACATTTTCTTTTAATGCATTCCATAAAAAAAAAAATCGTCAATGAAATGTGCTTGTTTGAAATTCCAATCACTGACCTTTTCACCATACAAATATTGGTCTATGATCATTGTAAGTCATGTACAAGAGGCTATCAAGTATAACTACCATACTGTCTAAATCTTTATCATCGAGAAGAGTTTGTCCTAGTACAACGCGTAAAATTGCTGGTTCCTTCATTCCAAGATATTCCAGAGAACCAGTTTCTGGTTCCCCATTCAGTAATCCAAACTGATTTACCATGTCTTGTGCAAATTCTGAATGATGTTCGATTTTGTAGCCTAGTGGATTTAATCGTTTTAATATTTCTTCAAGTCGATTTCTGAGAACTCTATTCAAATCTGCATCATGATTGGCATACTTGACCTCTTTGTCTATCAACTGTAGAATGCTTGCTACACTGTATCCATAGTAACTGAAATACAATATATGTGGTAAATAGGGCTGTCCCGATACAGATCTCAGCCGATACGATACGTATTGCGATGCGGTACTAGCGATATGCGATATCAACGATATGATATTACAATATTTCAAAGTAATGAAAAACGTTAAAATATTAGTGTTTTGGGGAACTCTGCACACTTGTTTGGTGCTAGAAAGTCCTAATTAACTGTTAAAAAGGTGTAAAACTAAATTCGTCTTGTACTTAAAGTCATCAATTTGATTCACATATATGTTTGTTTATATTGTGGAAATTAAATAATTATGAGAAATATTAGCAAGTTTTTATCTCTGTCCCATAAATTGCCTTATATCAAGAATAATACTTTTAAGCCATATACAATTGTTTAAAGAATCAGGGTTATGATTGCCAAATTGATTAACAATACTAAATTACTAGTAATAATGAACTTCTGTAACCTTCAGCTTGGATGTTATGATGACGAGATATACGTGTTCTAAGGTTGCTAGTCCCACCACTATACTTGACATCGCGTTGACACTTCTTACAGACAACTATATATATGTGCTTCTTTGTTTCATTAACCACCAAACCAAAATGCTGCCGTATTGTATATAAAATTAAATGGTGGCGTAATACAATTTAATTATAAGTCAATAATAATCTACTTGACAAAATCTGAATATTCGAATCGAATTCGTTGTCTAGCATAAACTGACGCTGCTAATGTCTATAAATGGAGTATGGAATCTCGGATGTTAGTTGCGTAAGCATTGTCGATGATGATATGAGAGTAAATTCGCAAATCTAGTTCAGTTGTTCAACAGTCTAAGAGTTTTATAATATAAAATAAAAAAACGCGATACGGCCGATACGAGACCTTCCGATACGATACGCATATCGTCCAGCACTGTACCGGTACGTACCGGTACGCTGCCATATCGGGACAGCCCTAGTGGTAAAATATTAAAGGAACGTATATCGTTAATAGTCATTATGCTGTGCCTTTAATTACAACTTATTGGATTTCATGGACCTCAAAATATCTCAAGAGATCCTGGTTAAAATATTGAATGATAACAAAAATAATGCCAGTAACAATCCATCACAGTACATTTTTTCTGTTGGCACCGTTTACCTAACATAGACTCATAAAACCAAACATAACAGACATGTACTTCATAATACACCTTCATTGAAAATAAATCAAGTAGCACCATAAGGTCTAAATTACAAACTCATACAAACTGGCAATTATGTTGGTGAAAGTGGACTTTCCATTGCTTGTAAAGCCAAGTTACAAAGTTACATAATTTGAAATTAGTGCCAAACATATTTTTTAGAAACAAAAGGTGTTACAGCAGTATTTCAACAATGAACTCAGGATACGTTGTGACTATACAGTCATCACACCATATTCAATATCAAGTTGTGTAAATTTATGCTTGCCACAAGACCACATGCTTGTATTGTTTGCAAATTGCATGACTTACCGAGACCGCCTTTTACCCATCTTTTCTTTAACTCCCTCAAATACAAACTCCAAGATTCGTCTATCAAGTTGAAATGATATTTCTCCAACCAGTCGTTTGTTAGGTTTACCGGCTAACTGTATCGCTGATGTGACCATATCTAGATTGGGCGTGTAACCTAGCAACGTATCTACTGCACGGTAAAGTATATACCTTACTGCAAAATTTAAAACAAGAGAGTCATGATGGCCCTATACCGCTCACCAGAAAAAAGACCCTTAGAGTTTTTTCCCTATATGAGCCTATGTAAAATCAAGTGATCCTTGGGTGGGCCAATTTTTACCCAAGGGCCATAATATGAACAAACTTGGCACTAGGTCCACTGCATGAAGCTACATCTGAAATATCTAAGCTCTAGGCATTGTAGTTTCTGACAATAAGATTTTTTTTAAAATCCTATTTAAGCCCACGTAAATCAAGTTAAGCCGGGGCGGAGTCAATCTATGACCCAGGGGCCACAACTTGAACAATCTTGGTAGAAGTCCACTAGACAATCCTACACATCAAATATCTAAAGTCTAGGCAATGTAGTTTCTGATATTAAGAAGATTTTTTATATTTCCAATATAAGCCTATATAAAATAGAGTGAACCCAGGGATGGGGTCAATTTCGACCCTGGGGCAATAATTTGAACAAACTTGGTAGATGGCAACCACAGTATTTAATGAAATTTAATTCTTTAACAACTTTTGTAGAGCTTGATGCAAGGAACATCCCTGTAAAGTTTCGTTGAAATTGGCCAACTGCTGAAGAAGGTGTTGTTTAAAGCAATTGTTGATGGACGCACGCACGTACAGACGTACAAACGGACGGACAATTGGCGGTCACAATTGAAAAATTGATATTCATGTATTTAAAGATACGTAAATTTATAAAAAAAATAAGTAAATTAATAACGAATAAAGCTACATGTACTTACCCTTTGCTCTTCCTCTGAATCTCATTATCATGGCAAGAAAATCGAGTGTTTGTATTTGTTCTGGAATGGTCATTTAGAGTATTTGTTGACTCAAGGTTATAAAATATTGACCGATTCTAAAGTGACAAGGACAATTTGACAAATTCTGGTGAATAAGAGGTCAGTACAGTATTGTACAATGTAACATGTACGCATCAAACTGAATGTATAAATCATGTATTTTCAAAATACGGCTCATGGAAGTTTGAGGTACTATCATTATTCACGGAGAAAAACATTTAAGTTTAACGATGTCATGATACCCGTAGGTAGATGTTTGAAGAATAAAGTTGTTCATGTACGCGTACTAGCATAATTATCTTAATAGCCGCCTATTTTCCTCGTGGGTAGTGCTATCTGGCACTGCATGATAAAAATACGTTATATCTTATATAAATAGACGAACAGACGGATGAACAGATGGACGAGCAAACTTTTTTCTTGCCGAATTTCTTACAAGAACCAATACACAATGAATCGCAAGCTTATGTCGTTTGCTAATATAATACAAGTATGTCACTGGTAATTTTACCATCATTTCCCGAATCCACTGACGCGAATAGTTCTCTTTTTGGAACGCCATCTTTTGAACTTTCACCATTAGCAATGACAATTGTCGAATTGTCAGCTTCAGATGTCGCTCCAGAAGTTGTGTCTGGATGTATTAATGTCTCCTCAGTTTGAATAACTGATCTTTTTTCTACAATAAACATATTTTGTACAGAAGTTGGTGAATCTTATTGCCTCATCGAATTGTTACTCTAACTACGGTAAATAAACACAACACAAGCACGTACACATGACGGACACAAACAATAGACTCGGTATTTATTTCTAAAAGCACCTACTATAATAAACAAGAGCGCTGTAAGTAGTGCCAACGCTCGTTTTTTCACCACCTCAGTGAAATCTTTTCACCTATGAAGTTTCATTTTGCTACCTCATTTAGTTTCTAAGTTATGAGCTACATTTAAGTTTTTTTTGCACGGACACAGGCAACGCAGATGCAGGCGACGCAGTAATCACAATAGCTGTACTTGTCCTACGAAAACACACGAGCTAAAAATAAGCGTTTCTCATTCACGTGGACAATATTTTTATTTTCTTAATAATAAAGTAATAAAAATAATAAATATATTGTTAGTCGCAGTTTTGGATAAAAATACGTACAGATGAAATTTACCTTTATGTTTAATGTAAGGAGATGATTTTGGTGTAGAGAAAGCCAACGGTTCGCCTATGCCATCGTTCGCAGATTGGTAAAGAGTGTCGTTTTTTAGTTTTACAACATTGTCCTTGTCTTGGATGGATGTTGGTTGATAAACGGCCGGAACAGCTTCAGTTCTGTCATTTTTAGAATGTGATTGTTCTTCGGATTTTGAATTGTCAGTCTTTCCAAGGAAGCTTAATTTCATCGTTTGCAGACCAAATACTTCATTTAAACTCGACCGATTTGTACTTTGATTTGGTAACCCAGCATTATTTTGTACTAACTTTGTTTTTTCAAAATGATCCGGAATCTTTTCGCTACTTCGGTCAGGTATGTTTTCAATAGTTTCTCTAACTTGACTTGCAATAGAGGAATATTGTTCTTTTCCTAAATCGGACTGGTGCACTAGAGTCGTATTTGGTATATCGACCCCAGATCGAAAAACTTCGTGAACGAATGCAGGTGTTCTCGGTTGACGTTTTGTTCCGATATCTGACAACCAGTATTCTCTTTGACCTTCAGGACCAGTTTCAATTTCTCCAGGACTAATTGGGAATTGCTTCTCGGCAACCTCTTTAGATACTTTTGTAGAAGTGAATATTGGACTGTCAACAACAGGTAACGTTCGGAATTGTTTAGAAGCATGCGATGTTTCACTAACTCTTTTGTTACCTTTTGTGGCAGTTTTAATTTCATTCGCAGTGTCTTTTATGTTGGAACTAAACAGATTGGGTCGTTGAACAGAGGTTATATATAAGCTGTCGTTTGAAAAACTTTCACCCAGTACATTTTTCATTTGTTTTGATAATCCATCAATGCTGTTGTTTGGGTGACATTTGCATGGAACGTTAATGCAATCAAAACAAGCGTCTGATGTGTTTTTGACCTTTTCATTTTCAGTCTCCACAATTTGTTTCAGCGAGGCTGGAAGAAGACCTCTTGTTTCATTTTGTTTATCACTTCTGGGTTGTATGTCGTGATTAGGTGGGAGCGTTCTCTTTGGTTTGGTAAGTTGTATATTTCCTCTGGTGAGTGGTGTACTCATTGGTCGTCTTGACATTTCGGACAAGAAGTACGGACCATTCGCTTGGAGTCTTTCACTTCTGCTCCGACTTCGGCGTTTCTTAACACGTGGTTGATTAGTGCTTTCATAACTAAGTGAATTCGTTTGGTGCATTTGTGGCACCGGTGACTTAGGGGACTTCTGGTATGGGCTCTTGCCTACACCAAACTTCATAGGTGGTTGTGAAACACCATGCATGGTTGTGTTTTGATTGGAATGCTGAAGCATATTTTCTGGTATCTTTGGCGATTTTGCTCTTACTTCCTTTGCATTATACGGACTGAATGTAGAACCTAAACTATTAGGGTCACCTTCTAGCTCTCGTAGGCTAATTTGTTTGAATGATTTGCCGTAACTATCGAGACCTGACGAATTGTATTTCTGAGCTTTTAGAGATGGTGGGTCATTGTTCAATTCACTCAGATTTACTTTCTTAAATGATTTGCCATAACTGTGAAATTCCGATGGATTCTCACTGTTTTTACTTTGTAAGACCTGTCTATGCTTGTTATTGACGGTCGTGTCCCTCGATTTTGCAAAATATGATTCATCCCCCAATTCGCTAAGGTTGATTTCTTTGAATGATTTACCGTAACTTTGGATTGACGTCTGCTTTAGAGAACCATATCGATTCGTAGTCGATAGTTTATCATCATTGGCTAGTTTAGAATCATTCGTTGTCATGGCGGCATGATCAGAATTTAATTCACTCAGCCGAACTTCCTTAAATGACGTGCCGTAACTTTTAGAAGTGTTAGTACTTATAGTGCTTGTCGTTCTGTATTTACCCGATGGTGGAGAGTCTGTTATGTGTTTGGTTGCTGCTCCTTTGTCTTTAGGAGTGTTTCCAGCTATGCTTTCTGTTAAATAAAATTCATATACAGTACAATCTCTCCAGAGCAGCCCTCTCTTGAGCAACAACATCCCTTCAAAAAAAGCATAACTTTTCCCACTTCAAGATTTAACTATCAATTTATTTAACTTCTCTAGAGGAACAACCTCTCAACAACAATACAATTTTGCAACTTCCGAATGGGTGTTGCTTTGGAGAGGTTGCACTGTAGGCCTATTTAAGTTAACTGCAGATGATAATTATGCCTTAAAATGTTCCACAGCGTTATTATTTTATAATTGAGTCAGTACCCGTACTGAGTAAATATGACTCAGACATCGAATTTAAGCAAAACTATATTGAACGGACGATCGATATGAAAAAGATATACACAATGTACATGTATAAATAAATTATTCATGTTAGTAGATACTAGTAGTAGTTTACACGGAAAATTACTGAATAAAATTAACATATGCATGCACATCGAGGGATATGTTATTACAGTCAAGTAACTTAAATGCATTTAGCATTTATACTTTTCGACTCTTCCAACTTTTTTAGGGTACTATTCATTGGTATTGTTAATAAGCGTGATGTTCTTGAACTTTTGACCATTCTAAAGGGACTAGACTCAAGATTTATATCTTTTTAAAAAATTAGAAACTCGTTTCTTTGGACAATAATCATAAGCAAGAAATATTCGTGGATTTAAATAATGCGTAAACTTATTTGTTAAAATATTTGTATAACTCGTCACTTATACCAGGGATGCAAATATATATAGCATCTCTGTTTATACTGAGAACATGACATTGTGTAGGCCTACCTGATATGAATTTTCGAAGTCTTTCATCTGTCTGTGACATTGCCAAAGATAAAGCGTTCGTTGAGCGTAAGTCAGCATTTTCCATCAGTCGTATAATACATTGTTTCATTAGCTCATTATCTTCTAACAACTGCTGATTAATTTTCAGCAGGCCGGATATTTTACTCCTTGACTCTTTTACAGCATAGTGACTCTTTAATGTATTCTCATCATCACATTTACACTCATCTGCGTGTCGGAAATGTACGGAATTAACCGAGCCTTGTGCCACCGAATGGTTACCATCAGCTGGAAGGCTAGAAATGTCTCGAAATGTCGACATGATGATTTTATGTCGACATTTTACTGTAAATTCTTAGACGTTTGCTTTTACCAACCATCACGGTGGTCACTACGACGCATTCGCAACCATAGTAACAACGTCATTACGTACGTTGAGTCATCAATGACGCGGCGTCATTATGATTATCTGCGTACAAAAAGTCAAAAGAAGTGTTGTTGTTGTTGTTGTGGCAAATTCTTTAATTGGGTGAAGTTCAACCGGTCATTAAACAGTCATATCCTCAGATCCTTGTTGGCGTTAATGGAGTCGACATGAAGTGTAGCCTACAGAGTGTTGTAATAGAATCTATATAGCTATATTTGTATATTTTATGCCTTTATCCCAAAACACCGCTTTTCATCTGGAGTCACATAATACTGAATCTTTACAGGAAAATATTGTAGATCTAGATATATAGACATATTTATGGCAATTAACACCCGCGAAAGGTGTTGACATACAATTAATAAATCTATTTTGGTGATGGCCCAGTGATGTTGCAAAATGAAACATGGGGCAAAATGAAACACACTAGATATCGTTGTTGTGAATCCACATATGACCCAATAAAATTCGAAAAAACGCAGTGTCCTTCCTTTGCACGGTTTGGAATTGAACATCGTTAAGAACAAACGCTATAAAACGTAAATAAGCAGATATTTTAGTTTCTATGCAATGTAAGTGACTTTTTATCATCCCGTAATTATTTTAATTAGTTCCGATAATATTGATAGTGGAACACAATGCCGTAGCCTAAACAGAAACTGTATGTGTTGTGTTTATATTTAACAGAACGTTGTTAGTCTCTTCTTCTTTGATTTCACATTGATTAGGGTCAAAGGTCATTCGGTATGGATGGGGCAAAATGGAACATTAGTGACGGGGCATGTTGGAACAATGTTTCGATTTGCCCCAACATATTTTCAAAGTTGGTAAAGTAATAAAAAACTTGCATTTGCGATATTAGCTATGTGCTTTCCATTTTAAAACTAGATCTCAGTGGCATAGCCAGAAATAAGTCGAGGGACTCTAGTGAGGTTCATATGGTCACTAATCGGGTTTTTACCTAGAACTTCTTTAATTGATACGTTTTGGAGGCCGCATTAACCTGTTCTTACCCCAAATTATCGATATCACTGACGTTATATATGGCAGTCTTGTAACAACGAAGTTATATTTTTACCATACATCACGTATGAACATTATTTTCTGTAATCTACAACAAGCTATATGATCTAGGAAACTGATGCTCAAAGTATATACAAGGACTTATATAAGTCCTTGGTAAATATAACAAAGGTTATATGCATTTTAATGCGTTCTATTCATAATGACACAATCGAATGAATGTTTGTAAAATGGAATAATTATTAATAATTTTATCAACACTGTACATGGTCAATGTCTCAACCAGATCAGACTTTGAGACAGTCATGTACAAAAATATATTTTCACTTGAGTGATATCACATATTCGAAAGACGATATCATCTGTTCAGATTTATATACATGTATATCACAACGTGGCATTACATAGTACTAAAATGTGCCCCGTAATTCATATAGTACAAAAACAAATGTTGAAATGAATGCTTTGTACAAAATATGAGTATGAGGCTCATTGTTCCATTTTGCCCCAGGTAATGTTTCATTTTGCCCCTTCTATGGGGCAAAATGAAACATTTTACTACAACTTACTTGTCCCTTAATATGGGTCCAATTAAAAGAAATAAACTTGGTTAACAAGTATACACATGACGTGCGATAAATGTACGTTATACACGTGCAAAATGTTCCCCGAACAGATAACGCACGAATGAGCACTACTGAGTTTTGTAAAAAATGTTTCATTTTGCCCCGGTCTCCCCTACGTCATTCTTGGCTGTATGCTTTCATCAATGAGACAAAAAGACGCCAATATTGATAAATGTGCGCATTGTTGTTCAAACCCTATGTTATATTGTATTTTGTATTATAGAAGCTGTTTTCGGCACTTGGTAGGCCTATCTTCAATATAATATCATGCGAGCATAGGCGGCAGTTCGAATATTATTTTCACGATAAAGTTATTCTTACTGTGACAGCAGACGTTTCAAGATGGCGGCGCACGAATGAAAAATCTTTGACAGATAAATATTTTTCAGAAATTCAGTGTTTACATTTATCTACTGCTGATTTAGTACGATGGCGACCCGAAGTTTGACAGAGGTTTTCATTCTGATGCGAAATAATGCCCTACAGAGTCGAAATATATTCTCCGACCAAGTGAGTTTTGTTTTATTGATGAAAAAGCATTGCCATTGATCTGTCTTGTGACCGGCTCGTAAACATAAGTGCTCAAAATCGTGTTTCGAAATGGTCTTTATAAATAATTTATTATTTTGTTGACGAATGTTAAA
Organism: Lutraria lutraria; assembly: GCA_964023205.1. NCBI lineage: Eukaryota > Metazoa > Mollusca > Bivalvia > Venerida > Mactridae > Lutraria > Lutraria lutraria. The sequence continues at coordinate 7,896,297 of OZ026839.1, read as the reverse complement.
TAACAAAATAGTGAAAGAATGTGAACAATTATTAAAAAAGAAAAAAAATCTGAAATGCATTTCGTTTACGGTTTAGAATGCAATATTTATATATTGACAGCTCATGTCTCTGAGTTAGCATTAAGCATTCCTGGTTTCTACCACATAAGGTTAAACAGGAGATGTCTGTATATCTCTGTTGTATTTTTTCAGGTTTCTGATGACAGAATGGGATTGATGTCTAGTGTCAACCTAGATTTGGAATCTGGTACAGTTAACACAAGATCTAACAGATTGCCACCTGAATGGTATTTTTTAGCACTCATCTTAATTACCATTTTGGATGTTCAGACAAAATCTAGCATTGTGTATTGGCTTTGTATGACAATAGTGAATTTCTTATTAAAAAAAGCTTTACCTCATTTGTATAAAATATTTTGATTTGTATGTTAACAGTTTCATTACGAGTGAATTGTTTTGAATACTTAAAAGTAATTTCTGCCCAAAATGGCATGATACAATTTACTATAATAATAGTTTAGTACCGTTTACTTAATAATAAACATATGGTGCATTTTATCAGATTTGAAGCTTTTGGTTCTATGAACTGATGAAGCAAATGAAGCAAAATTTAAACTAAAACAAAGATTTTCTACTCTGCTAAGATATCTCATGGCTTTATTTTGGTTTATTGTAGTTCTAAGCGAGATTGAATGTTTTTTTGTGGAAAAAAATTAATCATCTGCTGCAGTTATATGTGATAAATATCTGACCGAAACTGAGAAAGCAACAATCTAATTAAACTGATAAAGATGATAAAAACTTGTGATGTGACTTTTGTTTTCTTTTTACAAAAGGGTTGATGGCGTAGAAGAAATCCAATATGAAATGACAAGAATAAAATCAAAAAGTATGTATGAATGTTTACTGTTAGTATGCAAAAAGTTGAGTGTAATTATGTTGTATATCATATTTTATGTAAGAAGCTTGGCTGGATGTTACTGAATGTGTCACATTTTTTATACAAGACACAACATCAATCGATGGAAAAACAAGATTTTATCTACTTATCAATATTGATAATTTATCACCAACAAAAGGAGGGTAGAAATAAATGTTGAAAATTTTTAGGTGACCTGTGATATATTTTACAAACCTTTTATGCATTTTAGTGAAAGAATTGTCAGGTTTACATGACAAACATCTAACTCGGCCTGCCTTTGATGACAGTGTTGATGAAGAGCATGCTATAGAAATACAGACTCAAGAAATTACTCAGGTGACACCATGAGTTTACTTTTTTTAATAATTCTACTTTGTACATTAACTTCGCTGTACAAAGTTAAAGGGTCTGTTTGTTAATCTATCTTAGTTTATTGAACCTTTAAATTGATTCCAGTGTGGCTGTATGAAGATAATTTGTGATTTGTAATGCCTTGGCTTGAACAAGACAATCTAAGTTATTACCATTTATAACCATTTGCATCATGACCAAGTGCATATACAGCCTGTAAGCTGTCAATATCAATGGAAATTTTTACATATATATGCAAGATAAGAATCCAGTGCTATTCGTTAGCCTTTACTTTCATCATCATGTATCCATTTTATTATGCAGATGTTTTCACATTGCCAAAGACTCATACAACAGATTTCTGTGCGAAGTCGGAGAGGCACAGAACAAGAACTCAAATTATCACAAAACATGGTTATGTCCCTTGTTCGTTCCATACAAGAAATGTCAAATAACTTCCGCAAAAGCCAATCAACATATTTAAAAAGTAAGTGAAATAATTTCTGTCATTAAGATGAAAGTTTTTTATTATGTTTGAGATCAGTGAGTATGGCTGGAATGTCATGTCAGACTCAGAGGATTAATCTATGTAACTGAAAACTCTGTCAATACAGTGCAGAGGTCTTTGGAAAATAATTTTTGTCTAAACCCAATTTAGGGAATAAAATTTCAAGGAGTAAATTGGAAATTTGGGGAAAATTGCATGGTTTCAAAGAATTTTTTAGAGTGGAAGGTGCCCTTTACAGAGTGCAACCATATAATAAAAAAAACCTGCAGTGATTTATGATCAAAAGTTCTAGAAATCTTATTACTCAGTTTCATTGTAAGTCTATTTCTTTGCAATTTTTCTAGAAATTAGAAGCCGGCAGGAGCGATCACAGTTCTTTGATGCTAATATAGGTCCAGATTCAGGGATGTTACCTGAGGATGATATGTATGCCAGTTATGATAAAGTGAGTTTTACTTTCCCATTAATCAATTAAATGTTGCTTTAAACAGAACATAAGGATTTCATTTAAGATTTTGCATAAAGGTTTTGTTTTGTGTTACCCTTTTTCTGATATCCTAAAAGTTTGGCATTTATATAAATGTTTCTTTCCTTAAATTAATAGAACTTCCTGAGAATTGAATGAATAATAGTTGTTTGAATAAGTTTGTTTATACTGATACTCAGTCTCTGTTTTGTATCATGTTCATGATAATAGAGTAAGTGATTTTTATGGGTCAATTTAACTACAGTACATTCTCTGTTGAGCAACACCCAGTGGGAGCTGCAAATATTGGCCGTTGTTTAGACATTGTTGCTCTACAGAGATTAGATTTATAGTAAATATCAGCTTAAGGAAATTTTGAAGGTGTTGTTATTGAGAGGTTGTTGATCTACAGAGGGCCGCTCTGGAGTGGTTGTACTGTAATCAGTCTTCAAACTAATTTTTTTAAAGCACTAGCCCGAACTGTATGTGGACTATTGGAAATAGAAAATTTACCACTAGCCCGAGTACACAATTTTAAGAAAGTTCACTAGCCCGAATAGAAATTTACTAGCTGTGGGCTAGTGGGTTAGCGTGAAGACTACTGTAATTTGAAACTTCCATTCAGTTTCATTCATAATGATAGGTAGTTTCAGTAACAAAGATTTCTCTTACAATGTATATTTTTTGTATATGAAATTGAATTTTTCAGGGATTTTCGTCCGAACAAATGCATCTTGTCGACGATAATACTGATACGGTGAACAAGCGTGATAAAGAAATAGCTAATATTGTACGATCTATACAAGATCTGAATGATATTTTTAAAGACCTCTCACATATGGTGGTAGATCAGGTAGGAATTTCTACAGCATACTGTTATTCTAAATTAGTGCAGATTTATTTTTCTGCTTGTCAACCATTCATGTTTGTCTGTCATTATGGTGCTTGATACGATTCAGGAATGTATGAGAAGAACAAATGTTTTAGCTAGCAGGGTTTTTTCTCGGTATTTTGGGAATATGACCCATACCCTTAGGATTGGGAATTTTCGCAGTGTTTTAATCGAAATTGGGAAAAATGTATAACTACAATTTTTGCAATGTTCAACTTATTCTACTTATTCTCCCACAGAACAGTAGCAGAATAAGGTATTTGCTACCAATAGTGATGTTAATGAACTTATAAAATTATTTTATTTTTTTTTTTTTTTATTGGGAATTTTTGTCTGTGAATTGGGAAAAAAGACACTATTTTCCATTGGGAATATGACCGAATTTCAGCTATAAAATTGCCCCCAAAAAATCCCTGGCTAGGATTAAACAAGTTGATTCGCAGGTAAAAAGGTCTCAAGCAAAAGGGAAGGAAAAAAACCTTTAGTGGCCTTAAATGTGCATTGATATCTGGTAGTTACATATGTCTTCAAGCGAGTAAAGGTTCTGAGTCTTCTCTGAATGAAGAATGTAATCTTTTGTCATAATTTCAGGGTACAATATTGGATAGAATAGACTATAACATAGAACATGCATCAGTACAAGTAGAAAAGGGGCTACAGCAATTACAGAAAGCTGAAAAATACCAAAAGAAGAACCGTAAAATGTACATTATATTAATATTAACATTGTTAATTATTATACTTATCATTATTCTATTTGCCACTAAAAGCTAGTATACATTATTTATCATGTAGTTTTTTTATGCATTTTATCAATATTGTGTTTGTTTATGATTGGATATTTATTTTTGTAAAATTCGACATTTACATCAGTCGAGGGTTCAGCGCAACACTGTCGTAACTTGTTCTTATTTCAATATGAGTTACGACACTGTTGCGTTGAACCCTCGATTATTCTTTTGTTGTGCATCTACTCCTTACCTGTTGAACATAAATCATAGCCAGCACGCAATCTACTTATTTAAATTTATTTGTCAAAAATGAAAAATCTAATTTGGATGTTTTATGTAAACTACTCAAAATATAATAAGGATCACTTATTCAATGTTTGAATAGTCTTTACGTACAAATAAGTAATAATTTATACAGATATACTTCAATGGACATCATTTGCTGAATTTCTTGCCCTTGCATAATGATGCTTGAATGACCAAATTTTAATTAAATCTTATTGATAGAGGCATTGAAATTATGAAGCAAGCAATATAGCAAGTGATATTTATTAAGTTTTTGATTGTATAATATATATGATTGGAAAATTATTTAAAGCGTTTCTGTATTGCTGTTCCTAAGCAAGCTAGATCTGTGTAGCTGGCTACATAACTTTCTTTAAGTACCCGGTCTTCTCAGAGACTTTACTTCTCATATTTTACTATAATCAAATTAGATTTTGTGAATTGTATTATCATGAACTATTGTTAATCCTTCGTTATGTGATCACTTTTGTATTCTTGTAATTCTGTCAGGAAAATTTGACCAATCTGTAGATTTTCCTCCCTTTATATGAGAAATTGCGGTCTGCTTGTAGACGAGTAATAAGTTAGTACTGGTTAGAATACAGTCCAGAATAACTGGTTCAGTTTAAGACTGACCCCTGATATGATTGTTTACTTACCGTTGAAATTGGGTTGTCAGTCTAATGATTCTATGATTGGTTTATCTACATTTCTTCACATGTACATCATAGATTAGAATCATGGCAGTGATTTTTTTCCAAAATTTTCTCACTACCCATGCCTATCAAAAGGGGAAATTTAGTGCATACAAATTCAAAATGGGAATATATAATAACATTTATTTCTATGGAATATGTGATTATTTAGTTGTTTAAATCATAAATATAAATATTACTACACTGTAACTCACTTAAATTGGTGACAATGGTATGAAAACTGTTGTATTTTTCTTCTTTTTACATGATCATGTGGAAAACACTTCTTGTTAGGGGAAAATTCTGGCCATTTTAGGGGAAAATGAAGGAAATTTTACTAGGGGAAACTGCCCGTATTCGGCAGTAACTATAGCGAAAAAAAATCACTGCATGGTTATCCTATAGTGGGAAGTATAAATTATTTTAATTACTAGGAAAACTCTGCAGATTTGTACAAAGTTGAATACAAGTTTTCTTGTAGCTCTGTTTTAACCATTAAATGTGGGAGTCACTTATTTGGGACCATGTAATTTGGGATAAACCTGTATTTTGGATTTTCATTTTAAAATATAGGGATCTTTTAATTTACCGGTACATTAAAATTTATATGAATGCATGTTCCTTATACAAATTGGGCTTATTAAAGTGTGATTGTTATTTTTTGAATCTCAATTAATCCCATGTATATTTGCACCTATAGTTGATCTGGTAATATTATAATAGAAAAGTTACCGGTAGTTTAATTATCAGGGTCAAGATTTTTGTGGATTGAAATGCTAAAGGGTTCATTTCTGTGAATCATGTGTAGTACTGGTGATAAATGCGGGGGGGGGGGGTCCCTTAAAACTGATTTAATCCTGCTTTCTGTTATAATACTCATGTTAAAAGTATTTATAGAACAGTTCCGACGATTGGTTAATACCTCTGGCTCGTCCAATAAGAACATCTATTTCAAGATCATGAAATATAGGCATTCTGTTTTGGCGTCTTCCAGCTACAACACTACATTCAGAAATAAACCCATTGTCGATATATTTCAGTCCTTCAGCTTCACCTTAATCTAGTCTCTGATTATTTAGATAGCAATTTTTCAATGGTATGTTTTTGGGAGTGGAATATTACAATATTTGAACTGGCTATGAAAATATCTATTTGCTTAGAAATAATTGATTTTGCTTTGGAGAATGTTTTGGGCAAAATATTTTATTTGTTTATGAACTTTTACGTTTTGTGTAAAAATGTTCAAACTTGTTGGGTATTTTTGAGTGTAGTTGTATTTATTTACAAAAACAAGGATTTAAATTCAGGATTCTGTAAAAGTTTGATTTATTGAGCGAAGATAATGTTAGGCTTGGCAATATTTGCTTAATTTTGCTGAATAAAAATTCCAGAGAACACTGCTAATCTATTGTATCCATGGCCAAAACAATGTCATTTAGTAAATGATTTATGATAAAAATGACACCATCTGCATGATAGGCCACTGTGTTTATGTAGAGATTTATTAGATTAAAAACTGTACAAATATTGTTGGGTTGTGCAATAGAAATGCTAGCATAGATTCAAGTCATAACCGAAATTAATGGGTTGTGCCTGAGTGGTTGATGTACCGGTATATAAAGTGTTTGGAGATTTAAAGTACAAGTGCTATTTTTCTGGTCAGTTTTGTTGTTTATGATGTTAAATGTTTCAAACCAACAAAATACTAGTAGTTACTTAATACATCACTTTTTTAGATTTTGTGTATACAGTACAACCTCTCCAGAGCGGCCCTCTGTAGAGCAACAACCTCTTTATAACAACACCTTCAAAATTTCCCTAAGCTGATATTTACTATAAATTCAACATCTGTAGAGCAATAACCTCTAAACAATGGCCAATATTTGCAGTTCCCACAGGGTGTTGCTCTACAGAGGTTGTACTGTACATGCTTTTAAGACAAATTATTTATCACTTAGGTTTCTGTCGTGTAATTATTTCTATTTAATGAAGTTATCTGTCTTTGGAACTATTTAATATTACTTCAAATTATTCGATATGTGCAGTTTTGTGACATTCCATTTACATGAAAATGTTCATGTACAGATTTCATGAGTTACTGAATTGATTTAGTTAGCATTGATAGTGCATATTGAGACATGAATTACATAAATTGTGGTTGTTTGCTTCAAAGTTTTTATACTTTTCTTATTCTAGTAGTCAAATTTGTATTAGTATCCACCTCCGAATAAAGGCCACCCAGTGAATTCTTTCAAAAACTGTCATTGATTAATAAGATAAAAATTATCTTTAATTAAAGGCTGCCTGTCAATAAAGGCCTCATTATGTATTTCCCAAGGATGCCTTTTGTTCACAGGTTGGACTGTTAGTGTATTACCATTAAAACATACAACTACTGCTTAAGCACTTTTTGTTATGCCCCCGCATCGATAGATCGGGGGCAAATTGTTTTGGTCTCTCTGTTTGTCTGTTTGTACCAAACTTTAACCTTGCCTATAAAATCAAAACGCCTGCACCTACATTTATCAAACTTCATATGTAGGTTCCTCATGACAACCTCTACAGGACCTGTACATTTTCAGGTCAGTAGGTCAAAGGTCATTGTGTTTAAAAAAATTCCGACATTTCTTTTATGGGATTTTCATGGGATTTTGATGAAACTTTCACACACTTGTTGTTACCAAGAACCCCCCCACCCATATATTCCGGGTTTTGTGATTCGATCATTTTTGACGGAATTATGGCCCTTTGTTTATTTTGTGTGATTGTAACAGCGAAATACTCTTGTTTCCTTGTTTTCTCAAGGGATTTTTCATGGAACTATTGTTATCGAGATACCCAATGCATGTTGTAAAGGTTTTATGATTCGATAAATTTTGACGGAATTATTGCCCTTTGTTTATTTTGTGCATATGTAATATATAGAGAAATACTCTTTTTAGCAACTACTTCTGTATTTCTCAAGGGATTTTTACCAAACTTTGATAGAACTATTGTCACCAAGATCCCCAGCACATATTGTCAGGGTTTTGTGATTCGATCAATTTTAGCAGATTTACGGCCCTTTGTTTGCCTGTACCAAACTTGAACCTTGCCTATTAAATCAAAACGCTACCACCTGCAATCATCAAACTTCATATCTTGATTCATCATGACAATCTCTACAGGACCTGTGCATTTTCAAAAAGGGCAACCGGAGGGGGCATGGTGTTTATAAAACACTTCTTGTTAAGTAAAATTACCATAGCATGGAGTCTTAGAACTATCTACACTAGTATTTTGAAATTGTGTACTTTAGCAGCTTACATGTATATGCCCTTCATTTTCCAATTTCCACTAACATATGTGTTGTCACAACATTATTTAGATGGTTGTCACCACAAAACTTGACTGACTAAATGCTTTAGTCAGGTTAAAGCATTCGATAGATTGATCTTTCCATGTTTGATGTATTTACAACAAAAACAACAGAAATCCTGTCTCTTTTGTAATGTAATACACTTTGCAAAAAAATATGACTTAATTTATAACAAATATTTTGTTATTACTTGATGTGTTATTTTTTACACTAGTAATCAACCTTGCAAAAGCATAATTTTAGTTTCTAAAAATATCTCATTATAATTTTTATATAATAATTCTCTGATGAGTTATTTCCAAGCCTGCTTTTTTATCATTCTATGTTATGTTTGTTTGAATGGTAATCAACTAATTTTGTGTAGATATGAGGATATTGATTCCTGATACTGTTGACATGTATACTGCAGTATTAATGATATCATTCTATATATTAAATATGTATATGAACATAAAAGCTTTCTACAGAAGCTGAAATAAAAATAAATCAACAATTTGTATTCATTGTTTTTTATTTCAATAAATAAAGTTATATTTCATTTTATCCCAATCATGCAGACAAACTGTATATTTTTCTGCACCTTAAATAGACATATTTTTTTAGATAAAATTTAATATTGTTTTATTAATTTTTACCTCAAAATACAACAATGTAATGACTTCTATTGTACTGACTGAGATATTAAAATTCAGCAAAAAGACAAAAATTGCTCATTTGCAGCTCTTAAGGTGGATTGCTGGTTTCCTCCTGAAAAATAGTCATTTTTTTTAGAAGTCAATGCACAATAAAGAAATTTTGCATGAAAAATCTTTAAGGTATTGGCTAATGCATAAATTATATATTCAATATATATATATATTCAAAAATCTAGCGGGGTGATATATTTTTCGTTGATTTTCGCATTAAAGTTCATAGAATCTGTTCTTAAGTTTTAAAAAAAGATTCATCAGGCCGTTTTTTCACTGTTGATGTGACTGAGAGAAAAATGTATCTTTTTTTTTGCATTGTAAATTGCCACCCCTACAGAGTTCGATCAGCATCTTTTAAGATTAAATGAGGGCAAAATGTAACATAATTGACTATTTCGGATTTGTAAATGATTCAGCATTGCAGTTATGTTAATTGCATAACTTGATACACAAAATTATTGGAGCAATACAGGAAATAACGCGAAAATCAACGAAAAACAACCTCCTTTCAACAACTGCATGATTTTTTCCCCATTGCACAATTTAACTATTAATTTAACCTCTCTAGAGCAACCACCTCTCAACAAAAACAAAATTTTTGCTACTCCCAAAGGGTGTGGCATTGTAGCGATTGCACTGTAGTTATCAGTATAAGTATTATGGCTCTATATTTGTAGAAAGTCTGTGGCTTCACAATGAGTGTTGATACTGTATATCATACAGATTTCTTGTGTTTATTCTGTTTACACTCCTGTCTACTTCTGTCAACATCAATAACCTGTAAGCAGAGAGACGTTCATGATTAAAAAATAAAATACAACATCACCACCTTGAAATACCAGTAAGAGAATTAGTGACTATTTTGACTTTATCAGTATTCATCAATAAGCATATTTATCAATGTGAATAAGAACACATTGACACATTATAAAAGAAAACAAAATATTTAAAAATCATGTTATTTTGTGTAAAAACTAAAATCAGTAAGAAATAAGAATGTCATTAATTAGCATTTACCTGTTTAACTTGTCCCTCAGCGATTTTTTTCATTTCATCTTTCAAGTTTCTAGAATTTGGTAAATCCTAAAACACAGTCAAGTATAAATATATCCCTAAAAGGGGATCACAATTTTGCATAATCAAGATATTACAAACATAGAAAAGTGTCAATATCTAAGTTAATAAGAAAGATGCTTTATTTTTAAGTTAAAAACAAACAAGTCAGAGAAATATGTATAATGATCAATAGTTTCCTTTGACCTAGGTCCAGTGATTAGTATGCTGGATTTGTAACCTGGTGATTCGGGTTTGAATCCTGGTGACGACAGGTCTTCCCTTGCAATGAAAATTTGACCCCAAAAAGATGTAATTTTGGCTAGTAATTTCAGATTAAAAACAACAAAACAATGGTTCAATAAATGCATATTTTCCGGTGGCAGCTTGACTACACCTCGGACAGACAAGGCAATAACTATATGCTCAGCATCATTTGATGCTGGGGGGCATAAAAATCTAGCATCTACTCCCTTTAAAATGTAAAACCATGATATACATTCAAACCAGTGAGCAAAGGCCATCTTTTTATTAGAGGTCACTGTCTTTCAATAGAGGTCATTTTGTGCTTAATAATTCATAAGTTTTAGAAAAATGGCCTTTATTCGGAGGTGGCCACTATCACAGGTTTGACTGTATTTCCAAACATGCCGACTTACCATAACAAACAGTTTGGTGACTTTAAACAATCTTGTTGAGCAGGATTTATAGATTGGATCAGTTTTACTCACACCATTATTCACCAATACACTGTCTACAATATCTTGTAGTCTCTGTGGGTGAAAAAAACAATAACATGATAAGACCATCCTTAAACAAGAGGGCCATGATGGCCCTTTACTCCCTCACCTGAGTAAAGACTGCAACTTCTTTTGTATCATTGCAACTTCTGTCATATCAATGTTTAACTAGAAGAGCCTAATATTTACCTAGACAGACATTCTGGGCAACCTTCATCAATGACAATAGCTCAAAGAGAAGCACCCTGACAAATGAAGCACTTTGAACTTAGGTGAGCTAACAGAAATGTTGGTTTGTGATTACCCAACTCAAGCCTTTATGAGTGAATGGGTAGGTAGGCATTTTTTAGATGAGCTTGTACTGGAAATGAAATCCATCACCCCTTACTGAAGTTATCATACGGAAACCACTTCTGATAGACAGATAGACGGACATCGACAGACACTATAGACCCCTCCGGTGGACTAAAAAAAGGGAAACAACTATATAAATATGGGTTATATTTTGAAAAAAATTCCATATTCGATATTTTAGGTTTCAATTACTTTAAACCCCAAGGCACTGTTATAACTGGTGCAACATTAAACCACAGTGAAAAAAGTCTTGTTTTTTACCCTTTTATGTCGATCAGATCTTGACTCTTTCTTCTCACCTTCCCCGTTTGGTGACGTAAATGACGTATCACCACCAGTTGATTCCCGACGTAATTTGTCGGTATGACGAGTATCGCCGCCAGTTGATTCCCGACGTAATTTGTCGGTATGACGAGTATCGCCACCAGTTGATTCCCGACGTAATTTGTCGGCGTGACGAGATGCGGAAGAGCTAGACTTGACGAGACCAATATCTGAACAACGACGTTGTTGTAACACATCAGGCTAGAAAAAAAAATCAAAAGAAATTTGATGAAAAATTATAAATAAAACACTTGAATGATCAGTTGGGAAATTTCCCTGCACAATTAAGTTAGGACAAGAACAATGTACATGTTATATAACAAACACTTCATGAATTACCCTGCAGGAGTAATGACTTAAGTTCGGTGTTTATTGGTAACTAAGATCTTCCGGTATCATAACAATTTTCATAGTACCATGACAAAACAATACTGCAGATGAATAAATATACTAGTTCCAGAAAGCAATTTTGATAAAAATAAGATGAACAATAGAACATGAATAAGGCTTAATTTAAACCTGCCAGACAAGATGAGATAAGCATCCTACATTTACTGAATTCAATCGCAAAACAAAAACAAAATCTAACTGAAATGTGAATAAATTTCATTCATTCTACCATATCCTGGCAACATAATGCATTATATTTTCAGATAAAGTCAAACCTGTGAACAAAGACCATCCTTGGTAAAGACAAAATATAACTTTTATTGACAGGTGACCTTTATTCAGAGGTCATTTTGTTCTTAACAATCAATGAAGGTTTTTAAAAGAATGACCTTTATTCACAGGGTAGCATTTATTTGGAGGTGGCCACTTACACAGGTTTGACCACACTTACTTGTGTCAGTGATGATCTAGAACGTCTAGGAGCAATAGCATGAGGTGTGGAGAACCTTCTGTGTGAACTTCTTTCATCGATAGATTGAAGTTCCGATAATCTGTTACCACGGTTACTTAGAAATAAAGCAATCACCAATACTAAAGTTAAATATTCATACCACAATAAAACCCAGATAAAAGTCCTCACTAAGATTTCTAATAAATTTTCTAAACTGAAATAAACTTACTGGTATTAATCAAAGTACTGAAAGTACTCATGGAAACTGAACTTATATATACACTTCCACTGCAACATGAAGCTGAGGGAGCGGCAGCTAAGGAAAGCTGAAATATCTTTCAGTTTCCAAAAATCAGGAAGTCTGTGTTTAAATGTCATCTTTAGCATAGGATGATTATGCAATATCATTCCAATATCATATCATACACTTTGATCTTGATCTATGTCCAAAGAGTTCAAGGTCATATAGCTAAAAATCCCATATATATATAATTATATATATATGTTTCGGACATCAAGGTCAAAGTGTCAACTGTATATGTTCCAAGTTTGAAGGAAAATTGTCAAAATAAGTAATGTCTCCCTTAATGAAATATATAACATAAATAACAACAGACAGACATACAGTGTAAGAGAAATTAGACCCTTGAAGTATAACCTAGCAACCCTCCATTCATGTTTTTACTCAAAAAATTAACTATGTTACTGAATTATCATTATATACCTTGACTTTTTCATCTCCAGCATATTTTCATCAAATACGGATCTTGGAGCCCTTTTTCTTGGCGACCGTCTTAATTCAATGCTGTCATTAACAGGACGTTTTTTGGAAGCTCTAGGAAAGGTTACCACAGAGGACAGACACGAGCTGTACGTCTCATTCTTTACATATTTTTCCTGTATTTTGTTCAAATGTGAATTGACCTTCTCTGATTTCTTGTCAACGTTGTAGCTACAAAAAAGATTTTCAATATACAGCGTAACTTCTGAAATCCGGACACCCATGGGACCGGCCAAAATGTCCAGATTTTGGAAGTTTCCGGATTTCAGAAGTTACACTGTACCGGTATTATATCAATGAGTCGAAAGCTGGTACAGATCATAATAACCACTCTCTTAGTTACCTAGGCAACAAACTAGTTACTGAATCATGGCTTGTTTAAAACTAACTGCTTCTTGGATGATTGGATGAAAATCGCTAGCCGTAATAAAACGGAGTTCAGTAAAACTCCTGTAAATCAGACCAATTTTGGACATAGCCAAGGAGGTTTTTCTGAGAATTCCAGTGTTCAATGGGACTTGAAAATTGTCTGCTTTTCTGGGCATTCCTGTTTCAAGGAGTCCAGTTTTCAGGGGTTATGCATGTACTGTATAAGGGTACTGGTGAAAACAACGAAAAGACATTGATACTCTCATATCTGATTCTTACTAACAGGTAACTATTACAGGGATTTTTTACTTATAACAGACCCTTTCCCATTCAAAGAAGAGTGCCAGGTCACAAAATACACCCGTCAAGGGGCCTAACTCAAAAGTGCCTAGGGCTGAATCGGCTGATTATCGAACATGACCGAGATCTCATGGCCATAAACATTTCCATCAAGTTTGGTGAGGATCCGAATAAAACTGTTTGAATTAGAGAGCGGACACCGTTGTGGACGTTGCCCGCCCGCCAACCTGACGTGAGTGTTCCCATAATACGACCAATTTTTCTAACAGGCGTATAAAAATTTGACCTTTTGACCAAATTTTGAAAAAATGTTTCAGGATGAAAATTAATTAACTCAAAACTAGCTCTTTAGTAACATTAACCAAAAGCACATGCTAATTTCTAACACACGTTTGTGAAACTTTATGCATTGAGAATTTTTTTTTAAATAACTGACTTTCATGCCTTCATTGCATATTTGTGAATTAATGTTAAAAAGAGGATATCAAAATATTGTGACATCTCTAATAGTGCAAATATTTCAGGAAAATAAATGAAAACTTTTCAAAATTCGATCAAGACCTGTACCTTCCCCAAAATAATCCCTGTATACAATGCTATCTTGCACATAATGTTGGAATAACTTAAGTGAAAGTTCAGTTTATTTAAAGAATACATTTGAGATAATATATATATCTATACACTATGTTAGTACAGTATTACACTTACTAAATATCATGAGATGCCAGATCTTTACTCTCTGGCCAAAGTGTGAGACGAGAGGCCACAGTATCAGGGGTAGAAAATTTACTCTTTGTCCGACTTGGATGCTGCAAGTACAAATGTATCATACACTTGGTTATGATATCAATGTACATGTATACAAATATATTTAATAAATACAGTAAACCCCTGAAATCAGACACTATCTGGAATTGGCAAAAATCCGTCTTTAAGAGAATTCTTTTATCAGCGACTTCTAGTACGAGCTCTCCAGAGTGGCCCTCTGTAGAGCAACAACCTCTCTATAACAACACCTTCAAAATTTTCATCAATCTCTCTATAACAACACCTTCAAAATTTCCTGAGTTGATATTTACTATAAATTTAACCTCTGAAGAGCTACAACCTCTAAACAATGGCCAATATTTGCAACTCCCACATGGTGTTGCTCTATGGAGGTTGTACTGTATTCCCTTTGTCAAGGGTGTTACTGTATTAATATTATGTAAACAAAACATGTATATTTCATTAATAGGCTCTCAACATCAGAGTACATTCGAGTAGCGTAATAATGACTTCTTACAAAATGTCCTATAGTTTGGTGTAATTCATCACTGTTTTATAATCCATTCTATAAACATAAAAAATAACAAAGCTAAAACTGGGGCCCACCCCCTTAATCAAATACGAGAGTGTGTATAATTGTTCACACCAGTCAGAGGTAGTTTGATTTCCAGCCTCAGAGAGCAGTGCAATAGACAAATGTTAAAATTTATTGAGTATGTGATGGCTATAATAGTCTGAATTTATTTCATAAATTCAACTTCTAAAAATGGTTCAAATGAAATATAGAATGGTTATAATCAACAATTTTATTGTAATTTGACTTAGCAAGTCGTGTCCATAACATGAACACTTACACTAATGCATCAAATTCAGGCAAGTATAACTTACATACAGGGCCTCAGTAAAAAAACTACAACATACAAACCCTATGTCTAACTGGAGACAATTTCAAGTCAGACGCTGAACCATCAGGATTGAAAAACTTCAGGAAACTCTGTATATCAATACTAGTAGAGGCTGAAATTTTTCATCAGACTGGGTTAGAAAAATAATATCATTTTTAGGTTAACTTAACCGAAGAATTATCATTTTTAGGTTAACTTGACCCAAGAATTATCATGTTTGGGTTAACTTGACCCAAGAATTAACATGTTTGGGTTAACTTGACCCAAGAATTATCATGTTTGGGTTAACTTGACCCAAGAATTATCCTGTTTAGGGTCACTTGACCCAAGAATTGTCCTGTTTAGGGTCATTTGACCCAATAATTATCCTGTTTAGGGTCACTTGACCTGAGAATTATCATGTTTAGGGTCACTTGACCCAAGAATTATCATGTTTAGGGTCACTTGACCCAAGAATTATCATGTTTGGGTAAACTTGACCCAAGAATTATCATGTTTAGGGTCATTTGACCCAATAAATATCATGTTTGGGTTAACTTGACCAAAGAATTATCATTTTTAGGTTAACTTGACCCAAGAATTATCATGTTTGGGTTAACTTGACCCAAGAATTATCATTTTTAGGGTCACTTGACCCAAGAATTATCATGTTTAGGTTAACTTGACCCAATAATTCTCATGTTACGGGTTTATCTTTTCTATAACTGTTTCTAAACACATTTTGTGAACATATGATGTACAATTCATGATCATCTCAAATGTCTTCATACTTAAGCTGTAAGAAACTTTGGTGTTGGTGCTAAAACATAAACCAAATTTCACATATGAGGATGATGTGTAGGTAGCTTACAGAAGATTGTTGGTTCTAATGCCAGGTGTCTACCTCCACAGTTAAATTTGCAAAGTTGCCAACTGACCCAGGCTATTGCTGCGATGTTTATCTCCAGTAAAAAAAATGATACACATACAAGGGTTGATCCATAAATTCGTACACTGGGTCTATGATTTTGTTAATACTTAGGATTTTGGAAAATAAATAACACCACATGACATTGATGGGTTAATCGTTGCTTTATTTGCTCTAGGAAAAATGAAAAGGGTATCTCCAATGACCCGGGGGGGCGCCATGACGTTGCATAATGCCAAGACCGAAAACTGAAACCTCTTCCAAAATTACCCACTTCATGTATCTGCTTTTTTCCAAGTAGTCCCCATTTGTGTAATTTTTATAAACATACATGGACAATTTTTTTTTTATTATATGACAAAGTCAACTAGTTTTGAGGTATTACAAAATATACTGGTACTCACTTTCACATGGCTGTAACGGAGAAGACATGGGCATACTCTCAGATGATTGTAGTCTAGATAAACAACGTTTCTGCGATTCCATGTATTGTAAAATTAATCTTTCTGGCCAATCATTTGTGTTCTGCGATACCTCTGTAGAAACATGGTAAAATAACAGGGAAACATTCTATTATATTATAACAAGAAACAACACCATCAAACACCAGACTGACCAGAAGTTTTGTATTATAGTACAACCTCTCCCGAGCAACCCTTTCTTGAGCAACAACTTCCCTTCAACAACAGCATGACAGTTTCCCACTGCATGATTTACCCGGTAACTATCACCTTAACCTCTCTAGAGCAATAACCTTTCAACAGCAATATATTTTTGCTTCTCCCAAAGGGTGTTGCTTGGGAAAGGTTGCACTGTATATATTAATGCCATGCTTAAACCATATTCAAATCAGTTACCATGGTGCAGATATCTTGTGTTTGCAATATCAATGATGATATTGGTTTTAAAAAGACTAAAATAATTGCGATTTTGAACCATGAATAAAAAGGGTCTTTGATCCCTATACAGCCCCTGGTTAGACATAAATAACTTCCACAACTAGACCACCATTAACTAAAATTAAATCTCATAACCTCATTTGCTGTTATAAACCTGCATTATGAGAAAACCTGGCATTATTAGTAATATATTTGATTTGGTATCTGTTCATTCATACATAAAATTGCATAAAGATGTATGATAAATGTTGATATACTCGTAACTGTTATACAATACCAGTATATAAACAAAAAGGAATTTGTTCAGTTCATTCAGATTTCCTCCTTTAGTAATGACTCAAAAACAGATTATCTGGAACCATTCTATATTCTGTAGTATAATTTACGCTCCAGTCAAAATCGAATTAACAAGGTCTGTGTTATGAAAATATTGAAGAAATAAAACTGAATAAATTATGCAACAAAATTTTATATAAATAAACGATTTTACCATAAATTTCCTTGTTAATGAATTTTCTACATCTATGCTGCGTAGGTTTTGAAGTTTGAAGTTTAGCTTTGAGTTTAGATAAATATGACATTCTTATATCAGTCATATAGGACATCAACTGACTGGACTCCATCTCTGTTGATAAGTTGTTGGCATGCTTTTCATCTGTAATGTATTCATCATTCAATATTCAGAATAAATAAATGACGTACCACAGGGACTAAGTAACTATGTTTTACAACCAGTGGATCGACCCCTTTGCATCATATGGTAAATATTCATACTATGCAGGGCTTGAAACAATTTTTTTCGGGCTACTCAAGCAGGATGCCCAGCTTAGAATTTTAACTAATTCTACAACAATTTCTATTAGTCCTAAATTGATTTCTACTTGTATTTACGAGATGACAAGTGGATTTGTAGAGCCCTGTTATGTAAGAAAAAATCGATAAAGTACTGGTACGTTTTAATTCAATTCATTGTAAAGGATTGAGCAGCTGACAGTGTTCTCTGTGTCCCGTAATACATTCTTTACAAAATGAGAAATAGTGTTGGAAATAACTCTCCCAAATAACAACTAATAAACAGAAGGTATCTTATCCAGGCACATTATTGCTTCAACATTGTACATTTAGAATTTTACTGGCCTATTTCTTTGTGAATTGCTTTCCACTGAACATTTATTTAACATTCTCTAAAGTTGACAATGTGTTTATAGAATTAGATATAACCATGATAGTGGAGATCTTTGCTCTTTACTAAAATAGGCACAGTCTTTTTATCAAAGACATGGTTCTATATAGGCATCGAGGAATGATTTTGAAGGGATGAACAGGCAATGAGTAGAGATTTGGTACAGGTTCGTATTAGAATAGTGAAAAATGTATGTGCATACCATATAAACGTTGTAACATAGTTTTCTGCACTGATATCACGCCAGCTTCAACCTGCTTCAATGTTTCCCAATTCATGAAGGGGAGTGAACTCAGATCTACCGACTCTTCTGAATTATCTCCCTTGTCAGAACACAAAGATTGATGATACATAGTTGTTACGATGGAACCATTGATATGATATGGATGCCTAAGAAGGTATGCATAAGCAACAAAGTTTTGTGGGATATTTGTTCTGTCAGGGGAGGTAATTATGAAATACAAAAATTCATAATCATCTAAATAATCTTCTTCTGGTTCTGAAATGTAAAGTATTATACAAGTGAATATTAATTTTGAAGCCAAATGAACCAGTTTCCCTATCAAGACATGATCATTAAGAAAATGATACGTGGAATTTTGAGCAACAATCTGAACCCCTAACAAAGGGGCAGACATATCTTTCAACAGTTCTCAACTACTTATACATTTTTGTATTCCAAGTTTGAAATCTTAATGTGAAAGAGGCAAAATTTGGTTATCCAAGAAAGAATCCTGATCATAAAATTGAAATATATAATAACGATGATGATTTTAATAATAATGAAGATGCTAATTATAATGATGATGCTAATAATTAATATGATAATTTTAATGATAATGATGATAATACATCCGATGATGAAAATAATAATAATGATAATTTCAATGATAATGAAAATGATAATAAACAGAAAACTGACAAAAATATGTTTCTCTTAGTTGAAGGGCTGAAATAAATATATTCAAAACAATATTGATATTACATATAAACCTGAACAAGGTACACTTCAGAAAAATATTGAAATATCATTGACTTACCATGAAAAGATGGCGTAATAAAGTCAGAAATCAAACAGGCAGTATAAATAAATTACACACATACCTTGTGCATATTGAATGTCAGCTATGATATTTTCCTTCCATAATTCTGTAGATAAGTTAACTTCTCCACATGATATTTTAGCTTTGTGACTGGGATATACAGGTAACCTTGCTAACATGCCTGTCTGAAATGTTATACAAAACCTTTTTGTTAATATTTCAGAAACATGCGTCAGCCAGTTTCACTGGTTACCAACCAGGACTTAAGCCAACTTTAAATAAGGTACCTGCCAGCATTATGACTATACATAAAGTATTATAAAGGTTAACAGAACCAACAATAGTACACCTATTTTCAGTTATACAGTATTCATAAATAATCTGGTTATTAGCTGCCAATCACTCCAATCTATACTGCTATAATGACATGTCATCCAATATTCATTAACTAGAGCTGTCACAGAGATGACTAATACCCCTGCCGCCGCCTTGACACTAATACTGCAATAGTACACTATACGGCTAGGTACAGGGGGACATAACTCTGCAATGAGTGAATCGCTGGGCATGTGTCTTGCACATCTACACTTCATGGTGATAACATATTCCAAGTTTAGTTGCAATAGCTTAAAAAATGTGGAAGTAGTTCGCTCCACAAACTTTATGCGGACGGACGGACCGACCAACCGACAGAGTGACTCCAATATACCCCCTCTCAAATTTCGTTTGCGGGGGTATAATAATCTGGTTATTAGCCATCAATCACTCAATCTATACTGCTTTAATGACAGGTGATACAAGAAATCATGGTAAAGTCTACCTCTGTATTCTGCTGTATATAGTTCATCACTACCTGAGAATATCCATGTTTCTGATATAAACATCTTAACATCAAAGTTAAGGAACGTGATAAAAATAAATGATAAAAAATAATTCCACCAATTAGATAAAAGCATCTCCTTCACAAGGCTTTGCCCAAGAATATGAAGAAAATCAATGAATAAAAAGCATGATATTTTGAAATACAGTCTGCATTTGAAAAAAAAGCTAATAAATTATATTCATCACACAGTACTTCATAATTCCTCACTTCCTCACATGAAATGGGAACATACAAAAATAGTACAGTGTAAAATCTACATGCACAGTGTAAAATCTACATAATTATATGGTGTAAACTCCACATATACAGTGTAAACTCTTCATGTACATATTTACACATACACATACAGTGTAAAATCTACATATACAGTGTAAAATCTACATATACAGTGTAAAATCTACAATCACAGTGTAAAATCTACATATACAGTGTAAAATCTACAAACACAGTGTAAAATCTACATGTACAGTGTAAAATCTACGAACACAGTGTAAAATCTACATGTACAGTGTAAAATCTACAGAACACACCTGATATGATCAACGACTAATAATAATAAAGGATACAGTTTATATACATGTGGAGTTCTAAATAAATCTGGTATTGTATGTAGATTGATCTCATCCAAGACTTCAATCATCCGTCCAAGCTGGCAACCAAACTGTAGAAAATATTAAAATAAAAAAAATCATTTTTATGACAATAAATTATCCCAGTAATAGCATGCTAAGATACAGTCAACCTGGCTTTATGGTCACCTGGAATCAGCAGTCACCTCCTTTTAACTTTCAGTTACATTCCTGCCAACAAAATTAATTCTATATTTACCCTTGTTTACACAGTCACCTGGCAGCAGCCAGTTTTATATCCCATATACCATATAATATTTCATCCGCATTTAACGGTCGCCAGCCAGGTGCAAAATTTAACATCGCTTGAATACAATTTATTGGGTCAGCATTACTGCTGTATTAATGAAACAAAGATTAGTGAAAAAATGGTACCGAATTTCTACACCTCCGTTAAGTGGTCATCACCTGCCATAAGCAGCCAATTTGGTCATTTCCTTTGACTGGCTGCTTAAGATAGGTCGGACTGCACATCATATAAGGCCATCCTTAAAAATCTCATGGCTTGCATCTTTGCGACTGACTCTTTCAAAAATTCCTTGGCCCAAATATTTTTTACAATTTTATTAAATTTTCGCTCATGAAAAAACAATAATGTAAACAACAACAAGAAATCATTATTAACTATGACAACACTTGCCTCTTATAGACAACATTCATATACAAGGTAAGAATTGAAGATGATAAACAAATAACAATTGGATCTTCAATCAGTAGTAACTATAAATGTGTACGGAGGACACAAATGCCCCCGCTGAGCGATAAGTCAAAAAGGGGCCATAACTCCTGTGAAAATTTAGGGATTTTAACGGAAATCGAACTTCTAATTTTATTTCTATCATTACACACCTTCAGGTAAAATATGAAACCAATCCATGAAATATTTCCTGAGTTATCGCTTGGAAACCAAAATTTAAACGGATGGATGGACAGAGGATGGATGGACTGGGATAACCCTATGCCTTTCTGCCATTTTGAATGGTGGGGGTATAAATAAAGGGGCCTCTTGTGGTCCAGAAGTCTCAGACAAGTAATCATCTACCTCTCAGCAATGTGAGGTCAAATTCCATCAGGGACAAAATGAGGAAGCTGTCCAGTTAAACCGTTTTACAGAAAATCTGTGGTTCGATCTTGGATCTTCCTCGATCATTAAAGCCGGAAAGTCACCAAAAAGACCCTGGCTATATAAATAACAGATAAACAATGGTAAGTTGCAATTAAACATTATCAAATCAGACATAAGTTAAAACTACACACTGATTCTTGTTCCTGACTGTGTGAAGCTCCTAAAAGAGGGAACTGTAAATCTGTAGATCGGTCATCAAGTTTATATAAACACACGCCAGGAATAGTCAGTCCTTTATTCTCCTGTTAAAAAAGTTAAAAAATTGAAGTCAAGTTAATTACTAACATAAAATGCAAGATATACATTTTCAGCATGTAAAATATTAACAATACTGTATGCTTTATATGCCTTGAGTCGTGGGCAGTTCTAAAAATAGATTAGTGGCGCGTGATGACTTCACAGGTACAAGCATGGAAATTACATGAAAAACATATAGATCATGCAGTCAGATCAATTATCAATAATCATAGGCAATACATAGTTCTCACATCTACAATGTTTAGCTCTTGGCAGCTATTTTGCTTGGCAAATTCAACAGGCATTGATAGAAGACATTTTGCAAGAGAAATATTGTCTTCATCAACAATTGGCCTAGGCGATTCAAATACTTAATTGGTCAATTATTTCGATATCAAAATAAAACCAAAAGTGAACATAGTTCACATGGTGGCCACATAGTCAGGTATCACTGAATTTGTTATAGATCAGATCAATTAAGAACAAATATGACAAAATACATTGTACCGTATAAGTGGTTATTTCTGCAGTGTTAAAAAATTCTGAAATTTCCGGGTTTAAATATCTGCAAAGTTATTTCTGTGGTAACAGCAAAAACTGAACAATCAGATACATTACAATCACGGTTAGAGTACAACAGATAATTTTGAAATGCGGAATTAAGTGTAACAAACATTTTATGATTTGTATTGTTTTTGTTATATATATACTTAAACAGCTCCAGACGTCCCAAACATGAGCATTTTATAAACACAAGATCAACATGAGGATTTATTTCTACAGATATCTGTGGCACGACCGACAACCGTAGAAATAGCAGAAATAAAGTTCACGCAGAAATAACCACTTTTACGGTATTGTAGAAAACTTACAAGTTTATCACAGACAGATAATTTACCATGCCACATCAAATCTTTACTACTACTATTATCTATATTAAACATGTCCATTTGAAAAGTCACTTCAGCGGAGAGAAACTTCTGCAGAAATTCTGTATTCAGGTCTGGATTGGGGTCAAAAAGGGTCACTCTGGCATTGTGCCAATCTTTCAATCTTCTAAGAGCACCAAGGAACAATATGTATTCACTGGAATAAGTTAGAAAAAGAATTGAATAAATGATGATAATTAATTTGGCTTTATAAAAAAGTCTTTTGTTCTAAGTAGAGCAGTCTAATAAAATGTAGAGAGTAAATTTATGACAGAATAGTCAAAATAATAACAGAGCTCTCTGATTCCAAATAGATTATAATTTTTTTTTATATCGAGTTTTACGCCCCTTTTCAACTGTCGGAGTCATATGAGGCGGACAGTTTATCTAAGCATCGTTCCTGGGAAGAACCAGTACTAGACTCCCATCCTCCGTAAACAAGTGTCTACTTTCTCACATAAAGAGACATGGTTGGTAGTGGGGCTCGAACCCACGACCCTCTATCTGTGGGAGGTTACAGTGATTTGAAGCCAGCGACTTTAACTAGTCGACCACTGAGGCGGGAATTCCAAGTAGAGCAGTCTAGAAAAATGTTGAGCAGTAAATGTGAGGTAGGAAAGTCAAATTCATATCTGAGCTGCAGAGCTAAAGATTGGACAATCAGATGAAAATAGAAAGCAGTCAAGATAAAATAGTGCAGCACATTCATATAAGTACAGTACAACCTCTCCTGTGCAGCCCCCTCTTAAGCAACAACCTCCCTTCAACAACAGCATGATTTTTTCCAACTGCGCGATTTAACCATTAATTTAACCTCTCTAGAGCGACAACCTCTAAACAACAACAACATTATTTTGCTACTCCCAAACGGTTTTGCTTTGGAGAGGTTGCACAGTATGGCTAGATTAAATGAACATGGTCAGTAAAGTTAGAATTTAAGTAGACCAGAGAAAATCAGAAAATACAACTAATGTAGAGCAGTCATACTAAATGTACAGTAATGATGTTAACAATAACGGCAGTCAAGAAAAAAAACAGCAGGATAAAAGATCTTCGTAAAAAGTTCAAAAGAATTACAGTGAAGTTAAAACATGTGCTGAAAGTGTTTATAAAATTATTTTACCCCCTGTCTGGGTTCTGCGGTGGCCACATGTAAACATCTAGGATGACACCTGAAAATATATTAAATACTCCATTGTAAGCACTTTGTAGCTCAGAAGATTTCACTGTTTATATACTTTAAACTACCCCTGGTAAGTTAATCAAATGCAGACATATGAGGGTCATTTTCATTACATATTCAGTGATTCATGCTCAGATGTTTGAGATATCCTAGAAAAGTACAAATTAAGCTAAAAGATACAGAAACTGGAGTTATTATTCTACAGAAAATTGTCATGTTCCAGGTAATCAGGGCTTGACACTAACTTATCTTCCATGGTGGACCAGAGGACCACTAGCTTTTGAAACCTGCTGGTCCAACAGAATTTCAGTGGTCCTTCCACCTATTAATATATTGTTTATTTACAGAAAAATATTGATACCCCTCCTAGAATTTTCAGTGATCCATCGGACCATTCAAATTCCATGAGTTAATGGTCCTGCACTAAAACCACTGGTCTCGGACCAGTGTTAGTGTTGAGCCCTGGTGATAATCCATTCATTTGATTTTCAGGAATATCTTTATCTAATTAAAAAAAAAACCTTACCAGTAGCAGGCAGTTTATCAGCTGCCACATGTAAATGATTTGTAGCATCCTTCAAATCCATTTCAGGACATCCACTGTAAAATAAAGCAACTGAATTATACTACAGATCATATAAATTACCAAAATGTCATGTATTATGACTACATGGAATGATTTTTTCATCACAGTGCACATTTGAAGAAGTAGGACAAATGTTTCTTTTTTTTCACTGGAATTTACTGTCACATATACATCCAGGGACGTTTGGGGACTTGTTCCAGCTTTAATAGGGGACGAACACCCTCAGGCATGCACCTGGGTAGAGCCCTCGACCTTCCATAAGCTAGCTAGACATCTTCCTAACAAGCAAAATTTAGTCCTTGGTGGATTCGAACCGACAGTGGTGAGGCACCAGCAATCACTATACTCAGAGACCACTCAACCACAGAATGCATGATGAAGAATATTCCATAAAAACATATTTCTCAGACTTCTTCTCAATTAATTTTCTTAAAGAATCAGAAGATGTACATGTATTTAGCCAAGGACTTATATACATACATGGATTCGCAACTGCTAAAAATAGATCAAACGATATCGTTCGGCGATCCCACAATGCATTGCAATTGCTATATACTCGGCAATGACCGACAGCTGTATTTGGGTGTTTACGAATTTGATTATACTAATAAAACTCTGGCAATTGGGCACGGGAAATTGGTAAAGGATGCAACAAATTACTTAAAGATATTGAGATACATTTATAATCCACAAAGTCTAAGTATAAGCATCGAAAAAGGCATCAGTCGAACATTTTAAATTCCAAGATGGCGGACATCTATTATAATCCTTTCGTCATCGAGATTGAACATTCGGAATACCACGGATATTTTCGCTGTTATTATCATTCGGATATCACGGATTTTTTCGTATTTTCGCTTTTGTAAACAATAGCTTGTATTCCCGTTGATTCACGTCTTATTATCGCGGGATTTGATTACTTTAAACTGTTAATACGGAAGTTGCGAATCCATGTATGTATATAAGTCCTTGATTTAGCTAAAGCTCAAAAAGCCAAATACACATGAACAAACTGATGACATGCAACCTACCATTTATCACTGTCTATCATAGATTTCATATCGTCCAGACTTCCCCATGTAATATCTCCACCTTCCACACCATCCTAAACAAGAACCAAGTTTTAGTTTACAGTACAACCTCTGTACAGCAACACCCTCAAGGAGCTGCAAATATTGGCCATTGTTTAGAGGTTGTTGCTCTACAGAGTTTAAATTTATATTAAATGTCAACTTAGGGAAATTTTGAAGGTGGTGTTATAGTGAGGTTGTTGCTCTAAAGAGGGTCGCTATGGAGAGGTTGTACTGTAATTTACTTTCACACCTCTAAGCACCAACCTAGTCAAACAAACTAACCTTGTTCCAATATATTAATAGTCAACTTCTCTTCATGAATAATCTGCAGAGGACAAATGGATTGGGACAAAATGGCTCCAATCAAAATCATCACAGCCAAAGTATGCCAAGGACTCAAGACCTCAAAGTCCATAGACCTAATGTTTTATCTACTGAGCTAAGTGGGTGGTATTGTAATTGGTGTCAAGGTCAATCATATACAAAAAATACACAGTTTTAAATGGATACTATGATAATGTCTCAGAGACGTGCTTGCACGAATACTTGAAGGGAGGAAAAACTGACCCATCTAGCGAAATCATTTTGGAGCAGATTTGATCACTTATCAATTTAGTGCCTGAAAATAATGATCAGCTGAAATTAGGAATCAAAGTACTGAAAGTACTCATGGAAACTAAAATTACATAGACTTGGACCGTAATATGAAACAGGAACTAGTTTAACAATTGTATGGCGGATGTAGAAAAACAGTACTTTAGTCTGCATCAAAATTCATGCGCGCTGAGTGAGTGAACTATTGTTAAGCTTGCAAAAATCACATCCCTGTTCCTATTCAAAGAAATAAAAAGTATTACCTTCTTGACACACTGTACAAACAAAGCCTTGCATTCCAATGACTGGTAATTGTCAACTAATTTATCAACAATTTGCAAAACATCACTGTTAACTGTAATATAAATAAATGAGATGGGATGTAAAATGTACCAAAAAATAATTTGCAAAATAACGGGATCCTGGTAAGAACAGGGTGTAATTTATTGTGTCAGAAAATCACTTACAACAACAGAACCTCATAGTGATTACCTCCCTTTGATTTGACAGTTTTTAGAAAGTCGATGTCATATGATTGTCTTAAACCTTCCAGAAACAACATTCAAGTGAAAAAATAGGATAGTAGTTAATACACTGTGTGAAATTTTGAAGGCTGGCAAGCTGAAAACAAATAACTTTTTTAGAGGACTTCAATCAGTCATGACAAGCAAAATGGTAAACAATCAACATGTTCTTTATCAATGATTTGTCAATTCTAAGTCCAACTCAATAGTTCTACCAGTCCAAAATCGGGGGTCGTCAGCAGTTTTGAAGGGACCTGATTAAAATCTCTACTTTTTCCACATTGTGGTGAAAGCCACTTTTGCCTCCTTCGTTTTGGTTCTTCTGCAATAGCGTATCAAATATTTTATACTAGTACACAAACTATTGTTACTATACAGACTAGTACGGAATCCGAACTTTTACACTCAACCATTAAAAGCGGAAGTGATAAATTCGTAAACTTCTTGCATATGGACAGTTTGGCAATTAGTCGATATGCATGAATTTGGACATTAAATTACATGCATATTATCAATCAAGCACACTCTCAGGGTTCTCAATAAGTTTGTGGCCAACTGGCCCAAAAGCTAGACTAACAGGCCTGTAAGGGGGTGTGAGGGCATTTTTCTAGCAATATTTTTGAAACTTCAACATTTCTAACCGGCCAAAACTTGTTCCTAAGCAGCTAAATTGGCCTGCAGCCGGTTGTTATTGAGAACCCAGCACTCTAGATCTAAGGCAGGCTGTCTGAATTCAGTGTAAAAACGCAAACCAACTATAAATTGTAAGACTTATAATGCTTTGTAGTAATTGAATGTTCAATGCATACAGTAAAACCTCGATTATCCGAACTCAGATTATCCGAAAACTTGGTCTTATCCGAAGTGAAATTTCGGTCCCGAATTTCCCTCTATATATTTCAATGTAAATAAACCTCTATTATCCGAATCGTCTAATCCGAATACCATGGCTTATCCGAAGTGATAAACAGGTCCCCACAATCATCCGAACGCGTATTTTCGCACCTATTATCCGAAGTCGACAATTAACTCTGATCGATCAGACAAGTTCATTGTTTGATTTCTTTAACGTGTCAAAAGGTGTAAACAACAAATTATCAAACCACTGAGAACAATGGATTGTTGGTTTGGATCATTGTTTGCAGTAATGGGAACAAAATTAGCCTATTACGATACGGACTGGGTTAGATCATTCACCTTTTATTTTTCCCTTGATTTATGCATTGCATCATAATTTCACTTGAAAAAGCAACCAACATTAAAAATGTTCATTTTATTTTTCGAAGTTTGTTAAATTGACAAACGATATATAAATTATATAATATAATATAAATTACCGGCACTCGATTGCAAAATCATTCCATTTTCGGAAAATGAATACAAACACGATAAATTAAGATATCTTAGGACGACAACGATTTGTGTGACGCTCGTGTTTGTGACTGTAGCAATAAAATGAAACTCCACGTTGGATTTTTATTTTAATTCTGTTTGTAATTTATTTAAACAGTGTCCTTATTCTATATCCTGTGTCTATTTCATTTCACGGTTTCATATTTTATCGATGAATTAATGTGATTTTAACATATCATATGCTACCATTTGGGTATTCATTTGTATTCGCAGTTTCACTTTGGATTCCTCATGACTTTGACGAATTAATAATGGTACAAACTACTCATACATTTGTTTTTACCTTAAACATACACATGTTTGTCGTAAAATGTATTTTTTCGTAAATAAATTAAGAAATATAACGCATTAACTTTGTTGTTATTATATCTATACGTAAACGCCATATATATATGGGAGTGATCTCCCTTTATTTTCATGAAATTGTCTAGATTTCCCTTACCCTGGATTATCCGAAACCCCGGATTATCCGAAGTAATTTTTCAGTCCCGACGACTTCGGATAATCGGGGTTTTACTGTATTTGATAATCTCATTAATGAACAGTAACTAGGGATTAAAAAAATGTTAGAATACATTTAAGGCCTTTAACTAATAATAGTAAATTGTTTTTCTATTTCATCTTATTACTTCAAAGTAAGAATCTTGAACATTTAACAAACTCATATAAATTTGTTATCTTCTTTTTGGAAACACTTCATTGAATCTATTTGTGAGCATATACTTCTTTATATATGCATTTACCTCCAACCAGCAGTGAAGAAATAATTTAATAACAAATAATATGATACTCAAAATACACAGTTGAATTCAGGCCAAAGAGTGAATTATAGTGAATGTCAGTACAGACTATTTACATGACACCAAGGAATTAAAACAAATAAATCTAAGTGGTTTGAATAAATCGATAATTTTCATTTTGAAGAAAATAATAATAATGCAATGAGTGGAAACTCAACTTGTGTCAGAAGTAAATTTAGTATCGCGAAAACTCATGACAATTGTAATTTCAAATTGTGCATGCAGCATATTAGTAGTAAAACCATTATCAAGCATTTAATAGAGCATACCTTCGTTGCAAATTACAATAGAATGGTGAATCATGTCTGTTCCATCTACATATATACCCAAATTATCAATAAAAACAATTTTGGATTTTCCGCTTCCACGGGCGACAACTCTGCGGTTCACAAGCGAACTCTTCTAACAGGAGATTTTAGAAAGGGGAATTCAACATCGAAGTGTAAAATTGAATCCAATAAATCTAAATATAAGCTGATATACAGAAATCATAACGAAAGTAAGTATGTGAGTATAGTAAGATATGACTGTTTAGATTAAACTCGCGTTTCTCAATCTAGAATAATGATCTTAATTATCATATTTGATGTTAATATATGCAGACTTTTGTGTTGGGAGACCTGTCACGCATCGTTGCGTGGTGTAGTGACCGGTCGCTGCAGGACGCGATCTGCACCACAAGTTCTCTTTGTTTGGTGTTCGAAAGGCTTATTTGGATCAACATTAAAGTATGCACGTTGTTTTTTATGTGTTTAGTGTACATTATGCCGTGTTTAATGGTGAAATTTCGACATCGTGACCTGTGTTTGAATATCTACACAGCAGTACCTTGGGGTTCAGGTCTGGTTAAAACTAGGTCAATCGTTTTTCTCAAAATTTGCACAAAATATTGATTTTTACTTAGTTTAGTCATAGTTTAACTCTAATTCTATTTATATTTAGCATTTTTCTTTATTTTTTCAACTTTCTCTGCTAATATGTATGATACATTTTGTGTGTTGACCTCTTTGCTCTGACTTGAGAATTTATGCTAATACATGCATTATCATATTGTGTTACTCTGTCATAGTATGGCATCTTATGATGAAATTGTTTAACATTCATTAAACATGATTTTAAGCAATATATACCAATTATTGCATACTTTTTTGAAAGAAAAATCTATTAATGTCATGTTTTCAATACATTTTATAATAATTGTTAAATCTACTTGAATGCATGCAAGCATACAATGGTATGGCAAATTGTTTTACTCATGACATTCTCATTACATTAAGGCGTAGGATTTAGATAGATTTTAACTAGAATATTCAAACAATTGATATGGTTTCTGTCTTTACAAATTGTTGTAAGATTGAGGAAGTAAACAAAGATGCACTTTTTGCAGAATATTGACAACATTGTTATGTACTGCAATTCTCACTCTGCTTAGTACTTTATTCCTTCAGGGTTGCTGTATTACATTAATATAACATCCCTGATTCCTTATACCACTGGCTTGCATTTATTAGGTTGTTCATGCTGAGGGGTTCTTTATGTAAAGAGGAAGATGCTGGATGCTGGTAAAGGGGTGGGATACAGTAACATGAAAGTGGCAAATTTGGGGAATATTCACATTTTGAATTGAGGAAATTTTTTTGATGGTGTAATAATATTACATGTAGCTTATCTTCCAAGGGGAGAAGCTGGCTAACAGTATCACTTTCTCATAAAAAAACTGTCATTGAAAATTTGAAATGAACTTTTTCCAGATCTAGGTGTTAAGTTGACTGTCCCATGTTTTAATTTTTATGACAGTTTGCATATTCGGTAGTTGCAAATACTGCTTGTCTTGAAAAAAATATAGGACATTGAAATATTTGAACCAGTTTAAGATTCAAGATCTTTATTAGACATGTATATGCATGTTTCTATTTTTTGCCAGTACACAAAATTTCAACTAGCAAAATTTGAAATCCACTAGCAATTTTTAGTTATGACAAAATAGGTTGTATTTTATGTAAATGTAATTGTATTGCATAAAAAATGAAGTTATTACAACCATTTCAGTTCCACTTGCAAAAAATTAATTCATAAAATGAAAGAGCAAAATCTATTTTTCACTAGCAATTTGTTTGTTTTCTACATGTAACAAGTGTTTATTTCAAGCCCTGCTGGTCACATGATCCAATGCATTATGTATACAAATAAAAGAGCTCAACATCTATAAGTTACTCAAGTATTTACAATTTACATGTGAAATTCAAACACAAAATTAATAAAACATATGATAAATTAATACTACAAATTCAAGATACATTATTATGAATATCATGAGGAAGGAATAAATACATTATATG
Organism: Lutraria lutraria; assembly: GCA_964023205.1. Lineage (NCBI taxonomy): Eukaryota > Metazoa > Mollusca > Bivalvia > Venerida > Mactridae > Lutraria > Lutraria lutraria. Next base: position 7,864,617 of record OZ026839.1, on the reverse strand, counting down.
TTATTAACAATGTATAACTTTTTATGGTACAACATTAATTTGAGATATCATGTTGTGGATATATGATTATGCAGGGCTTAAATTTTTAAATCTGTATGTATTTTATCTGTTAAAACGGTTTAAAACAATTACTGAGCAATCTAACAAACTATGTGTCAATTGTCTAGTGCTGTAGATATATTACCTAAAGCATTTAATCAACTGTGTATTTGAAAGTGAATTAATTTTAACACATATGATATGATAGTGATTATTTGTAAAATTAGCATATTAAGTGTATATATATATATATATGAAATGTTTATTTTGATCAGGAAATATATATTTGTCTCTAATTAAGATAATGCATTTATTGGCAGTACCTCAGATAGATTGCTATTTGATGTACATGTATACTCAGTACTCTTAAGTGAAATGTGTTAATCTAAATTCCAGTCAGTTGCCTTGGTGCATAGCCATACATTATATCAAAATATGCTATTCACAGCCAGTATATATGCTCCTGTATAAACATTATCACAACTTGCAATTTAGCCTTCCTTTAGTTGAGTTAATCATTTTTTCTGTACCATTTCTTTTGTTTAGTACATGTATAATTCATTATTAAATATTGAATTTCTGTCATTTTCTGAATTTCTTGTAAGACAAAAACTAACTTATCTGCTGGATATCAGCCTAGAAATGATTATGTGTCCCCTAGTGTGGCAATATATAGTTTTCTGGACTGAATTGATGAAAAATTATTTATTGATAGTTGTTAGCCGATGACACAGGTTCTAACTTATGGTATATAAATAATTTGTAAAAGTTACTGCTTTGTGAAAAAATATTTCCAACTTTGGTTGGAAACCTTTGAAATCTTTGAATTGTAATCATTGTGATTGCAGGTAGGGGCACCTTATGGGATCTACTAGCATTGAATGGACTTAATGCATCCACCTGAGTCCTACCTTTAAACAATCTTGTTTAACTTTAAGCTTTGCTGTATTTAGTCATAATATCCATGAGCTTAAGCCTTTATGAGTACGGACAGTACACAAAGTATTCAAGTAACTGCATTTTAATTATTTTCATTTTTTTTTCTTTTAACATTGTCCATTGATTTGGGTAACCTCTCCAAATTTTGTCAATATATCTATAAGCATTTATATGTAAATCTCCTAGTTTGATTACCTTAATCAGATTATTGACAGCACAGTGTTCTCTTTAACTTTAAGTCTTTATAGTTTTAAATGTCTGCATCCAGCCATGATTAAACTTAATAATTGCAATTTGTTGAATTAAAAAAACATACAATACATTGATTGTAACTGTTTTATTTTTTTAATTGCAGAAAATGCTGCTTGAAAAACATCATGATAAACCAATTTAACAGCAATGTGCTTATAAGCGTTTGATGTCACCATGGCAACAGGGGAAGAGAATGAATTGGCTGTCGTGAAAGATCTAGATTCTCTTGCTGTACAGTTTGGACAGTCGCTGTTAGAATCTGACCTGAAAGCTTACAATGATGAAAGTTCTGACAATGAGTCCTTTAAGAACAAGAATGATAAAGTGGAGTCTGACGAATCTGTTAACAAGGAAGTTAATCATACGAATGTAAAACTTGAACCAAATAATGAAGATTCTAATGATGAATCAGCATCTACGTCAGATATTGGTCAGAAAATCTTCCACTGTGAAGACTGTGGACAGACTTATACCAAGTCCAGCTCTTTCAGTAATCATAGACTTGCTCATCATCCCTCTATCTGTCCACATTGTGGAAGACGTTTCAGCATACCCTCTAGTTTGGAATCTCATCTACAGTTAGAATGTGGTCGTAAAAAGGCTGGCCAGTCTTTTGAATGTAACATATGCCATAAATTTATGAGTACGAAAAAGATTTTGAATCGCCATTTAAGATTGCATTCAAACTCTGGAAACCATGCTTGCACAGTCTGTTCCAAAACATTCGGGCTTCAATCAAGTCTTGACTTTCACATGAGGACACATGATGAAAACAAACCTTTCAAATGTAAAATTTGTTTTACTACATTTTCTGAAAAGTCCACTGCTATTCGTCATGTGAAGAAACAGCATTCACCAACCAATTATAATGCCTTCATTGAAAATAATCTAAAACCAGCTAGTCCAGTTGAGTTGGCAAACAAAATGAGATTTAAGGGTGTTGAATTGTTTGGAGTTGGTGGTAATGAGTCGCAGATTCTTAATGTGCCAATTCCTGTTGATAGTAGTCGTCCAAAACCAGCTCCATCCTTAAAATCACTTCTAGAACTACCAATGAAAAAGTTAGATGCAAACATCAATGCTGTAAAAACACCTGAAAGTGATGTTAAGAAAGAGAGCAAAGATTTTGATGAGAAACCAAACGATTATATGGATGAGACATTTGAGAATGGAGATAGCGATGAGGATGAATTTGATAGTGGTAGTATGCATCAGAGTGGTGACTATTTTAAGGTGTATAATTGTAAACTCTGCGACAAGTCATACCATCATTCAAGTTCACTTAACAAGCATATGAAAAAACATGATTCTTCAAAATTTGTTACCTGTTACATTTGTAAGAAAGTTTGTGTTAATGAAGATGATTTCCAGGCCCATTTCACTCTACACTCTTCAACTAAAACCTACACATGCCCCATCTGTGATGCTAAAATTGCCAGGAGGTCAAGCGTTTTGAGACACATTCGAAAAACCCACAAATATTCCAATGAGGCTGCAAGAGATCTGTTAAACCAGCATTTAGCATCTTTAGATACGTCTGACCTGACTGCTTCTGTATCAGAACCAGAAATTACTCAGGAAGAGATGGAAGATAAGGACATGAAGTCTGATGTTCCAGACGAATTTCCTGAAGATATACCAATGGAAGCTGAAAAGAAAGATGACAACCAAGCCATGGGATTTGAACATTTTACCTGTACTGTATGTGAACAGATCTTCTTAGAGAAGGCAAAGTTAACATTGCATCTATTGTCAGTGCATAAGCTAAGTGAAGAGGAGGCACTGACAAGCTCAGGGTTAAGAATTAATGAACAGGTTAATCGTGATGAACCACAGGAAGTGGACCATTTTACATGCAGTTTGTGCCAGCAAATATTCATGGAGAAAACAGAATGGAAGAAGCATCTGTGTGAAATGCATGGCTTAAGTACTGAAGAGGCAGACACATGTATTCAGCTAGAATCAGGTGATCATGCCAGATTGTCTCAGACTACAATTGTTGCTGGAAGTTTGCCTAATTCTAAATCGGAAGTCCCTCAAGTGAATGAAAATATTTTTGATACTACTTTGAGTGTGACTGTTGAGAAAGACAAAGAAGGTGTACAAAAGGTCATTAAGGTGATGCCAGAGGTCAGTGCCACACCAGGTTCAGTCAAAACTGATTCTAATTATAAACCATACAGTTGTAGTATGTGTGGTACTAGGTTTGTTGAGAAGTCAAGTGTCAGGCGACATTTAAAGCGTACACACAAGTTTACTCCAGAAGAGGCGCGGGAATACATGATAAGGGCCGATTACACTAAAGATACTATTGCCACCAATAAAATAGTTCCTATAAATTCATCCACACCAAGCAGCACACCTTATAAAGCTGAAAACAATGACAGTTGGCTAGATAGCACTGAAGATATAAGCTACATGGATGAAGAAGATAAAGAAGACCAAAGTTTACCAGTGCAAAGAACTTTCCTTTGCAGTATGTGTAAGAGAAGATTCATGTTGCGATCTAGTGTCAGACGACATTTACGTAAAGTCCACCATTTTACACCGGAGGAAGCTAGAGAGTGTGATATTCTTGCAGAAGAAAATAAAGAATATTTATTCAAGATTAGAAGATCAGCAGAATGTGGTAATGATAAGAACATTGCAGAAACAAACGTTCCTCCAACTCTGAAACCATCTCCCAAACCAAAGCCGAAGACAGACATATCATGTAAGATATGTAAGCAAAAGTTTAGTCAGAGATTTGGTCTGAAACGTCATTTAGTGAATGTTCATAAGCTTAATCAAACAGAAATTGAAGGTTTAATGGAAGAGCAAATGAATGAAGTAGTATCGGAAGCCAGTCGTACATGCAGTTTGTGTTTCACTGACTTCGACTCTGCTGCTACTCTCCGTGTTCATTTAATAAAATTGCATCGTCTCTCTGAACCAGTGGCTGATCGTATTTTGTATGGCAAGGAAATGTCTGATTACACTGAAGGTATTGATGAAGAAGTTCTGAATGCTTCAGGAAACATGGATGACTCCATGTCAGTGGATGAATCCATGATTGGTCAAACTAGTAGTCATATGTATTTAAGTAATGATGATGAGAATTCCAAAAACTTTGATGTTGATGATGATTCGAATGAAATGAAGTTAGGCAACAGTAGTGATGTAATGTTTGGTTTGAAAGGAGAAAAGAAAGACCTCTTGGCTGAAATGAACTTTGAAGCTATTAACCCTTGGGGATCAGATATGAAAGGTGAAGGTATGGGAACAGAAAATTTAGAAATGAATGATTCCGAAAATAATCCTGATATGGATTTTAGACTTGCTGAAGATGATAAGCTGATGGATACTGCAGATGAAAGTGATTCTATAAACATGAGCTTACTGCCTACAGACGGAGATATGGCAGCTGAAAATAAAGGTGACAGTTCAAAGAATGTAGCATCGGTCAATAACCGGAATGTTGTGTTGCCATCATATTTACAGAGAAGGAACTATGACTGTCCGATCTGTGGAAGAGTAATGAGTGATGCTAGTGCTAGATCAAAACATATCCGTAGACATGAAGGCACTGCCGGCTTTAAATGTGGATTGTGTGACAAGATATTCCCTCAGTTGCGACTAATTGAAAGTCACCTTAAGACCCACAGTGGTTTCGGTGTGAAATGTGGAATATGTTTTATATACTGTGCTGAAAGACATGGTGCCAAACGACATCTACAGAGAATTCATAACATTGAAGCTAACACTGAACAATCAGAGAAGAACATTATACAATGCACTCTAGATGCTCCTAACATACAGGATAATATGAACAATTATTCTGTTATTGATCTATCAAAGCAGAAAGACATCGTTGAGATAGTTCCAAATGTCCTTCTTGGTAGACAGACTGATATTGAAAAGTGGAAACTTGAGACTGAAGAAGCAAAGGCAAAGGAGAAGCTGGAAATGTTGAAAAGTACTCAAGTTGAAACAGGTGGGGCACAAACAATTAAGAATGAACCCGGGGTAGAAAATGATCAAACACCTGAAAGAGCTATTAAAAATGAAGGGGAACCATCTGAAGAGTCACAAGATATGGTCAGTGTTGTTGATGATGGCATTGCACCAAAAGTACCAAAGAAAATTGGCAAGGCCACAAAGATAGATTCAGTAATTAACATTCTTCATAAGAAACTGCTTACAAAAAACATCAATGGTTCAGAAACTGATGATCAGTCAGACACTGGAAGTCAGACAGAAACAGACTCACCAAAATCTGTGTATAGTGCCGAAAATTGTTCCCCATTGAAAATCAAGTTAACCAAGAAGTTTGGATCTGACAAAAGCCCAAAGAGAGAAATTATGAATGAGGATGAAAATGCTGGCATGGATGATTCTGATTCCGACCAAACTGTCGATATGGATTATGATTCTAATAGCACAACAAAGGCTGGGAATGAAACTTTTGTAAAAGTTGAAGCAGTAGTTGGGAAATCTCAGATAGATAAAGATGTGGAATTACTTGACCAAGAACTTATGAAAGCATTGATGCCTCAACTGATGAATGGTGGTGGTGGTGGTGTCGGTGAAAGTGCAGAAAACCAGGAGTATGCTGACACTACCAAGAACTTGCTTAAAGACATGAACAAGGAGAAGGCTGTCAGTAAACCTGTGCCACATCTGCTGTGCTGGGAATGTGGGAAATCATACTCCAATTATAAATCCTATAGAGAACATCGTAGGAAGAAACATCCACTAAGTTGTAATCAGTGTAGACAGGTGAGTTGATTTAATCAAGTTTTCATTGTCTTTGATTGATTACTACTCCTCCTATTTTGAAATTGACACGGAAATTAGGCTGAAATTCGGACGCAAATTAATCCCAAGAAATCACTGTTTAACTCGAATTTCATCCTTTTTAAATAATCCTTTTTATGCCCCCGCCATTTGATATGGAGGAAGGGCATAAAGTGTTACCCTGTCTGTCCGTCCGTTCAAATTTTGGTTTCCGAGCGATAGTGATGTTCTGATTAATCATTTATTCAACGAATCATTGACGAATAGTCTGACGTGACGATGATGATGCTCCCATTTCGTCAATGGATAGTTGATTTCTGTACTTAGTTGTCATCTTGACTATAGTACTGCAGACCTTACATGGTTTTACTTTAAAGATGATGTTGTTCAAGCTGTAACTGTAAATGCAGCATAATTCTGGCCCAGTGTGGTTTGTTTAATAATCAGTATATTTTTACTGAAACATCTTAATACTGTTTAGTGTTAAATCATTTAATATTTCAATTCTTATTGATTTTGTGCTATTCGATTGGTGTAAGGGATGTTAAATTTATGCAATAGTAACATATTTTATCATTTCTTATTTAATCAGTTTTAATCGATTAATCACTGACTTTTGCCTCTGATTAATCAACGAAATTTCCTGGACTGTTTACAATCACTACCGAGCGATAACTCAGGATTTATTTCATATTTACAAAAAAGGATTTGATCTGTTTATTGACTGTATTGAAAAAGTATCAACAAATGTTTTTTTTAAAACATAATAAATTTCATATTTGCATATTGAAAGTTCAGATTAGTGTTATGTTTTTTATAGAAAATCTATTTTCTTTCATTATTTTCTAGGTATTTGTTGATGTTTTGTTGTACCAGAGTCACATGCAGGCACACGGTGAAGGACAAAAAGTGCCACGTAACCACGATTGTCCTGTCTGCGGTAAGGAGTTCAAAGATGCCAGCTCTAGAGCTAAACATCTCCGGCTCCATACTGGTGAAAAACCATATAGGTATTTATACATTGATACACTTATTCTCATACTATAGTTTCTGAAACATTGAGACCCAAAGATAGATTCCATTCTCAGTATTTGAATCTGTCTTAAAACTTACCGTAGTAATCATTGTTCGTTAGTTTATTTGAGTTTAACACCCCTTTTCAACAGTCAAGAGTCATATGAGGCAGACAGTTAATCTAATGATTGTTCCTGGGAAGAACCAGTACTAGACTCCCATCCTCTGTTAGCAACTCCCTACTTTCTCACATAAAGAGACATGTTCGGTAGCGGGGCTCAAACTCACGACCCTCTATCAGTGAGAAGTAATCTTTACGAAAACTGTCAAATATATGATTTTAAAGTGGATAACCGTATTCTTTATTAGATGTTTAGTATTCAGTATGATCAATTTGAGAGTTTTTAATTATGATTCTTTAGTGTTACACATGGACAGTATCAGGAACTAGAATTGCTTTCGTACTGTTGAATAAATTTAATGTATAGTAATTTTTTAAATTAGTATAAAGAGCCGGCTGATTGTTTAGCCTTCATTTTTTGAAGTTCTGCACTCTTAAATTTTTTTTAAATTTTCATCGAATAATTTGGAAGTTAAAAATTCAACAAAATTATGTATTAATCCCACTTTTGTTCTTTACAAATGTACAAATGTAATTAAATACTTTCAGGTGTGAAATATGTGGTAAACGTTTCACTCAAACGGGTCATCTCGCTAGTCACATGAGAATACATAACGGGGAGAAGCCATTTGATTGTAAACTCTGCGGAAAGTGGTTCACTGAAAAATCGAGTGTAAAGCGCCATCTACGTAAGATGCATTATAATCAATATAATAAAAAGTGTAGTGTGTGCGGAATAATATCAAAAACACGCGAAGAACATCGAGATCATTTAGTGACTCATAAATTGAAAGTTTACACATGTCAGATATGTTCAAAAGATTTCATTGACTCAAGAGCTTTAAAAGTTCATGTATTTAACGCTCATTCTCAGATTACGCAATCTCTAAACTTGAAAGAATATCGTTGCCAAGAGTGCAATAAGCAGTTCTTCTCTACCAAAGGACTTAAAAATCACCTAAAAACACATAAAATTGATGTCCTAACATTCAATTGTGAAATTTGTAATAAATTATTCTTTAATGAACAACAAATGATCAGTCACATGAAAACTCATTCAACTAATAAGGAAAGATACTGTGAAAAATGTGACAAGCATTTTAATAGTGCAGCGTATGCAGCATTCCATAGAAAACAACACATTCTGGAAAAACTTAATGAGGTCCTTGCGGAGAAAGATGCAAAGCAGGACTTGACTGCATCAGAGCAAACTGAGTGTGACATCAGTAAATTAAGTGAAAATGAAAATTCAGGGAAAGGTGTAGATCTGGATAAGTCTGAACATGATGATGCTACAGAAGTAACTAGCGGAAATGTTAAGGTTAAAAGTGAACCTGTTGAATCTTCTAACACTGATGAAAGTAAGGAGAAAGATGCTTCTGGTGATTCAAATATGCCAAGTGCTAGCAATGAGGATGTGACAAATAACGTTATGGATCTGAAGGACATTCAAGCAGCATTTACTGATCACCTGATACGACTTCAGCATTTTAAGCATTATTCATGTTTTTACTTCTTCAAGGCAAAGGATGCTGGGATTGACGAAATAAAGCTGACAGAGAATGAGGATAAGAATGTAACATTTAATCCAGAGCATCGCAAAAATGCCTGGTTCCAGATGGATAATGGAGTCAGTGAAAAGAAAGCACGATGTTTCTCACTGTATAGATGTAACGAATGTAGAACTTTTAAACTTCGTAAGAGAGAGATAGTACGTCATCACGAATCCATGCATGGTGGACGTCTCAATGTTTATTGTAACATGTGTTCAGCAGTGTAAGTTTGTTTTAATTTTTTCTCTTTTAAACTTTCTTTAAATTTTGCGTCAGTATCACAACTTAAGTGTTTATGGTCTGAAGTATGTTACCGGTAATCTAAGAATCAGATTCAAGTACAAATGTACTTGAACTAATACCTTCCCTGTGTGGAAGATAAGCTTTTGAAAGAAAGTTCAAAATAGTGTATTTTTTTCCTTGTCCAATGCAGTTTTCACTTGTCCCAGATGTAGGGTTAACATAATTTATAAGGCCGTTGACAGTTCAAATCATGGAAAGTTATCTTGTACAGTAGTTTTATTCCTTTTACCTAAATAATATACTGAGTGAATTTTAAATATTGAAAAATACTTTCAGTTATAAATATGGTATTACTCTGTGACTTAGTCTAGCTTGAGTCCTGGACTATTATTTATTCACAAGTAAAATGTCATTTTGTGACTTTGTCTCTTGAAATTACTAATTTGCAAAATCAAGTGTCTGACTCAAGGCTTCCGTAGGGTCAAATTTACTATTACATTTGTAGAAAATTTTGTTGGCTCTTCTAATTATTATCAATAATTTAATTGAGGATCATTTTTGACTCTCAACTATTGAGCAACCTGTTTATATTTATAAAATTGTGTGATTTTATACACCAGTGCAGTTGTCTTAATGCATGATATATAGATTTATTGAACAAATCCATGGGAGTTATTTTTTTATTTTCCATGCACTGATAATGCAAACTTACCAAGGGGGACAACTTTCAAATGCTTGTCTTGTTGAATTGTTTGTTTATAGTTATCTCCCTTCCCCTTTATTGTTTTTGTCATGTTTGAAAGGCTGTTTGGTAGCAAGTCCCGTCATTATACTTTGAACTAGATATGTAATATACATGTACAACTAGTTATTTACTACCATGTTATGCTAAGAATTGCTGATTCCTTAGATGGACAAACTATTTTTGTATTTATTTCTCAAAATTTGAAACTTCATTCATGATTTAATTGATATTTACTAAATTAGGCCTAAGAATTATTTGTAGGTACTGTAGGTTGGGGCTTTTTTATTTGGCTTTTGAAATTGAGCAGAAATGCAAACAAAAGTTTTTCTGGAGTGTTCCTCCACTGTTTAAGCTGGAAAAGTCAGTCCAGGTCTTCTTCTTCCCATCTCATGGGTCAGACTATTAGACCTATTCCCAATGCCGAATATAGGTATTGTTTCCCAATTTTATGAATAAATTCCCAATCCAAAGCATAAATGATTTTTTCAAAGTATCAAAAGGGACCACGTTTGACTGTGCAATGGCTTCAAGAATAATAAAGAACTACATGTAATTACTAATTAATATAGTCAATTTTATTAATTAATACTCAACATAAAACCAAATAAATTAACATATGTCAATACATCCATTTTTTTGACATATTTTTTCTTAACAAAATCCCTTTCAGTGATTTTTTTTTTACTATATTTACTGCCGTATATGATCAGTTTCCCCTAGTAAAATTTTCTTCATTTTCCCCCTAAAATGGCTAGAATTTCCCTCTTGTGACGTTAAACCCCAGAGATACAAGTATAAAGTGATTGTCAATAACTTGAATTTATAAGTTTTCCTTGATATGATTTTCCAGTCCAAAGTCCATATGTTATCTCCATGATAATTCTAATTGCATAAACAGTACCCTATAATATGGTGATATTTTATTATTCATGCTTAAAACTGATAATGGACAATAATGGAGAAATGTTTGTACTGATCCTGCTTTTTTTACTTCTTGGTCTTCTTGACATACATACATTAACGAAAACCATGTGGGGGATTGGTCATGTCTCCCCTGGAACTAGCTGCTAATTAATTGAATTTTTCATTTTCACCTTTCAGCCTCATATTAACATCATGTTAACATGAAGCTGAAAAGTGAAAATGAAAAAAGTTGCATGTATCTTTTATATTCATTTTAAGAATGTTATAAATTTGTTTGACCATCCATTCTTTTCTTTCAGGTTTCCGTCGAAAGTTTTGCTTCGAATTCACATGAAACGAGTTCATAATATGCAGACTGGTCAAAATCTGAAATGTCAAATGTGCCATAAAGTATTCGGTAATATCGCAGCTTTGCGTAAACATGAGCGTCGACATACAGGTAAGTTGACTGGGTTTTTTTTACCGAAAAAGTGACATTTATATTAAGTTAGAACAAGCATCTTCCCCTACACCCCCCCCCCCCCCCCCCCCCCCCCCCCCCAAAAACAAATATCTTATTTGCTTCTATAAGAATTACCAGTCTTCGAATTTAGCACCGGACCATGGACCGAGTCCACCAAAATGGCCATCGGTCCAGTAAATTTGATTGGGTCACTGGTCCAATGGTCCAGTAAATCTTTCAGTTATCATGTTTCAGAACAAAAAATCAAATATGTTTATCACTCTCGAAAAATATGTTTTTTAGCTAAATTATATGAAATTTTTGTATGTACTCTGTTTGGTCCACTAAAAGTTCATTTGGTCCAGTTAAGTTTGCATTTTCAGTGGACCGAATGTCCAGTGATTGAAAAAGTTTTTCGTGAAGACTGAGAATTACAAATATTTCCTCTTTGGTGTAATTCCTTCCCCCTTTTACCAGCAAATAGTGTATTTTCCCACAATGACCTTCAATACACAAAAGTTTTTTTTAGGGGACCTCCATGTTTCACAAACATTTCTTGTCTCTCTTGAGATTCCTGGTCAGACCATATGCATATCAAAATTAAAGAAGTTAAGGAAATGTTTAAATGAGTTGGTCACATAATTTGCTAACCAAATTATTGTACTCCCATGGGGGTTCTTTTCCCTGTATAACAGAGGCTGCTATTAAGCTTCTTCACAATTTGAAAAAGGCCACTTCACAATTCCAAAATGCCAGCTTCACCAATGAAAGAAATGCCACTTTCACAATCGAAATTTGTTTGTTTGAGGCTGCAAAACAATATCGCTCGACCAAGTTCATCTAAATACAGCATTTTTGGAAAACACCATAATATTTTAAACACATTCAATGATGAAATCAAATATTTCCGGCCTTTATTAATTTTCCTCACAAAATAAATGTAAACTAAAACAGAAGTATTAGTTGTAAAATGCTTTTCACTAATTAAGTCATTATCGCGCTTCCTCTTTCACAATTCGAAAGGAAAATAATGCTAGAATTTCACAATTTTGAGAAAAATCAAGCTTAACTTTCATAAATTACATAGACTAGGGCCTCTTCCAATTTATGGAAAAAAAGCGCTGACTAGAGGTATATTGCTGTGCCCATGTCATTTGGTATAATGTCTGTAACCAAACCTTGTCCAACCAATAACTAGAGAACTATTTCCTGCTCATGATGACAAAGTTTTACTGTTCTTCCGATCTTGATATCCAGTTGACTTTCTTATTTAGAATTATTATATAAAAGCACCATATCGCCAGATGATTAATGGAGAATTCATGTACCGCTCCTAAGAAGCAAAATCTATTTAGGAACTTCTTGCCTTGTTTACCAGTAGTAAGCCAATGGGATTGTCTTGTATTTAATTGGACATAGTTTGTCGTATTTAAGAGTATATGTAACAATTATTTCTGCTTTTATGATTTATAGTTGCGTTATTTTGATTCGTACACAACACTACTTCGTTTTGATTCAGTATCTAGTTTACTAATTAGTTTTTATAAACTGACATTTTGGAAGTATAATTTATTATAAAAAGAGATTTTTTTATTTATGTTTGCTTGAAATATTTAAATTTGTTTGCGGAAAGCATATAGCCAACAATATCATTCTTTGTATTATGTCCAATTATTTCAAAAACAAATCTTGTTTCGAAATCTGTAAACATTGTTGAAGCTGAGATTTGACTTCATGTAGGTGTTATTTACATAGTTTACTGGAAGAAATCATGCTTATGTGATAGGTCTCATGGAATTTTACCCAATTATAGGTCCTCAAATATATTCAAATGTTGCTTTTTCCTGACAAATTATGGCCTTTTTTTGCAGTGTTTTGAATCTTTATGATGTTTTCTGATATTATACGAGAATGGTGAAAGTCATACTTTTTCTTTACGTAACAAATGAAATGAAATTTTGAGTGTCATTGTACTGCGGAAAATTGATGCTGGGTAATGAAAAGCTTGTGTAATTGAATATTTTGAATCATAGTAGTGTTTAGTTTAATAATTGTTATTTTACATAATAAGAGTATAGAAGATTTGATTTGAAGCTGAATATACCCATGTCTAGTTATATCTGATTAATTGCATCCGTTGTCTCATTTACGGTAGTCAGTTGAGAATTTTAATCGATATTTACCAATAGACTATCATGTACTGTGGTATGTGTGCTGGACTTTTTACACAGCAATCTTGGTTCGAATACTGGTTACAGCAGGTTAATCCCTTCTTTGAAAATTTGACCAAAATATTTATTTTACTCCCATTTGCAGAGAAGTTTTGGGCTCCATGTGGAAGAGTAAATTAGTACTGGTTCAGTCCAGGCCAGGAAACCTATTAGTATATGACTGAATTATCATTGAACAATGGCATTAAACCCTCTGATACGAAAAAACAATCACTGTGTCATTTAATGATTTTACACAATTGGTACATTGTAAGTTGATAAAACATGTCACTGTCTTTTACTTTCTGTTTCTCAGAAAAGCTATTTGCCATGAGAAAGGCTTTAATTTCCTTAATTAATCTATTTTCCCATGATGATAGTTAAATTAATGCTGGATTGATTAATAAGAAACACAGCTTGTCAATTTGCATCACTTGTAATTGTTCTTTTTTATACCCCGCAAACGAAGTTTGAGAGGGGGTATATTGCAGTCACTCTATCGGTTGGTCAGTCCGTCCGCATAAAGTATCAAAAGTTTATGGAGCGAACTACTTTCACATTCTTTAAGCAATTGAAATGAAACTTGAAATATGTTATCACCATCAAGTGTAGATGTGCAAGACAAATTTTTCATTCCCAGCGATTTACTCATTCCAGAGTTATGTGCCCTTGAACTTAGCCATATAGTGTACAATGGCAGTCTTAGTTTGTGGAGCAAACTACTTGAAATCACAATTTTTAAGGTATTGACTTGAAACTTGATATATGTTTTCACCATGAAGTTTACTCGTGCAAGACACATTTTTCATTGCCAGCAATTCACTCATAAGGTTCACATGGTTAGGTTCAATAACCAGCCATATTTCCTTGAACCTTATGGAATTATGGCCTTTAATGCAATTATTACTTCAAGAAACCTTCTCCTCACTAATTAAACCTTACGTTTTTTCCATCTTTGAAGAAGGTTATTTTTGTTTCTTTGAAAGATGAGAATCTCTTGGGGAAAAAAGTTATTCTGTTTAATTCATGTACCTTGAAACTCGCTTCTTTACACCAATTTCCTCACTGTTTAGAGATCTCAGATTAAATCTATTATTTTATGTCTCACTGATGGTAAGCTAATGAGCTGGTACTGTGATTGATGACCTGATAATTTCAATAATTGAGTATTGATTTGTTGTACAATCTCTTTATAATCAAATGAATTTGAGTCTGAAGCACCCTGGTTTGCTAGATCAGTGATTTTGTCTGAAATGTTGAAGTATATACATATAGCTGATCTATCTTAGTTTTATTTTCTTGGAACGATTTTTTTTTCATTGCTATCTGTAACATTTTCTGTTATTTTTTTACCGGTAATATCAATAGTGAGTTGTTATGAAATTACTGGTGTCAGTGATCCTGTTTATTAAGGACATGGAATTTGATCTTCTTGCATGAAATTATCTTAAAGACAGTTTGCTTTAGTGCTGACTTTCAGAATGCTTGTCAATGCAAACAGGGGTTTGGAAGGGTACCCTAGCCCTTACTATGGGAATGAAATAACAGGTTGAACCCTCTTTTTGGGAAAATTTAGGGAAAAATTGCATGATTTCAAAGACATTTTCAGAGAGGAAGGCTTCCACTATGTACGGTAGTAAAGAAAACCTTGCTAATGTTACCATGAATGTATAAAATTGTACTTTACTAGAAACATTGTACAGTCAAGCTTGTTAGCAGGTCTCACTGGAAATAAATCACCATAATGAACAATCACTTGTGTAAATTAAAAAATATGTCTATCTCTAACTTATATTTATGTATCAAACGCTATTAGATAAAACATGTTTTGGGAAGGGTGAAATAATTTATAAGTCTCACTTCGTTCATGTTGGTATGTTACATGAAATGTTAATGGCAGATTTGGCTAGCCTGCATTGATTGTGAGTTCAATTTCATACTTTTCTTCATTCTATTTTCAGGAAATCTTCCATATGAGTGTGCGACATGCGGTAAGAAGTTCCTAAATCGGTACAGTCTTGCTTTCCATATGGAGGCTCATTCGTCCAAACGTCTCGAGTGTCGAAAATGTGGTACTAAGTTTGTGCATCAAAAATCGTACGATCAGCATCAGCGGGCTAGGTGCATGGGACACCGTAAACGTATTGCTGCAAGAAAGCTGCAACTTCCTGCCAGAAATCCTGTTGTATCATCAAAGAAAATGTTCACTTGTAAATATTGTTCTCGTGAATACAGTTTCGTTCGGACTATGGAAATACACGTTCAGCAAAATCATCCTGAGCATTCTGGCGACATTAGCGATGCTTACTTCATATCAGACGGGGTAGTGGAACAAAATGGTGTGTCCAATGACTCTGTTGCCATGGAAAATGCAACATTTAATGTTGATACTGATGCTAAAGAATTGGAAAGTGAAACAAATGATTTAGCCATAACACAAGGTGATAATTGCGACAAAACTACCTCTGAAGATTCAGGCCATGATCTTAATAGGGTCAATAATGACACAAAAACATCAATAACTGGAGAGAGTAAATCATCTTTGAAAATTGAACCGAAGGAAGACAATGATGAGTATACCAATTATCTCGTGAAAAACTTTATACTGAATGAATCCAAAGATGTTACCACTGACAATGTAAGTCTTGAAGGAGTCGGGATCAAAACTGAACCGATGGAGGACAGTTGAAATATAATACCATTAGGTAATAGTGTGACAGTATTTAACTCTCTTGTCATCTCATGTTGGCCAATTCAATGCACTTCGCTCTGATTTCTAATGTTTATTCAGAAAAATGATTACATTTATCGTTCTCTCTACTTATGTTTGTGTTGTATGTTAATAGTTAAAATGCAATATATTCTAGAGTATTATTTACGTGGTTGAAATCATTGTACATGTTTTTTATTAACATTTCTACGGAACCATTTTAAGGAGTTCCCTCTTTTTCACTATTTTTGTCTCCTGAAGTTTTCTTCATGATTTTTTACGATGAATTTAATTTTTCAAAGCTTGTGACTATATGGTCCTGGAATCTTAATTTATACAAATCTGTTTGCAATACTTTGTTGATGTGCAAGTTATTTCTGAACACAAAGTTGGGTTATTCCGAGACAGTGCTGATAAATCTCTTACTTTCCTTTACGGACTGTTAATACTTGTAATAATTGGGGTCAAAATCTAAAATATTTATCATGTTTAAAGTCATCTAAATTTAGATAAACCAATATATCCTGCAGGGATTAAAGTTTGTTATTTATTTTACAGTCAGCTACAGTAAAACTTTGTTATCAAGAGCATTAATATTACTTGTATCCGTTGTGTCTCTAGGCATTTATGAAGTCCCGGCCCCAGTTTCACGAACAAAATTATGTAAAAACTCAATGATGGACTTGAAGTGTTTTTTTCTGTCTAGAAATCCTGTGTCTTCGACCATTTGTTTCTTATGGTAAACATGCCAGCATAAAATATTGTGGGTCTGGTAGACAAATTAAGTCTCAAAAATCCATTTTCACATGAGTCGGAAATCAAATTCCCATCAAATGACTCGATTCAATTTTATTGAATTATACCATATCAAGAGATTATAGCTAGATTGAATTTGTGGGAAACTGTTATAAGGCCATCTTGGAACCTTCTTTTAATACTGCTTTCCTAATCTCATAAAATAAAACTGGGAAATAGTTGATTTAATAAAAAGTTGAGTTTGAGCAATAACTTAAGTTTTTTTTTTGTGAAACTGGGACCTTGGTCCGTATTCACAAAGCATCTAAAATTTTAACTTAAGTGTAAATTTTTTTCATGGTAAAAGTTTGTAAATCAGTCATCAAAAGTTTGTAAATTGCTATAGACTTTGAAAATACAAGCACCAGGAGTGCGTTTCAGGACAACTGATACAGGAGTGTTCCTAAGATGTTCCTATTCGTCTGTTCCACAAACATGGACGTGCAGCAAAAGCAAATATTGAATCATATATCCTAAAATGCATTTGTTTAGGATGAAATTTGCACTTAGGACAGCCCTAGACCACTCGTATGATTTGGTTTGATTTTGCTCTTAAGAGCAATCCTAGAAATTTTAATGAAACACGCTTATGACAAAAATTTGAACTTCGGAATTTTAATGAAATGCTCTCCGGGCCCTGAGGTTGTAAAACTTGGGAATTATCTCCAAGCTCAAATCTCATTATTCATGTATTGTTTTACAGTTTAATGTTTTAATTCATATTCAGATCAATTGCACTGACAGAAAAATGTATGATTACGATTATTAATTCGGTTATTTTTTAAGAAAAAGTCAAGCTATTGTGATCACTGTGTCATTAGCGTGTGCGTCTGTGCAAAAACTTAAATGTAGCTTATATCTCAGAAATTATAGGATGTAGCAACTTGAAACTTCACAGATGGATAGAATTCACTGAGGCGATGAACAGACGAGCGTTGGCACCGCTTGTGGCACTCTTGTTCTTATTTTACTCTAGATATTTTGTTAACGATAAACGAAGAAATATGAGATTTGAGTTTGGTGAGTAATCTCAAGTTTATAACCCTAGACTCTGGTTCCGTGAGATCACAAAGTTCTACTGTATTGTACTTAATTTGTTTACAGTCTTTTCCATAATTTATGCGGTACGCTATGTTGGCTTCTAAGTTATTTTAACCAGATGTAATTAATCAGATATAAGTTATTGGTTATTTATGTTCCTAGTTTTTTCTTGTTAATGTGTGATATATAAAAAATGTTAGAAAAAACATAAAACTTGATAACCTGCTGTGAATAAAAGCCATGCGAACAACAGCCCCCATTTTTTAGCCTGAACCATATTTTGATAAAATAAATCTCCCAAACAAAGGTCCGCCGTGCTCATATAAAACCATTATTTCTTCCATTTCTGTGACAGATTACCAGTATGTATTCACCAAGCTTGTTATAGTCTGGTAAAGTCATGGTATCAATATTTTAGATATAAATTGGTGACTTGAGACAAAAGTTTTGTGATACCAACTGGTACTGGTACAGTCAGTTATGACATCTTGAGACAATAAAAGTACTAAAAGAACTCATTGAGACGAATTTACATAGACTTGCACTTCAGAATGGAACGGGAACCAGTTTTAATATTTGCATGGCGGATGTAGAAAATGTAGTACTATGCAGGGGTGATAATATACCGGATATATCCGGACCACCGAATTTATCTGTCCTGAAAGAGCCATGACCTATGAGCAAAATAAAAGTTATTTGATGACATTATCTCAGATGGCAGGTCAATTTAACTTGCTCTGAAGGATTTTCTTTGATACAAAATGAGTTAAATATGTTAATAATGTGGTTGAAGGTCACTTGTTTGGTAAAAATGGTCGGCTGCATATGATTTTCAGGATTTCTAATTTGGCTCTATTGACACCCCTGCAAATAATATGTGTAACTTGTTTTCCCTTATATAAAACTTCAAACAAAAAGAAAAGGTTGATTTGACTGGAGTCCTACAAAAGTTCTAATGTAGTTATTTATTTGGATAAATCTCATGTTTGATGTCATGTTTGTAAATTCAATGTTTCAATAAAGAGAAGGATAATGTTTTATTACAAGTTTATTCAGAATGAATTGTTGACAAATGTACATAATATTTGATACAATAAAAAATTATCTTTGAACAAACAAGACGAAATAAAACATTATATGTATAAGATTAAGTTCATGGATAGATAGAGCACAAGTAAGTAAATAGTAATGCAGTTTCAATGTGAAGAATTTATGGATAGTGTATATTATGTAACATATGACAGTACTTACAATACTAAAATCAAAGATGAAGGTGACACTATAACATATTTAGTTTATAAGAAATAAAGTAATATTATTGTTTGTGAGAAAACATAATTTTGTACATTTAGCATTGTAGTTTAGTAAGATTAAAGTTACAGTAAAATCTCAATATCAAGTCCAACTTTGGGGATATGAGAGATCTTGATATTACGGTAGTCTCATCATGTTAAAATGTAGCGGAAATATTGAAATCATATCCAGAAATAATTGGTCATTATAATGAGCCAGAGAACCCGCCTCCGTGGTCGAGTGGTTAAGGTCGCTGACTTCAAATCACTGTGACCTTTCACTGATAGCGGTCCGTTGGATCGAGCCCAGCTACCGACCAGACCATGTCTCTTTAAGTAAGAATTAGGCAGTTGCTTACGGAGGATGGGAGTCTAGTACTGGTTCTTCCCAGGAACGATGGTTAGGTGAACTATCCGCCTCGTATGACTCTGACTGTTGAAAAGGGGCGTAAAAATCAAAATCAACAAACAAATGAGGCCGTCTTAATATTAGGAGGTACCCGGTACTGATACATGAGGTTTTACTGTAGATGAAGAAGAATTTTATAGTATTAATCATCGGACTCAACGTTGTGTTGTTTTTGTGTTACAGTGAATATAGTTTAATCAGTAGTACATGACTTGTGTCAGTGATGTAAACCACAGAAAATTGTGTGCAACTTTTAAAGGGCTCTAATGCTGAATATCAAC
This sequence comes from Lutraria lutraria, assembly GCA_964023205.1. NCBI lineage: Eukaryota > Metazoa > Mollusca > Bivalvia > Venerida > Mactridae > Lutraria > Lutraria lutraria. The sequence goes on along the minus strand of OZ026839.1, from coordinate 7,844,831 downwards.
CTGGATTTTCAGTTCAGAGTATCAGTCAAGACACTGTGTGGAAACTCAATGTGCTATAACCATAACATAATTAGCTGGATAACTTATTGATCTGATTCTCTTTGTACTTTTTTACATTGAAAAAATAATTTTGACGGGGAGAGGGCTGGGTTATCCTGTGTCGGAACTATTTTCATTGGGATTTCTTGCATTGGGGAGAATTTCGTTTTAATACTTCCTGTATTAGTTTGGTGTAAGCTACTGTTGATGGAACTTTTTCAAAATAATTTTTTACATTTTTTTAGTGATTTATTTTCTGGAATTTTGATACAAGAAGTTTGATACTATATCTATGTAACGATAAATTTTTGTTAAGGACTTATGTTTACAATATGCTTCCTGTCTTTTCTTGTTTGAGATACATTTATCTTGCTGTACAAAAATCATAATGATACAGGTGTGTATCTGACTTGCACTTAATCAAATAACTGTGTAGTTCAAGTTTGTCAGGTCTTCCAACTGTTCTTTATGTGAGAAAGTAGGCAGTTGTTTACGGAGGATGGGAGTCTAGTACTGGTTCTTCCCAGGAACGATGCTTAGATGAACTGTCCACGTCATATGACTCTGACTTTTGAAAGGGGCGTAAAACCGACATAAACAAATGTCAGGTCTTCCAACTATTGAAAAGTTAATAAACCTTATATTGTATTTTCATTTATTTTCGTTGGGCTCAATTTTTGTGGTTTTCACTAAAATGGCTATTTCATGGGGACATAAATTCGTGGATTTTGATTTTTGAAATAAGCCTTATCTCTGTATTTAAATTTGTGTAGATTTGATTTCATGAATGAGCCAACCCACGAAATCAACGAAATTAAATCCCCCACGAAAATTAATGATTCTACAGTATATGTTTCTTAGGTCCACCATAGGGTCGTATAGATGAACACACGCAGGTGTAGCAAGCAATACACACGTACACGTGTTCGTAACATCAATTAGGAAAGCGAGCATATTATTCTATGGCCAAAAATGGCATCGATGACAATAGCTTACATTATGTGTATAACATTTCTTTAAAACTTGCTACGCCCCTGCACACTTAGTCTTAGTTACTAAAGATTTTCTGAAATTTTAAGGGTGCTCTTTAATATCACAACAAAACCATTCAAAGTCTCCATGTACTGGTACATAAAAATTCACTGGTACCATTTTTTTGTTAGGTGATTCTTAATGCATACACATTCATGATTCATTCCTAATGAAGTTAGGTAAAATCATAAAATGAAATAATTCATTACTGTCATAGGTATTTTGTACATTATGATTATAGATGTTTATGTTTGTTGTTTTGGGTTATTTGTACATAAAAGATATGTAATTACAGATTTATTCACCAAATATAAAATATTACTTTGTCTATTTACATATAATTTTCAATTTCATTGGAATATATTACAAATTTATATACATTTTATTTGAAAGAAAAAAATGTTTATTGTAGATAATGACATTTTGTTTAACTATTGTGCTTATGTACTTTCATTAAAACAGCATGCTTACAGTTGGTGTTTATAGTCCCTTTTTCAGTGTCCCCTTTACCAACTACTGATCTAAGTACTGTGTTAAGAAAATCACAGACCTGCCTATGTTGTCAAGTGGTCAAGGTCACTGACTTCAAATCACTGTAACCTCTCACTGATAGAGGGTCGTGGGTTTGAGCCCAGCTACCGACCATGTTTTTTTATGTGAGAAAGTAGGCAGTTGCTTATGGAGGATGGAGTTTAGTACTGATTCTTCCCAGGAACGATGATTAGGTGAACTGTCTGCCTTATATGACTCTTGACTGTTGAAAAGGGGCATTAAACACGATCAAACAATAAAAAATCACAGGATCGGGTGAGGCGACCCCCGCCACGTGTATCGATGCTTTATATATCAAAATAACAGTAGGGATGTACTGTGGAATCATTAATTTTCGTTGGGGATTTAATTTCGTGGATTTCGTGGGTCGGCTCATACACGAAATCAAATCCCCACGCATTTAAATGCAGAGATAAGGTATTTCTTTTCAAAAATCAAAATCCACGAATTCATGTCCCCACGAAATAGCCATTTTAGTAAAAACCACGAAAATTGAACCCAACGAAAATTAATGATTCCACAGTAAATGCTGGCTTCTCCTGTATCTTCTCTCTCCCCACTGTCTGGGGGCAGATCTGAAATGACCATAGCTGTGTAATGGGCAGTTAAAACACAGATTAAGAGAATTGTCTATTGTAAAATGAAAAGGTTCCTATATCCTCGATCCACACGTTTAGATGAAATTCAGCAAGATTGTAAAGGAATTATCTTTGCTTTTAGACTGGGAAAACACATTTCTATATCCATTTCCTCATGTGTAATGATATATCTATTTATTAAATATTTAGTTAGTAAGCGATTTGTTCATGTGAAGGAGATTTTCGTTGATGTGAAGTGAAAAATAAAAGAATTTGTATAATGTCAAGTTAATAGGCAATTTTCTCTTGATAAACACATTTTGTTGACAAAATAAAAGAAGTTGTGACAAACAAGAGAGAATGTACAGTTTGCAAAATTTCGTTTTTTTTAGCATCTCTTTTTTACTTTGGAGGAAGATTTTGTCCTCAAATATTTCCATGTGTGGGCTTATGCTGTTAAGGATTGGCATGGATGGGTTTTCTCTGGTTTAAGATTTACAAGATGTTGTCAATTAAATGTTTTATTAATTCATTGGGCGGGGAAATTCAAATTATCTTGCAAAATAATTACATGTAATGGCACACACTGGATAATTTATCATCAAATATTCTGGCAAAAGATCTATTATGCATATCCTGGACTTGTAATGAAACTTCTGTCTTCATCTTGGATTTTGGCTGACAATAGGGGAGGGGGGGGGGGGGGAGATTCGGGATGGGTTATTAATGATAAGCCAATCCAGTTTTTACGGAATTAGACATTATTAAATCTTGATGTCTAAATCTCCACCATAGAGACAATCATATTTGTCTATCCTAGAGCCTACTTGGTGTATCAAATTCCTGCCTGTCGGAAATGGTCTTCTCTGGAAAGTGACCCCCCCCCCAGGTCCGGCATGTGAGTTTTAATCATACAGTCTCCCTGTACCGTAAGAGACATATACACAAACCGTGTACTCGATCTGATCGATACACTTACAGCACACAGCATTGATACATGTAGTCTATCAACAATTTGGTGATTGCTAATGTACCCGTGCTTTCTGATATTAATTGAAATATTCCTGAATTTTAAGTGAAAGGAATTGATACATACAAAATGTATATGAACTAACGCCAATGGAATTTCAAATTTGAGTAGCTAATCACCGTCTGTAACTGTCAATTTTATTGGCAATTGATAATTAGTATACTATAATTGGCCACTTCAATGCACTTGATTCTCAGAGAAATTCTGTAGTATTACTAGATTTCTCCACGATTAAACAATTCTTTTCCTGGATTTCAATTTTCAGGTAATTTCGCACTTGGCACATTTAATGAAAGCATATTGGTAAATTACAAACCTGAAGTTACAGATTGACTAAAAATTATTTCCTTGTGAGAGGACAATGCAATAAGATGTATCTGGTTCCATGGAAATGCAAATTGTTAAACTGGTTCCCATTCCATGTTTCAGTGCACCGAAGGTACTGACAGGTACAATGGGAACCAGCTACACAAATGTTTAAGCCTATGGTGACTATTTGGCTGGAGATATTGTAGTAATACTGTAGATAAACAATGTTACAGTTTGTCCTAATTTCTTGTCCAATGAAAATTCATTCTGTTTTTCATTTTAAATTTGGAAAATATATTGCCGAGAACCTGATATGGAGAAAATAAGTCATTTATTTTTTCTGTATGCAGAGAACTTGAATTTGGACAAACTCCAAATCAGTTATAGTTCATGCTTCGATTTTATGCAACATATCACCGCACTTTCCATCACCTATAATATGTTGCATTAAAGTAAAAATATGAACGATAACTAATACTGTACATGTACTGACAAATACGTTGGCATAAAGAGGACAAAGGAAATATTTTATTTATCGCGTGCGTGCACATGTGCCCACTTAATGAAATATTTCCTGTGCCACATTAAGCATAATTATGCCACCGTAGATAAACGTTGGTGTCTTGAGCTTTTTATTTATTTTCATTTTTAGAGCAAACTCTAAACATTCTTTGAAGAGTACAGAAGCGTAAAAATATAAGGCAGTAGATGTTCTGTTCCTCGGGCTTAATATAATGTCAAGGGTCGCGGGGAAAATAAGTGTAGGTCGGATAACCAGAAACAAGCCATTTTCTAGACGAAATATACTTATGAGTATTTGTTTATTATAGGTGTTTGCGAGTATATAGTGTAGTGTCTATTACTAGCTTGGCTAATCCTGGCCATTTGATTGGCTAATGGTGATTACTGAATCTATTAATAGTTGACAGGTAAGTATATCATGAAGGCATTGCCTAGATAAGTTGTTGTGTGGCTATTTGAAGTTCAATGTGGTTGTATGATAATGCTCAGATTTATGGTGAACTCGTTAACATTAATGGTTGATTCTATTTGATTGATGTAGGGTATGATATATAAACATGTGCTTGTGAACTATATAGGAATTTATTCATGTGTCAAATACTCATGATTGTCATTATAATGTGTTTTACTCATATCAAGTAAATATTTTATACCCTTGGATTGAATTAAATATACAGACAATATCCTTTATGAAAAAAGCAACTTCATACAAAAAAAACATAAACCAATATGCTTCTTGAAATTCGTCTACCTATAACTGTTTTGTTGTAGTTTTTCTTGTTATGCCTTATACAGTAATGATTCATTCAACGTTTATTTTTACAACAGTCTTTCTTCGGAATATATTAAATTATTATATTTTCGGAAGTGTCCATTGTTTACTATGTGACATTTGTACATAATGTTGAACTAGACTGAATTGAATTTATGAATTTAGCCTTGAAGTCTTTATCTTACTTTATCCAGTGTTGTTATTAACTGCACTCAAAATAAACCAGTAACAGAGTAGTCGGATCTGGATACTCCCAGACTGGTTAATTACCAATTAAGGTTATTACACCCAATACGTACTGTTGTTGCGATCAAATATGTGAGAAAATACACGACTCAATACCTGATGGAAACAGACACTTTATTACAATATATTCATTTAATAACACATTGAATGAAATACAACAGTTTCAAAAGCATCAGTTGACTGATTTCGATTATTGAGTCTGTCATAACATCACATGATTTCGATCATAAAATTATTCAGACGAAAATTGATTATACGTCTCTGTAAAAATAACGTTTGCAGTGAAAATAATCATTTTCATCGGCGGTAGATCTAAATTATCTAGCTAATGGCGTGTGAAGGCACCCACAGACACTCTACTACCCAGGAATTATTTTTACACTCTGAAATACGGTTGTTTAAAACATGTTTTATAACAAACAAAAAATAAAGTTTTAAAAAAATGGCTAATTCAGAGTCCATATAAAATCAATTCATTCTCTCAATAACATTTTTATATGAAAATTCTTATTTTCGTCCACCGTCCATCTTTGTTCCCCAGTAACCTGAGAAGAAGCTTTCCTCGTCACCACGTGAACTAGGCCACCATTTGCCATACGGCTGATAGGCTGAAACGTGAGAGCAAAACAAATTGTAATATAAACTGAAGATGAAATTATAGTCACCATAGTTTGAACCCCCTCATGAAAATTCGATGAAAGTTGTCCAGAAGAAAATGGACTACAGTATTGCCTTACCCCTCCCTACAACAGTCAAAACTGTAAGCAAAGGTCACCCTTATTCTAAATAATCAATGATGAACGGCCTTCATTAACAGGGTGTCATTTATTCGAAGGTGGCCGCTAACACATATTTGACTGTACACATATAATTATACCTAATGGCTTAAAAAAACACAAGTTTGACATCATACAAAAATTCCAGTTTTCAAATGTCTATTTTGTCATACATTGTATTTCAATAAAATCGCTGACATATCTGATGCACATTGTTTTAAGGATTACGGACCCTAATGAGCACTATCTAGAATTTGATGGATCCTTATTCTATTTTGTTTTCCTTGAGTGCCATTTTAATACAGGGAGTTGAAGGATATCAAAATGGCGTTTTCAAGCCTGGTGCGAAAATCGCAATACATTTGAAGACAACTCTGTGTAGAGATTGGATAAACTGGTTCCCGTCCCATGATGCAGTGTTGAGTCAACGGGAACCAGTTAAGATATAGAGTAACGTATAGAAGTGGAAACTTACTGCCCATTGCAAGAGGGTGACCATACCACATGGGGAACGCTGAACAAGTATACACAATAACCAATACGCAGACTAAAAGGAGTATGAATGAGCGTGAAGCCATGTTGTCTGACCTGAAATATAAAAAAAACACTTTATTTACAGCTACTGAGGTAAAAACGACGTTTTTCTTGAATTGAAAACTTTGCAAAAAATAATATTTGAACGTGATTTGTTCAAAACCTCTAGTCTACACGTCACGGCCCCGTTCTGTCAACTATCAACTCGTTGGCGTTAACTAATATGAATGGTATCCGAAAATAAGTGAAGGATAAATGCGTAACTTCTTACGTTAATTTTAATTCGAAATCATATTGATTCAAGTCAAGTCAAAATACTTTTATTCACTCATTTCATGAAACATGAATAAATGAGGTAGATACTAAACATTTTAATTGATGCTCGTTGACATTGATGGAAAATAATCATACTAACATGCAGAAAATGAACATAAACAGATTTACGACAGAATGTGTCAAGTGATGTTATGCCGAATCAGCTTGTCACGTATACATAAATAGGTATATAATCACGTGTTATATTGTTTTGATACCACATGGTCGAGAACAATGGAGGCACCCAAGAGTCCGAAGGTAAGCCGTGTTTTTCGTCAAACGTTTTATATAACGTTTCGATTTTTTCATACAGCTCATGTTCCAGCCAACACTTTTCTGAAACCATCGGTACCAAAATCAGCATTGTTACTGTCGTAGTTTGTCCTTAGACCCTGCAGAGAAATTTGAATTGGACAGACTCATTATTTTTTTCTTCAATTTTCTCTGCAGGGTCAATGGACTACGACAGTAAAAATGCAATTTTTCTAGACCCTGTGGTATCAATCATTATCACGTGATTATAGGCCGTGATAAATAAGATTCTATCAGTAAATAGCATCCCTGAGTAAACGATATTTTTCGCTCGATCATATTTTGCATGAGATAATTTAACATTAAGGGTGAACATGTTTAAAATGGAGGAGTTTCGTATTTTGTAGGAATCTGCAAGTTTTATAAATAAATGCACTAATAAAATGACAATATTCATGAAATGCTGTGATACAGGCATTGCCATAATATGATTCTCCGACAATTAATCTGAAATTCCCATCCGACTGAGAAATGCGCCTCGTACATCATTCTATATAGCCTCGTGCATGAGTGTAGGGTTACACATTTTGGTTATGTGGTTTCCGGGACTACTTTTTCAAGACTAGGCACTCGTTTTCAAGAATCATTATTATCAGAATGGCAGATTTATCGTAGATTGTCGGAGATTGATAAAACGGGCATCAAGTTCCCATTCAAAGAGAAACAGGTTGTTTCCGTTGCTGGATCCCGGCCCAGGGTCAGCCATGATGGAACGTAGCCCGTGAACAGCAACAACAATAATATTATGTCCGAGACATTTTCTTTAGACAAACGCCGAGGAGTTCCGATTGATGAATTCATTCCGAGTTCAAAATAACACGCAAGCATAAACACCATCTAATTGTTTTTTATCGTGCTTTCCCAGAAAAAAAAACAACGAAGAGACCATGCAACGCTTTGTGGATAATTATGTGATGTTCTGTTTATTCATGGTGATTTTTTCCCGGATTGACAAATTGGTTAAATACCGGAAAGCAGTCTCGCCAACGATGAAAAATTACGGGCTGCGTCATAAATGCGTCATAGGGACTTAATGAATACAAAGTAGAATTTGGCTGCGCCCAGTCGATGTTAAATCAGTAAGTTTTCAGTTAACTATTGTACACGGTCGACTGCTCTAGTTTTCACTTTTAAGTGAAATTGTTTCTAAAGATAAACCCAATGTACTTTGTTATAGACTTTATTTGTAAACTGATGCTAATTTGAAACAACAGTATGTAGTAAAACGTGTGAACAAAGTCCACCCTTGGGAAAGACAAAATGTGACCCTTATTGACGGATGGCCTATATATTCGGTGATCATTCTGTTCTTAATAATCAATGACCATTTTACGATATCATTCACAGGATGGTCTTTATTTGGAGGTGGTCGCTGACACAAGTTTGACTGTACTCGAAATCAGATATATCGTGTGACTGGTCGAAAATCCGGAATGACATCTGGGGCGTACGGAACTAGCTTACAAGTACGTTATGGGAATGCCGGGCTACACAGTTATCATCATCATAATTAAGAATATTCAAATACAAAGGTCACGACTTACGAATAGGCAGCTTAATTACTCAGAAAGTTTGTTTATCTTTCCTTTTTCAAAAGACATTCCAATTTTTGATAACTGCATAGCTGTCAAGGGACTGGAAAGGGCAAGGGTGTGATCAGGGGTCGCAGGAACGGTTAATTGTCCCTCGTTCGCCCCCCCCCCCCCCCAGAAGCATACACCACCACGGAGAAAATTGAGTTTTTCAACCCAAACTAGGCCTACCTACCCAGAATAAATACTGATACATAATGATTATATACATTGGACGGACAAGCCAACTGACTCCTATATACGTGCGTATATGGTATTGTATGACAACGTGACTCCTATAAATTACATTATGTATATATACGAGATGATGCATCTATGCATTATAACCACTTTAATATTACAATATACACCTGTTAATGTAAAAGAATAAAACCGTTGCATGCTCCTTGCCGATCTATCAATGATTGTCTACGATTTTTGATTTTTTTATACGTGTGACTTGGCATACTCGGAATATAAGCATGATCTAGGGCTTCTTTGTGTGTGTCACACACCCAATGCGTGTATCGTAACAGGTACTAGTATATAACTGCATATTGTCTACAGAAATAACTAAGACCTTATTCTTCGCGTAAGCAATATGCGTTTTATTTAAGCACATTTGATTCTTGTTTTCTTCCCTGTATGTGTGGGATAAGATTAGTTTTGATGTTAGTATCTTGTTTAACAGCCTTTTCAATAGCTATGATCATTTCAGAGCCACCCAGAGTGGAGGAGAGGATACAGGAGAACCGGACATTTATAACCCTACACTTACTTCGAGTAGTTTGTCTTGTTCCTTATCGTCCCCGATGTAAAGCACATAATGGGGTTTAAAAGCACCATCATTTCTTGTAAAAATATAATATAAATAAGTAGAGACAAATACAAATTTAAAAAAAATATTTGTCGAACTCGGAAAATACAATCTGAATTAACTTACTCGATGTACCTTACGGTAGCGCAGCGTATTTGAGGATATGATTTTTTTTAAAATCAGATTGAAAATAATATACAGTAAAATCCATTAAAACCGGACCCCTTCCGGACTGGGCCAAAAGTCCGGTTTCTGAGAGTTCCGGTTTTCGGAGAACCGTTGATAAATTCCAAAAATAATGGGACTTGAAAACATCGTCCTATTTTCAGGATTTCCGGTTTTCTGGTAGTCCGATGTTCAGCGGGCTTGATGTACAATATAATTTCTTAAAATCGATATTGCGTTTTTCTTGTTTTGTCTGGTGTGTAGGTTTGGAAAATTAAAAACTTTGATGATGTGGAAACCGCGGCTTCCTGCACAACTAATTTAAACATGATACCTCCAGATGGGGTATGGCATATATTGACAGTCCAGTGAATCATGGCTTTTGTCTCAGTGAAAGTAAAACTATCCCCTATCTCCCATATATAGTAACATATTTATCCAGCTTAATGATGATAATTTGATTTTGAAAAAAACAGTCAATCCTTGCAATGAGGCTATCAAAGGGTTAGAATTATTGTTTTTCTGCACGATGAATGTTTATTTGATATCAATATAAATACTGAGCATGTATAAATCTAATAAGTAGATCTAGTACATGTAGTAGCTATATTCATACACGCTTTTTCCATTATTATTTTTTGTATTAAGTAATTTGAATACATGACATTGTATGCTATACATTGTATATAAAATACAAAAAGCTGATATGTGCAATTTCGTGACTGAATAACGTACACTTTTATAATTTTGATATCAGATATAATTATATTGTTCAGATTTACCATACATAATTATAGTAGTCAAACAAACAATACGCGCATCCATGTCCTAGCCATTCGGATTTGTTTGTTAAAAATGTGTGCTATTTAAATGAATCAGCTTGCGATTCTTTTAAACTGCCGTAAAGCTTCTGTGCTGTCAGCGCTTTGATTTATAGTCTGTTCTAGCACACATTTTACAAAATGTCAATTTTTGGACGGGTAAATTAGTCAGTGGTTAGAATTCCGTCCAGGAAGACTTGTATGGTGCGCCGGTTGCCGTTTATAGGCTATGTATGAAAAATTGCTGAAAACGGCATTAAACCCCCCGAAATAGTGTTATATGAAGTACATGCATTGCTTTTTACTTTTCGATTTATTTGGAGTTCCAGCTAGGTTTCAAATAAAGTTCAACTTATCACGGTACCTGAACGTGAATTTTTAAATCCGACGATGTTTATTCTACCAATAACATAAAATGAACAGATACATGTACGTGTATCAGAGAAAATATTTGCATTCATGTTGCACAAAATAAAAATATGCATTTTTTTCTTTCGCTTAATAACTGATTCATGAACTATTTGAAGATAAACGAATTTTGTGACAGTGAATCTTAGCTGAGATGAGCTTTTGCACGAAATCAAGTTATCATGAAATAATTAAGTTTCTATAAAATTACAAATGGGTCCGAAAAAGATATATCTATACGAAAATGCGCGAATTTAAATGTCGATGGAATGACTCAATTGAGCATATCCGCGAAATTTGATTCCAACGAAATTCAATGCAAGTACAATATACTATTTACATAGATGTTTTTCATCTTAATCTACGTTTTTAAATTTTTAGTACAAAATATTCAATAATTGATATCTTTTCAGTTCAATGACATTTCGTTTGTGAGTAAAGTTTTATTTTAAGTGTGCAAGAAAAAAATATCACGGAACCTTTCATATCGAACTAATGACGCTAACAAAAGTAAACATTGCAAAAATAGTGCAGAAATTCACATAAATATGTATTTATTTATGCATCATTTCAGATTTCTTGGACAAGAAAACAATCAATGAACTTACCTTGTGATGTTTTCAGCTTCTGAGAAATTCCGATAATGAAGTATATTTGTGGCCATCACTGTCTTATAGTATCAGAATTCGCAATGAGGGTCGTACCGAAAGTGACAATATCTTTGTAACCTCACTTTATGTTGTTTAGTATTTATCGTCATATTTACAACCATGGTAGTATGACAACTCTTCCAGCTTTAACGTTGGATAAAGACACATATCATATATCTGGGTAGAACCACCAAATTACTGACATCAGTCGGTAGATGGACTGTGAACAGAACCCTCTAGCGTCTACATCCACCGGGAACAGCCATGGAAGTACGCCAACCTATAGTTACTTGCAAAGATTAAGCAGCTTAGTGTACATCGCCTTCTTCCGCTGGTAAGCTTCTCAATTCTCATCTCGTCTTCCATGACACTGTCGGGTCGAGGATGGCGAGCTTCTTCACCGTCAGTATCCACCTAGATTAGATATTAGTTGTTGTTGTAAGAGTACGGTCGTCCTTGAACCCCAGCTAGATAGGCGATATATATCTGCTTCCGTCTTTGGTGCCTCGATCGTTAGGCACTCATAAGAAGGTTTATCCCAATGACGAAGATTACCACGGAACTCTGTATCCCGTAAGTGACAATCCCTTTCTCCGACTTCGGCCTGTCAGTTAGCTGGCCACCGACTTGGACTTGGCGGCTTCTTCTGTGCCTTTGTCTCTTCGAGTCAAAACCTCTTTTTCCATACAGGGTAGACCAGAATGGCGAGGTTTTGTAGTTTCTAGTCCACTGGTTCTTGTATTGGTTATTCGAGAATGTTCTCTATGTCCTCGTACAGAAATAAGTTTTATTTAAAGTCGGCAAGATAATCAACACCAACATTAAGCTCATACGAGCTTGTACAGCCGACTATAAAACATTATAAATATATATAACAAGCGTAAAAAGCTGAAAGACATTGTGCAGTTTGAAAAGTTTTATTAGACATACATGTATATGTATTATAAGTTTAACAATATTATATTATTATAAAATTTAAGCATGTGTATTGGTTGATTGCAGTGGTACAAAGATTAATACATTAACATTTCAGAAGACATACTAGTAGGTAAACATTTATAAATAGCACACGCAAGCTTTCAGATTCTAGAAACATTCATGCAACAACATAAAAAGCATATAATTATATCACCAGCAACATAAACATTCATTTAACAAAATTTATGAAGACGAATTTTAAAGTAAGCAAGCAGCATTTCACCGAGAATGAAGAGAAAGCTGGTAACACTTGCGGCTTAAACATATATATAGCAACAGTAAGATACAACACTGAAGCAGGAATTAGACACATAGTATGACATCTAAAAGCTAAAACATAGCATGACACACAAACTAACCCAACGTGCAAGTGTATGCTGCTCCATCTCCGCGACTTCTACATTTACAAATTTCCTCATTCCATAAGAGGATAAGAGATTTACATTGGGCAAAATTGGAGCATTTTCTAAAATGTGCAGGGAGGGATGTAGCAGCATACTTAAACGAATTTTAACGTATGTTGTTCTGACATGTGGTATCTGTAAAATATTGGTTTATCTAAAAAATAATATTTGATTCTCGTTTAACGATAAGATCTGATAGCACTGGTGGGGACATACCATTTACAATTTTGAAAGCCTAGTTTCTACTGCCATAAATCCCATGCGTCTTATTTGCAGGGATGGAAGATATCTACCTTGTCCAACAAGTCATCATGTGATAGGCTGTAATTACAATGTATTGTAAACGGAGTGCTCTCTTGTGATTTCTCCATCTTTTTATATTGGACCCAAAACAAAGAAAGCCAATGTATTGGACAGAAATTAAAATTGGATAAGACGAAAGAATAGAATATGAGAAATCTATATTGCTTACATGACTCTTAATGTGAGAAAATAGACATTTGCTTACAGAGGATGGGAGTCTAGTACTGGTTCTTCCCAGGAACGATGCTTAGGTAAACTGTCTGCTTCATATGACTGACAGCCTATCCTTTTTAGAATATTTATTTGAGTAGCTGTCTTCTTACATAGACATTGGATGTCGTGGTCAAAGTTTAGTTTCTAATCAATACTAGTATAAACTCCAAGTAGTTCAATAACCTTATCACAAGTGATTTTGGTATTATTTTTTATTAAAAGAGTTTTTTAGGAGGCAGATTTACCAACGGCAATTGATTGGAATTTTTCAGGATTGGCTTGCATTTTATTTGTACGGAACCATTCTATAAGAATAGTGCTCTCTGATTGGAGATTTTGAATTAGTTCGTTAAATTTTAGGTATTTAAAGGAAAGGGTGTTACAGTTTTTCCTAACTTCATTTGTTGTTTCCTATCAGAGAGATAAGACTGAAGGGGTCAAAATTTCTAGTATACCTTCAACAACATCTATATTGTTGAAATCTCTTGATGTCACTTTATGCGCTTGATGACTACTTTTTGCATAATCTTATTTCAAAAAGAGGCATTGTCGAGAACCGCACTTTAATGAAATCAGATATCGACCCAACATATTATTTAACTCGCACTGGAATCTGTTTAGTCTTAGCTATCCCAACTTCAACCTCATCATTTTTTTCTTTCAGATTGATCAATTTTACACTCTTTAATCAGATCATTTGTACCAAGTTCAAAAGTGTCCGTATCATACTTCTTCTTATTAAGATTCTTATTTAATCTGCTAACTGAGTACGATAGCCAATATATAACCACTTGCATTTCGGCACTGATACCTTCGACCACAGTGCTGAGTGTAGATCGTTCTGCTAGTTTACAAGCCGTTTAAGACTTTGCACGCGTTCATGAACTATCGTTTTATGATGAAGAAAACCGTACATGGAAAAATATTCATCTTGTCAATATCACTTTGAGCATTGAGCGCTAAAATATTCTTAATGACATCAATTGTTTTGGCGCATGACAAGTTTGTTATCGACGGTTATGAGCCTGTTAGCGTACTTAGGAAAGAAATTGTCGACAGCGGTAGAGATCGTGTTGGCATTTTATAAAAATAAATATGAGAACATTTTTATCGTGACGGTTTAATTAGGAATTGATTTTGTAAACACATTTGGTTGTATCAAAGTACATGCTAGAATCAAAGCACTGAGAGTACCGTCAGAAGCGAAAGTTGTAATGTTATTGATAATACATTTTGTATTTGGTAGATATGCATTAGATAACTACTGATACCAAAACTCTCAACCAACTCTAGGCCACAATATTACAAACGCAAATGTATATATTGTTTGGACTGATGTTTTCCTCAAAAAGGCAGTCTGAGTCAGTTTTGGCCCAGTGTAACGTAGATGTTTTGGTAGAGGTCTACTTGTTATGCTCCCAAATCTGTTGAAGTAGATAGTAAACTCATACACCCACTTTCTGTTCACGGTAAAAACACACCTGACTCTTAAAACTTCGTAATTATATGTAATGATAGAGTTAATATCTCCTGCATTAGAGTTAACTCTTTAGCGGTGTGGTTGAGTGTGCTTGAGGTCCTGGGTTGAAAGAATTCTGAAAACGCCCCGAATTCAGTCAAACGGGGTGTTTATATTTCTGATTTAGTAATACATGTAATTCATTGCTGTTGAAGTTGTTTTAATAAAGATGCAAACCCATCTCGCAAATAAGAATTTCATTTCGCGAGATCGAGTCCATTGCGTACATTATATCTATCCAGTAGGCGGGTTTACGGTTAACTGGTGTCCTCGCCCTGTCTTTTAGCGATTCCCATGCGTATAGTAGCGATGCGCACTACTCGTATTTATTGTCTTTATGAATGAAACATTTGTGCGGATCGCACTTAAGAATGAAACTTTTGTGCGGATGGATACTGAATTACTAAACTCAATAGTTTTACACCAAAACAATGTTATAGTTCAAAATGAACATAATCCTGCTATACACCCAACGTGTTTCATTACTGCAATCGGTTGGGATATACAACCAATGGTACTATTTTCAACGCGGATGTATCTAGATAAGAGGCGTCACGTTTTTGTTAAAACAAAACTGGGTTTATCACTTATAGAAGCTCTCGCTTCGCTTTCGCTTCGCTTTCGCTTCTAAAAATCCGTGCGATATCATTTTTGGAAAGATGACATAGATGTGTGATTTTAATGCTTCTTGTGGTGAATGCAGATACTATCTATTTGATATTATACGTGTATAGAGTACATTTATGGCCACTGTCGAATATTGGACGATACAATTACAGGGCCTTAGGAACCGGGGGGGGGCTATATATGGTGCTAAGCCCCAATAATTATCTAAGCTGTAATGTTAATCAAAAGGGACTATATTTTCCGCTCTCCTCCCTTTTGTCAGCCAAAATCTAAAATTAGCCCTCCACCCCCTCCCAATCTGAAATGGCCTGTATTTTAGAGGTACTCATAGTGAATTATTGTCGTATTTTAAAATCCGTACTATAAAGAGTCATTCACGTGATCCAGACAAGCGTGACATCCTCACCTATTCTCACACAACTTGGACAATTGGGATAAAAAACTACTTTCCGGGACTTGTAGAATTATCTTATTTCCTTAGCAGCGTATCAGTACGAAAGACCGGTGGTGACATTCCAACTTCAAAATTTCACAATTTCAAAACATGACTGAATAATGAAGTTGAAATCGTAGAAAAATCGTGAAATTGTGAAATCGCGAAATTTTGAAGAAAACCGTCGTGAAATTGTGAAATCGTGAAAATTTGGAGAAAACTCATGAAATTGTGAAATTTTGAAGTTGAAATGTCACTACCGGTCTTTCGTATATCATGCAGGGTATA
Source organism: Lutraria lutraria (assembly GCA_964023205.1). Taxonomy (NCBI): domain Eukaryota; kingdom Metazoa; phylum Mollusca; class Bivalvia; order Venerida; family Mactridae; genus Lutraria; species Lutraria lutraria. The sequence goes on along the minus strand of OZ026839.1, from coordinate 7,828,617 downwards.
TTATTATACTACTGCTTTCCAAATTTTACCAGCAACATAATTTTATTAACATTTTATAATATGCGGATGCTTATTAAATGGTCTTGCTGTGTTGCAACCATTCTTTTAATAAAAACGAAAGTTGTTATAATTATTAAACTACTACTAAATTTTAAACTACTAAATTTATACTAAAAAGAAACAACATTTTGTTAACCTGAATTTAAACTGGTATTTGTCATGTGTAAAATGCAGGCTGTACACAAGTTTATTATGCTGTCATTGCACTACAAACTTTAAGACTAGACACAATTCGTGCAAGTGTCGCATGCATGAACGACTTAATCGTCGATTTTTAGCACAGTTCACACCATGTACAATCATCAAGGGACTACCGCGTCATTAGACTGAATCACCCGAAGTTCGCAATTGGCTTTTGCCAGCAACGGTTACAGCTCAGCACAGCACAGACAATCCTCTTGAGGCAAGCCCACATACCACTTACGGTGCTCGCAGACCATATACTTGTCAGATACTGACAGTCCGCCACAAGGCCACCAGGTTGGTATTGACATGAAGTATCATCTTCCCTGAATGCGAAACCACTGGAATAGGGTGCTACTCATTGACAAACGTTGTCTTAAATGGACCCATGCTGGTCACAGTGACGACGGATGTGAGTCTATTGTCGCAGAAATGAAATATTCGCACAATGTTGTTGCATCATTGAAGAGATAGCTCCGGAGGTGGCAGTGTTATGGTCTGGGGGAAGTCTTGGAGGGTCTTAAGACAAACCTTGTGGTTAAACCAGGCAACCTCACAACACAGGGTTATATGTAAAAATCCTGACCTACCTTCTTCTACCATTCATGCAGAATCGTGGTTCTGTGTTAGCATTTCAGCTGTATAATGCAAGATCCCACACCGCCTGTCTGGCAGTCAATTTCCCAATGAAAATACATGGTCATGCCAAGTTTTATTTTTATTTTGTTGAGTGTAGACATTTCTCAGACGAGCATGATCTACAATAATGTGGGAGCCGTATACATGTATGATGGCAGGGAGTTTCTCAGGGAAACTTTTTACCATTCGCATTGCCTCTGGTCGAAACCGTGAACATACTTTCTTTCAAGCGTTTGGCTTTAGAGTTTTGATAAAATTATGAAATGATACATTCATCAGATTCATGAGTAAATTCTAAAACACCGTACGTATAACTCTGTCATACGACCTTTTAGAAGATTGAATTATGCACCAGTCGATTTTACGGCATATTATAACCAACCGTCATAACGCTATTTGATTGGCTTCAACGATAAATCTTCACAAAATCCATTAATTTTAGTTTCAGACATCACGTAAAGGTGCAGGGGGGGGGGGGGTGACTGTACATTATGGCTCGCGTATGATCAGACAACCAAAAACAATGTGCTCATTAAAATTAGTTAAAAGTTCCAACATATATATATACACTGTACACAGCTGTTTTCATGTTTACATCCTTACTATTGGCTGGACCACTGCCTTGAAGCCACTGTCCTGTCTCAGGGTTGTCTCTGTGAGTTTATTCCATAAGGAATGACTACACGGGGAAAGAAGGAATGTTGGTAGAGGTTGATTTTGCAGTGATAGGTCAAGAATATCATGTTGTTCCGAGTAGAAGAGTTTGTTGAGCATCTGTATGCTGCGTCATCCATCTGGTGTCTGGTTGAGGGCATTGGTAGGTAACTTACTGGAACTGTTACTAGTTGATGGACTATTTTGTACATGAAGATGAGGTCAAGCGATGATCTTCTTTGCTCTAGAGTTGGCCAATTCAGTTGGTGCAGGTACAATGTAGTTGTACATGTATTTAGTATTTATGGAAAGCCACAGTACACCCCCGAAGTAGTACTATGATTTGCTATATAAATCCATATTTGTTCTTCTACCTCGGAATTATGCCAATTTCCGAAGTAGAAGAACTGTTCAATGTCGGAGTTCATATTATCGTACATCGGGATAGATCATACTACTACTTCGGATTTTTATTTTCCGAAGTAGAAGTATACATACTTCTACCTCGGCTTTCTTACTACAACTTCGGACTTTTATTTTCCGAAGTAGAAGTATACATACTTCTACCTCGGCTTTTCGATTCTCCGACCAGAGACGTATTTATACGTCTCTGCTCCGACGAAGAAGAACAACGTTCGGCGAAGTAAGAATTTAAGTTCGGAGTTCATACATTATTATACTACTTCGGCATTTAAATTCCGACGAAGAACAATGTTTCCGAACTATACATCGGTATATAGTACAACTCCGCATTTTATACCGACGAAGCATAACTCCGAGGTATCGAAAACCACGTTACTTCGGGAGATTTGCTATTCCGGAGTATCGTGAGTTACGTTATTTCGGGGGATTTAACGATATTTCGGCTGCAAGCTTCCAGTGACCGAGATTGTTTACAAACTTGGTCTCTACGAAAGGTTCGGAAGGCGAGTTGATTGATCATTGACTGCAGTTCTACATGTAACATTTATTTCATTAACGAAATAGACCCCAGGATCTAGGTATGTAATTGCTACACTTGACAGGATCTCTAGAGGTAGAATTTATCAATGATTACATGCCTACCAAATATTTTTCATGAACAAGGCCTGGCTACAAGTACAACAATCATTTGTCAATTAATGATAATAGCTGTAATCTTAATGTGCTAATTCTACATGCTTGAAGCCTGGGATCAGAACAGTCTGATATTAAGTCATATATGAATCAGGCATGTGTTTCCAAAGAAACGTATTTCTTTGTTTCATTATTAATTTTGCAGGTCGACCCGTTATGGTTTGATATGGGCTGTCACTAAACACTTAGGTGTACTGTACTGTTAGCACTGTGGGACTAAAGCCCATTCATGTAAGTTTTTTGACTGCCTTATTGTTTTATTTTACAAATGGAAAAACTGTTCAACGATGCATTAAAAGTTGTCTAGTTCATTTTCCTCATTTCAGTATACCAAACCATGGATGCCCAAGCCTACATTTGTTAACAGGATATTCAAACATTTAAATTGTTATCTGATTTCAAGTTAGTTTATATATTAATATAATAAAGATGTTTGTTTAATGTAGTTTTTAAAGTGCATCACAACTAATGATAATTAAGACTCTCTGAGGGCAATTAATTATGACAAAGATACAAATAAATCTGTTTCAGGCAGTCTATATCAATTAAAACTAGATGTCCTAATAATTGAAATTAAATTTGTGTGTGTCAGGATTAGCTGTATACAGTTTTAATAATATTATTAAATGTCTATTTTTATCAGATTTGATTCAGATGATGAATGCAGGTGTTATATAAAAAGACCACAACTGCAACAACTTCAAAGAACTCAACTGTAACTTCTTCAGGTGTGTTGAAAGCTAAATCATAAGATATGTTAATAGTTACATTATTTTGTCAGTGATTCAAAGCCTGGCTTTTTTAGTAGTATTGTGTAATGATACTGCAAAATTAGGGACATCAGTTTTATTTCAGAGATCCAATTATTTATCAGGACATATGAATGTTAACCTTCACCAGTGCATTTGTAGAGATTTAATGATTCTTATTCTAACACATTTGTATTTATAGCACATGTTCTACTTTAAATTGATTTTGTTTAAGAACAAGATTTACTCACAAAGAATTTTATCAATTCAGCGCGTTGATCTTAAATATGTAATTATGCGCGTTGATCTTAATTATGTAATTATGCGTATAATAAAAATTCTAGTTTTACAATTTTGTGTATGCTAGACTGATTATGAAATTTTCTCACTTTGAACTTTCATGTCTTTTTTTTCAGGAGTTCACCCCTGATGACACAGTAACTAATTATTAAGTCACTTTTGGATGTGATATTGTGGATACACAAGAATTAGAAGGATATTTAAATTACTTAATTATAAAAACATTCTGAAGAACTTATAAATGGCATAAAAGTCGCAAGTGACTGATTCAAAATTAGGACTGGCATCTTTGATTGCTTTTGGCACCTGTTTGTAGGGATATGCACTGATTCAAATTTCCCATGTTTAGTTTAAGGAAATGGTAATAGTGAATTTATCTGTTGTCATTAGCAGTACTATGTTCATCAAGCAATAATGTAACTAATAAGTTCTCAATAATGGACAACAAATAGGCACACAAATCTGCTAGTCTGTGGTGTTTAAAACTGTATAATGTCAACATAGCTGTAGTTCAATTGAAGTATAGAGCGGTATGCTTTGAAAATAAGCTGTTGGTATGAAATTTTGTCTAAATAGAAATGAAATAATTGTAAAACTGAATACTAATAAATATAAAATGAAGAACTAATAACATCCTTACATTATAATTTCTTCCTGTATTGTGCTATTTTATTAAATTGTTAAAGCTGCCTTATTTTACTGTTGATGCATGTATTTATTATTATCTTCGGTGAGATTTGATCATTTTCATAAGTTGTACAATAATCTTCCTTATACTGGTTGTTGAATGTATTTGTATTAAAACTTATAATAAAACGGAACATCTTGTCGTGAAATGAACTGAAATATTTAATACAATATGAAGCTAAAACAACATTCAACGACCTTGCGATTATTCAGCTTTAACAGTTTGATAAAATTGCACTATACTTCGACTTTGTCAAAAAATACCAGCCATTAAATGCACCATGAACTGTCTTGTAATTACAGGACAGTGAGGTTCATAATGAACACATCTGGAAACTTCTCAAATGATATTTCTGAACAGTCTGTGAACCGTCATGTTTTCGTGATACATGTTTATTTCACTTCTGTGAACATTTTGGTCTAAAAGGGTCATGACTGCCTTGCATTAAAGTAGGTAGTTGCTTACGGAGGATGGGAGTCTAGTACTGGTTCTTCCCAGTAACAATAGCTAAATGAACTGTCCCCTCATATGACCCTGACTGTTGAAAAGGGGTGTGAAACTCATATAAACAAACAAACATTATATTTGGTTCAGAATAATCTGACTTGTTTATATAATGCCAGTGAAAACCTCGGTGAAGAGTTAATCAATAGTGATAACTGGTTACTATTACTAAGATACATGCAAGATAATAAGTTGCAAACAAAATCTTAACAAAGGTGTGATGTTGCCAAAGCCATGATGAGTAGGATAGCTCAACATACTTTGTGCACTTGTTCTATAAATCAGTGACAAAGAACTATTTGAAAACTTAAATGTGTAATTGTCAAAAGACAATAAGTAGCACAATATGAGGTTAGTAAAATGTTACATCTGTAAGAACAATATAAAGAGTCTAGGCATCATTAAATGTTTCAATTTCTCCAAGCTCAGGAAGTCCCCTTTGAATGTTAATTATCTTCTAGAAGGCTTCAAAAGTCATGATCTAATTTAAGAAAACTGTTTTTACACTGTTGGACACATTGCTGTGTTATAGCATCTGGTACCACTTCAGCGAAATTCTGGAGCCCTAAAAATAAAAGAAAGTAGTTATGACATTCCTTATCCAAAGTTTAAGTTCAATTGGAACAGCAGTGACTAACAATGAGATTGTTTCATACACAAGTTTTTGAAGCTAGAGTATCATAACAACTAATCAAGAAAGGAGAACTAATGAAACTACTTCAGGTTGACTACCTCCAATATTACCCTATAAGTAATATCTGGTGTCTCCATCATTATTATGATCCAGTGTAGTCAAATAGCATGTGCACGAAAACCACAGACATTTTCAGTTATTTAATGCTTAGACAAACATACATAAGCTTGATAGTTGGAACACTGACATTTATTGGTGGAGGGTTCAATTTCCTGGCTGCTTTTGAGATAATACTTCATCATTTAAAATGAATCTGTTTTCCCAAGAAAAAAAATGTATGTACCATATTATTATGTCGCATGTATGAAGTATACCAGGTATACCCGGCAAGATGTCCCTATTTCTCTGATTTCACATGCTTGACTGTTCTTTAGTTGTTTGGTCTCATCCAGTTCCATCAATTTTTTTATCTGGATCAATGTTCTCATCCCATTGTCATTGAATAAATGGCATGTAAGAGGATATGTAGGTACATCCTGAAAAGTAAAGAGTAAGATAGCAAATTAACAATATTCTATACTATATAAGACTAGATACAAAAAACACCTCTGATGAGATAAAGCTGTTTTGAAATAGGAAGTCGTGCATTTTTTTCTTTGAAATTACTATCTTGTATATTTGTATAATTTACAAAGGCAGTATTTTCAAGGTGATATTCAGTAATTGATCAAAAATTCATCCTGAGCTTGTTTTCTGACTGACATCATAAGAAATAGGGGCCAATGACCTAAGCTTCTTATTTACAGTCTGTAGACAAAGCTTAAGCAGAACAAATAACTAAAAACTGTTAAACAAAATGGTATAGACTCTAGAATTTCAATAGATTAAAAAACAAGAGGGCCTAGATGGCCCTATATCGCTCACATGAAAATCATTGTTCACTCATTAAAATATTGTTTTGAACCTGTGACATAGTTTTTTACCACAGATGACCCATGTTAGAACGTGTCCTACATATGAATAAGACAAACATTCTGACAAGGTTTGGTGAAGATCCAATCAAAACCATGAAAACTTCAGCACAGACAAGGTTTTCTTAAGATTTGACCTTGTGACATTGCTTTTGACCCCAGATAACCCATGTTCGAATTTGTCATACATATCATTAAGACAAGCATTCTGACAAGGCTTGGTGAAGATACAATCAAAATTTGACATTTACAGTGTTAATAAGTTTTTCCTAAGATTTCACCTGGTGACCTAGTTATTGCCCCAAGATGACCCATATTTGTCTTGACCGTTACATCATTAAAACAAACAATTTGACAAAGTTTGGTGAAGATCCAATAATAACCTCGTTTGCGGGGGGTATAACAAAACTTTGAAAAATACTGCAGACTAACTTAAAGGTAAAAGCAGGGCCTGTTTTATTCTTGTATCTATGTCTCAATGACTCAAGCCTGTTTCAGTTTATCTAATTAAGCTAGCATAAAGTAAGTATGCAGCTGTAACTGCATGAATGTATTTACAATCAGTAGTGCAACTGCAATTAATATTAATAATGATTAATCAAACTTTGATATTTATTTAGAATATATGTATCAAGTAACTAATAAAAATAACTTGATTAGACATGGATTTCCTATACCTGAAATAGCATTCACTACCTAAGGCCGTCCTCTGAAATCAAGCTACCAAGCAATGTTCTTCAGCTATGATCTTCTCTTAGTCTTTTTGCAAATCCTGAACAAATGAAAACATTGTCTTCATCACTATAGTTCAAATCAACCTTCTAGAAGTCCAATACTTGTCAAATTTCCCCCTGCCTGTAAGTATGTATTTTTTTACCATAACATTTTTTTTCAACTTATATGCAAGTCAGCATGTATAAAAATGAAATTAAAGAAGAATTCAAGCCCTTTTTCTGACTTTTACCCTCAAATTCATCATTACATTTAAATTTATGCAGAGAATGTCCAATTACACGTCTTAAGACCCACCTCGGTGGTTGAGTGGTTAAAGTCGCTTCAAATCACTGTAACCTCTCAGTGATAGTGGGCCGTGGGTTCGAGCCAGGCTACCAACCATAACTCTTTATGTGAGAAAGTAGGCAGTTGCTTACGGAGGATGGAAGTCTAGTATTGGTTCTTCCCAGGAACGATGCATATGTGAACTGTCTGCCTCATATGACTGATTGTTGAAAAGGGGCATACAACCCGGTAAAAACACACATACGTTTTACTGTACCAAAAAAATAGGACTTACAGATGATTTCATAAAGTTAACTTAACTATGTTTCATAAAGTGACAGCAGACACTAACCTTTCTCATTTAACACTGCTTCAAAAAAGTATTGCCCAACCACTCCTGGTCTTCCGTTTGTCACTGCAGCTTTTAGCCAAATCACTTCCTACTGAATCTATGTAAAAGCAGAAGGTCATAACAATCTGAATGATACAGATTAATTAGGGAAAATAACTTCAAATCTTTCATATCACATTTATGCCTAACCCTAAAACAATCATGTCCACAAGGCAAATCAAGTCCATTTTTTTCAAGTCAATGAAGTAAACAGCAGTAATATAATGGTTGACAAGAGCTTTTTGTTAGTGATATATTGCTTCATATTAAAGGGGTTTCATTGATAATGTAAGCCATACAACTGTTGATTACACATACATGATAAAATTTCAGAGTTAACAAGTAAAAAATAAATACTATAACATGTATAAATTGTGCGACTAATTGACAACTTATTTATTCGAATCACAGATGCTTCATCATGCATGTTCAGAGGTATTTAAATATTTGATCAGTTAATCTATGCATTATCCAAATGTACAATATATTACCTCAATATTAAATTATTACCTGTAATTTTCCATCTCACTTTCCTCTATCTACATTAAGGGGTCAATTAAGTGGCTTCATGTTCTCAGCAGTCTGCAAGCATCTGATCACTTTTCAATCTGTAACTTTAAATTACACAATGTGTAATCACAAACCTGAAATAAATGCATTTTAAATTCCATATAAATATATATGTATCTCATTAAAAATGATCAATAATACAAGTCCATCTTATGACAGGCGGGCCTGGATTTCTCCTTGAGCAAGTTCATAGTTAATTTTCCATAAACTTAGGCTTTCACAGAAAAACTCCAATGTAAGCAATTTAATGCATGTATACTGCACATTTTCTTAACCACTAAACTAGTACACTAACCTATTTGAAAATAATATGAAAATAGGGTGTAATCCATCTCACTTTTCACTATTTCAATCAGACATGGGGTCAATTACTTGAAAAAGTAATCGATTAAATTAATGATTATTACTCCCTTTTCAGTAATCGATTAAATTAATGATTAATGGTTTCTGTTCAGTAATTGATTAATAATTGGTAATCACAACCAAAGTAATCGATTATTAATCGATTAATTTGAAACATTTACGTATTTTTAGCTTTAAGACTTTTTAGTGGCATTAACCAGTGTTTATCTAAAACACTACAATTTAGGTACCTTCTTGGATGCCTTTCTTATCGATTTTATGTGACTTTTGTATAATTACAATAAAACATAGAACACTTGGCAATATTAAGATGAGAATATTAAGACACAGTTGGTACTATTTTAAGTGTAGATATAATATATCTGACAGCTATTTTAAAGTCTTTATAGATCTATGTATTTAATTATATATATTTTTTTTTTCTTTAAATGTACTAATTTTTATTTTTTTATTCAATTTTGACATATATATTATATTTTGAAACTTTGACTACTTCACTGTTTTTATACCAACCTTCAAATCTGTTGGATAATAATACTTATTTTTTGCATTCATGCAAATCATCAATACAATAGCTCCTTTGTATGTACTTAATCCTTAAGCTTCTAATACCCCTCAGGCAGACACCTATTGCACCAGGTTAACAATTAGCAGGTGTGAAGTTGACAATTGTCTGGGGTAATAAATTATCATCAACAATTTATCATCATGGAATTTTGTACTTAAGCCAATGACAAATTGGATCCTTGATTCGCTTTTTGGTCAAAACTAATCATAAAGTGATCATAAAATAATCATGATTATTGGCCTTTTTTAGCAGTAATCGATTAAATTATGATTAAAGTAATCAAAAACAGCAGTGATTAATGATTAATGCATGATTAATGAAAAAAGTAATCGATTAATAATCATGATGATTAACAATTATGATTACCCCATGTCTGATTTCAATCCGGATGACACTTTCATATGTTATAATGAAAAAGCTTGAATATAAATGTTAATTTATTATATGTAACATATAAATATGTATATTTCCTATTCATAAATTAAAAAAAAAAATATTCGATGTGTACTATAGGTCAGAGGGAGTTAACACTTCGATGACTGACCAGAAATGAAGTTTAATCCTACAATAAACCACACTATTTTACCATTTACATTCCTATCTGATAACGTCATATCACAATGACATCATCAAGTTATATGTGTAAGATTTTACCAACTAAAGAGTTCTAGCGGTTCATGTCCGACGTTTGTAAGAATTGAATAAAACAATTGTAATTGGAAATAAAAGGACTAAACTTTCATTTCCTGTCGTTTATCGAAGTGTAAACTCCCTCAGACCTCATAACACACATTTCACATAAAGCCCTTCGGTCTGTATTCAATGTGTAATGACATTTGATGGACTTTAATGAAAAACGATACCTGCATGATTTTTCTCGCTCCTAAATCACTTTATGTCATGCCTCATGGAACCAACAGCTGACCAATTTACTCCTGACAATGTGACAATTTATGTACACTGGCCAACGCCACAACACAAGTTTTATGAAAGAACTGAAACCCTATACGTGCTAAAGAAACTGTAAATCTATGAAAACAGTTCTGAATAATTCATGATTCAGCTCCTATGCCATGGCCATAAATGTATTTGTTAATTTGGTCAGTTCAGTTGTATTTGACGCCGTTAGTGTGCGACTTGAGAACCCTGCAGCTCGACAAAAAATCCCTTAAAACTTATCTGCAGTCTCTATGCACTACTAAAGGCAAAAACACAATACGTACCTTAAAAAGAAGAAAATGAAATGCCATCATGGCCTTGTAAGTTTCCAACCACTTGAGTGACAGTGATCAGACGGTGCTTGCAAGCTATTCCCGTGAAAATCATCCCCGTAGTATCGTGGAATCTCCCGAAGTAACGCTGACTACGATACCTCGGAATAAATTAAAAGCCGAAGTATCGCGCAAACCCCGAAGTTGTACTATCAAACAGGGGAGGGGGGGGGGGGGGTCGATTTAAATCACTGGAGTAGTATGACTAATGTGTACCTATAACTAGGCATTTCTTGTACGTCGGAAGGTAAAACACCGAAGTTGTAGTAAGAAAGCCGAGGTAGTAGTATGTATACTTCTACATCGGAAAATAAAACTAAGAAAGCCGAGGTAGCAGTATGTATACTTCTACATCGGAAAATAAAACTCCGAAGTTGTAGTATGATCTATCCCGATGTAGGATAATATGAACTCCGACATTGAACGGTTCTTCTACTTCGGAAATTGGCATAATTCCGAGGTAGTAGAACAGGTATGGGTTTATATAGCAAATCATAGTACTACCTCGGGGGTGAACTGTGGCTTTCCATAAGTATTGCCTTTAATACTACTATACCTGGTTGGTGTAACATTGTAGTGACGCTTGTTGGGTTTGATGATCAAAAGGTCATCGTAAAGGGCATTTGAAAGTCTTTGCAAAGAACGTATCCACTGTAGTTTTTGAAATATAGCAAATAAAAAAATCGAGAAATTGAGATACGACATCCAAACATAATATTTTCTGGTAAGGGAGACAACCTCTACAAAACAGATTTTATTGAGATTTGGAGTTGTCTTTCACGATTCAATCGAATATGACAATGAGTAATATTTATAAACGACACCGTTTCTCAAGCGTTCGTGCGATGCAGACATCAAAATGTCGACTGACAGAAAAATCGCTGAAGCAACTGGACACTTACAACAAGCTGAAAAATGGTAAAAGTTTGAAATAAAGATGATTGGATGTTTAAATTAATAATTTATCCTTACACAAATTGTCATTTTGATGACTGCGTTAGAACTTAGACTATTTATTGGCTTAGTTCACATGTTTTGAACTTCGTTTATCATTGATCATCATGATCATGAACACTAAATAAATTCGCCAAGACCAATTTAATTTGTTATTGAGAAAACTGCGTTGTTCATGGTTAAATTGTTTCAAACGATGTCAGATCCGGAACGCTACAGACTTGATCCAAAACATTTACAAGGAAAATTTTGAAATTAAGGGTAGTCTGAAACATCGGCAAAATAATGAAAATATTCGATACCTTTCGCCTGTTGAAGATATATTTTAGGTGACTAAGGTCATGTTGATAGATTATACTATAATTCATCGTACTATACACAAGTTTTACAGAAATTTGTGCGTTAAATAGGAAAATGAACGCGACTCAGATTGAGTTGTTTACCTTTTAAAGAACAAGCGGCTTTGACGATGAACTGCAATGTAGTGCATTCGTATCATCGTCAAAGACCATCGACTAACAACCTACATGTAATTGTCGATTGTGTCTGCCCTATTAGATCCCTTAGTCTATACTCTCAAAGTGATGACTTGATGCACTTATCAATGTTTTCCATGATACAAAGGGAATTAGACAGCAATACTTTTCCAATACATGGGAATTGGATAAACACTGCCTTCACATGGAGCAGGAAATAGACTTGGCCCTTATTTTATGGACATTTGACGGGAATATAGACAGACGCCTTTTTTCACATTGTGTTATTTTTAAGAACCGCAATGAAAAACTACCATAGGGATATTTGACATCAAAACAACCACACACCAAGAAATTAGCCAGGAATATCTGCACATGGGAGGAAATTTGACAGCCAAATTCACAAATGTCCAATTCCCTATATAAACCACCCCTCATAACAAAACATTCATAAGTGCATGAGAGGTTTGAAATGTGGTTGCCCAAAACAGAAATTTTAGCTGCTTTTGCCTTGATTTATTAATGAAACCAAACTTTTGGTTGTGGGAATAAAAAATTAGTTGTCCCGGACAATAGGACGACTGCTCATTTCGCAGACTGAGGGTATTTCCCATATCTCTCATTTTGCTGAAATATTACAAATGTAGTAGTGTTGTAAATAAATTGGCTACATGTACTAACCAGCCCGATTAGTTCATCTGACCTGCAAGTAGGAGGTTGCAGTTTCGAGCCCTGTATGACAGGTACTTTGTTTTCCTCCTCCTAATACACATGATGCCGTTAATGTGTGACTTGCCTTGGAATCCTAGAGCTAGGGTGAAGCAAAGGCTGGCGTTAGTATTAAGCACTTTCAAAAGAATTTTATATGTGATAAATCAAACATCCTTCAGATTATTCTGACAGGCGAAATATTTTTGTTAGCATGTTCTTAATAATTGTTTCAAAATTTTGATGAGAATACCAAATAACTGTTGTACTGTTTACATGAATGTCCTAATGCTTGATTTGTTTTCCTTAATTGATGCTTTTTTTTCTTTAACAGTCTGAAAACTTCTTTTTTCAAATGGAACCCTGATGTGGATGGAGCTATATCTGAATATGTTAAAGCAGGTTTGTTTGTTAGCTTATATGTACATAATTATAAGATCAACAAACTATCACTGTATTTACTTATTCATCATCTAAACAATATAATTTTTATATGACATGTCAAAGATTAACTGTCATGATGCATGTGGTGATTATTTTGTGAATTATCATGCTATTCATGGTTGTATATACCTTATTAATTTTACTTGCAGGGCCCTTTTTCCAAGAATTGGGAAGGGGCCTTAGCCTTTCATTTTGGGAAATTCAGCCAAGTTAGAATAGCATTGTATTTGGGGGAATTTCTTGCCTCAAATTGGGAAAAAACAGCCTTTTTGCAATTGGGAAGTCACCGAATTTCGGCCTCTGTTATAGAAGGAAAAAAAGGCTCTGACTTGTCATTTGGTAAAGTTTAGAAATACCAATTCAATAACAAACCTGGCAGTATATTCTTGCAAACATGCATTGTCACTGAGTAACCAGCATGTTTTAAGAGATTGATGATTAAAACCTAAAATTTGTATTCTACAGTACTGACTCAGTCATTCTCCCAAATCATACCATTTCCATCTGTATTTTGTATTTGATAAATGTTAACCATTATGCTGTTCCTTAAAGCAACAGAATTTCTTTCAGCAACTTGTTACAAGAATGCACGATTGTTACCAGATGCCAGAAGTGCATATCTAAAGGCAGCTGAATTACAAGAAAGAATGAAGTCGTATCCTTTTGATATCTATGCTTGCTTCTGTCAGATCATGAGATGCCTAAATTTCTGATATTAATTTAGGACAAAACTGTAGTGTTTCTTTTAAGTGTTAGTCTAGATGACCACTGCAGACCAAATACATGTATTTTTGTCTTTTATTTGATTAAGTTTGCAAAAGTGGAAATGGACATAGCGAATGATTCTCTTGTTTGGTTATTATTTTAGACTTATTTTTATATGTTGAACATAGGCTTCCATGAGTAAAATTTCTTCTCATGTATGCATTAGAATGAATTTTATTCTAGTTGTTAGAATTTACAAAATAGAGCAAATATTTATCCTTCATGTTAAGTAGGGCTGTGACGAGTATCCGAGTACTCGGGTATTCGCGAATCAAATTGAAAAATCGAGTATGAATAATCGTCATTACTAAGATTTAGGGCTGTCCCGATATGCTCGTGTACCGGTACAGTACTGAACGATATGCGTATCGTATCGGAAGGTCCCGTATCGGTCGTATCGCGTTTTTTTTTTGCTTTTACATTAAACACTCCTAGAATTTTGAACAAATGAACTAGATTTACAAATGTACTCTCAATTAATCGTCGATAAAGCTTCGGGATTCCACTGTAAGCAGGCTGCAACGTGAGGTAAAGCTAGACCACGTATTCAGATTTTGTCAAGTTGATATTGACTTATAAATTTCATTAATTTATTAAACGATATTTTAGATTTTTTTATTTAACAAATGGGGAATATTTTTTCTAATTTTCCGAAAAATAGATCCGACATTTAAATTTTCAGACACTTTTACATTTGTAAACATTGTCGTCGTCTGCAGTAACAATCTATTGAAAAATGGCAGAGGCACCAAGTAACTTTAAAACGCAACAAAGTAATTTTACATAAACATTATGACAACATTTTGGTTTGCCAATTGATGAAACAAAAAAGCACATAGTTATCTGTAAAAAGTGTCACCAAGTGTAGTGGTGGGACTGGCAACGTTAGAACATACATATGTCTCGTCATCACCTTACTGTATTATATTATTTACAACATTAAATTTACTAACGATTTCGTACATTTATACCTCATTACACTTTGTTAATATTATGTTCTATATTGCTCTTATTGTCATGTAACAACATGAATTGAGTAAAATAAAAGATCAATATAGTATTGCTAACCAATGATCATAAAATCTGATTCTTTAAGCAACTTTATCTCGCTGTAAGTCGAGTAAATTTAACAATTATTATGCCTAGTTTCTCATGATTTACGGTATAGGAATTTTGTATCAATCCAATTTTCTGGTACTGACCGTGTTTTATGGCATTTCGAGTAATGGGGGAAAATTTAAAAAAAAAACGAAATATAATTTGACCATGATTTAATTCAAGTTCCGATGTGAGTTTTGGTGCTTTACAATAATAGCAGTTAATAAATTTCAACGGTTAACTAGGACTTTCTAGCACCAAACAAGTGAACAGAGTTAAAAAAACTAATATTACAACGTTTTTCATTACTTCGAAATACTTTTATATCGTATCGTAGATATCGCATATCGCTTGTACCGTATCGCAATACGTATCGTATCGGCTGAGATCTGTATCGGGACAGCCCTACTAAGATTCATAGTCAAAATAAAAGTGTATTCTTTGTTCTTATAAATCCACAGCCCTAATGTTAAGCACTCAAAGGCAATGTGTTATTTCAATGTTAAGCTACTCAAAGGCAATGTTTTATTTCAGTGTTAAGCTACTCAAAGGCAATGTTTTATTTCAATGTTAAGCTACTCAAAGGCAATGTTTTATTTCAATGTGAAGCTACTCAAAGGCAATGTTTTATTTCAATGTTAAGCTACTTAAAGGCAATGTTTTATTTCAGTGTTAAGCTACTCAAAGGTAATGTTTTATTTCAATGTTAAGCTACTCAAAGGCAATGTTTTATTTCAATGTTAAGCTACTCAAAGGCAATGTTTTATTTCAATGTTAAGCTACTCAAAGGCAATGTTTTATTTCAATGTTAAGCTACTCAAAGGCAATGTTTTATTTCAATGTTAAGCTTCTCAAAGGCAATGTTTTATTTCAGTGTTAAGCTACTCAAAGGTAATGTTTTATTTCAGTGTTAAGCTACTCAAAGGCAATGTTTTATTTCAGTGTTAAGCTACTCAAAGGCAATGTTTTAATTCAGAGCAGAGTCTGAGGTTAATAAAACATGGAGATTTAATGTCGGGCACGGTTCTCAAGTTTTATAACCTTGGGGCCTGTTCTTTTTTATCCCAGTAACAAATTTATTTTACCGTTCTATCTTGAACTCTGAATCATAGGGGACTGACACAAAAAAAAAATCGAAAAAAGTGTCTAAGCATATAATATTATATATATATATTTTTTTTTTTTGTGTCAGTCCCCTATGCTCTGAATATGCTTAAATGCAATACTGTTTCAATTTATTCCTTTTTACTAGCTGTGGTATTATTATTAGCCTTAATCCATGTATAGACCTTTTCATGCAGCCAAGTAAGTTTACAAGTTTATACAACTAAGTGTAGTATATGCTTAAGTTAATACAGGAATCTCTTGGGACCACCTTTATAAAAACTGGTGTTAAAATTAAATTGGTCGCATTAAATATTGAGAAGTGATCTTATAATAAGTTATAGAGTACATGAACTTAATGAGTCAAAATGCAGATTTCTTTTATAAATAGAATGATGGAAATTCATATTAATTTTATATATAGAATGATAATATAGGAAAATATTTTTGACATAAGACAACCAAGCTAATACTATTGTCTTCAATTATAATTATGATTTAGATATTCAGTATAAACGTACTGTAACATGCAGTTAGAGATGTTTATGAAATATATTGTTGTCAAATCTGAGCTAACATCTTTCTATGAATAAAATTACAATGTGAACTATGACCTCTCTTTGGTATAGGATTATTGATATGTGTTTTGAAATATGTGTTTATTTTAGATCATATGAGCAAGCAGGTTTGATAAGTAAAGAGAACAAGGAATTAGAACTGGCTGTTAAATACATGGAAAGAGCTTCAGTCATGTTTCAAGAACATGGGACACCTGATACAGCTGCTCTGTGTCTAGAGAAAGCTGCCAAGTAAATTATAAATTTATTATTATTTTTGGTCTTAAATATATAAAGAGCATCTTCGAATTTAGCAATCATCCCGAAGACTGAGTTCGTCTGACTTGCTGCCAGTCTAGTAAAAATTGACGGATCAACAGACTGATGGTCCAGTGAAATTTTGAGCTGATATATTGTCTAAAACACATAATTATCTGAAATTGAGCCCCCCAAACAAATGTTTCACTAGTTTATAATAAAGTTTCTGTTAATTATAATGATACCATCATATGAAACGTATATGTTATGTAACAAATATTCTTATATAAAATATCAATTTGATCATGCAAAAAGCAGGTTAAGATTTGGTCTGGTAAATGTTCATTGGGTCTGGTAACATTTGTGATTTCACAAGACCGAATGTCTGGTCATTGAAAAAGCTATTTGTGAAGACGGCATTTGAAAAATAAGAGTTGAAAATTGTATTTTCTCACCTTTATCACTATTTTTACTTTTAATAAATGTATCAATTAAGAAGGTATGTTGAAATACAAATCTTTTGTGTCTCTAGCTATCTATATTTGTGTTACTCTATAATGTATAGTGTTGTATTGTTGTTTGTTACAGAATGGTTGAAATGTCTCATCCAGCACAAGCTGTTGAATTATTTAAAAGAGCTTCAGATGTTGCTGATGTAAGTGTTTAATGTTTCAAACTTTGATAAGTATACTTGATTTGATGATATTTGTGTACATGTATATCTTTCTGTCATTTATTATGAAGTCCAGTGGTTAGTGCAATGGATTTGTAACCCAGCGATCAGGGTTCGATTCCTGGTTGCGGCGGATCACACCCATTCATAAAAAAATGTGACAGCAATGTCATTTTTCCTCCACATGTTGAGAAATTACCAGTTCCTTGTGGAAGGGTATCTTAGTACTGGTTTGAATACTGTCCAGGAACATGCATTACTGTTAGGTGAATTGACTGCTGTATATAACTGAAAAATTTATGAAAAATGGCGTTAAACACAAATAAATAAAAATTTTGTTTCACTTTTACTGAAATGGCAATTTAGTGAAACTTTTAGATATTTTATTCTGAGCATTGAACTGGACTTGGTTCAGAGAATTAAAATATTTCAAGATATTGTTATTTCCTAAGAAGCTTTGTTTTACATTAATTGACATAAAAATTCTTACATATCTTATTCAGATTGAAGATCGACCTAGACAGAGTGCGGAAAATATTGGTAAAGCTGGTCGTCTACTTATCAGGTTACAAAGGTTGGTCCTTCAATGTGCTATGTATAAAATCATAACTTCATCCTTTTTTATCTATTATATAGTGTTGAAGGGACTTGGTTTTGAGAATATTTTTCTAAGAGTATTCACTGTGAATATGACCACTGACATTGCACTCTGGTCAGCAATGAAGCAGTATAATTTTACATTTACATTGATCGGCAACAGTATTAGTAGCAGTAACATTATGTTTTGAGTTCAAAAGATTATGCATTAATACAAATATTTGTTCAAATCTAATTGTCTTTACTTGATGAAGTTCTTTGACTTTACCCTGTGTCATAAAGGTTGGAAAAGTAACACTCATTCACTGTTGTGAGTTTGAAATTAAATGTTTATCAAATAACAGTATTAATCATATTGGACAACACCCTTTATAAGTAATATCCCATACATGTGTTTGTACTTTCTGCATACAGGTATGAAGAAGCCATAGATTGTTTATGTAAGGAGATTAAATTCTATGCAGCGGCTGAAAACTATGCAATGATATGCAAACTGGTACTGGCTGTTGTATTGCTGAAACTAACTCAGGGTGATTATGTTTCAGCTGAACAATTTTATAATTCAGCTATAAGGTATGTAAATTTTATATATTCCCTACGTATGATATTGTATCATTTGTTTGATAAACACACTACTTGAAGAGTCCACCTGGTTTATACAATTATATTGATTGACTTTAGGCCAGTGAGTCCCAGTTTTGTTTAGATATTTTTATTTTTGGAAACTGATTATTCAGCTTTCCTTAGCCATCACTTACTACATTTGTAGGTATGCATGAAATCTTATTTAGGCCTAAGTACTATGTTTATCTACATCCGCCATGCTAGTTCCCGGTTCATGTTGCTGTGATAGTCTGGGTAAGTTCAGTTTCCATGAGTGCTTTCAGTACTTTAATATAATTTGTATCCATTTGCAGTTGACATGATTTTAATACCTACCATTTCATAGCATCAAACTTGGATTTGAAAAAATATTCAGACTGTATTCCTAATATTTCAGTTACCCACAATTCCCTGACAGTGAGGAATCATCAGCTATATATGAGTTACTACAAGCTTATGATGGTGGAGATGAGGACAATGCTCGTAAAATACTCTCATTACCACTAATCAAATACATGGATAATTCTGTGAGTTCTCTCCCTTTAATGTTCTGTATAATTTATTAATGATAAAAAAACTCAAATTATTGTTATAGTCTGATGTTACTTGATACTGTATGTATGAAAAAATGTTTGAAAGAATTAGTAGATAACTTTGTAATGGGTTGGTTTAAATAAAATACTGATGACTTGTTCTTCTCACACTGCAGTGTTTCTGCCAACCCATTTTTGAATGGTTCAGTCACCTTGAAAGCCAACCCTGTTGAAATCCAGCACCGTGCCACTTTTTGCCTAGCTGAAAGCCTTTTCCTGGTTCTTTCGATGTCTCTTATAAATCAATCATGATAGTCTTTGCATTACTTTTTTATCACAGACCCAGTCTTCACGAATTGTTTTTAAGTACTGGACTTTCAGTCCAATGAAAATGCAAAATTACTGGACCGAATGAACCTTCAGTGGACCAAAAAGAGTTTACACAAAATTTCATACAGTTTGGCTAAAAAACATGTTTTTCAAGAGGGATAATCTTTTTGTTCTGAAATATGATCATATCATCACTTAAACAATTTACTGGACCGTCAGACCACTGACCTTTTCAAATTTACTGGAACGATGGCCATTTTAGTGGACTCAGTTCATGGACCAGGGCTAAATTCGAAGACTGGGCTAATTACATGGAAAAATGTCAGAAATTACTTTAACTAGTCTTTCAAAATTGTATCTCCGAGGTACCCTTAACAAGAAAACTTACACTGAATTTCATATTATTTAAACTTTATACATGTATTTTCCAATAGACCTTTTCAGTTAAAACAATTGAATAAACTTCATTGTATAGTTACATAAATTTCTTCTTAACAAAAGCACTGCATTACAGGTATTGGGCTAAGATCTTTGTCATTAAACAAGCCAGAATATCAATATTACTTGTCTTGAGCTTGAGTCAATGGGTTACAATGCAGACTGCTCCTACATTATACATATATATGTTTTAATGGTAATTGAGTTCTTGTGCTGCTATTTAAGTCAGATGTCTTCTAAAAGAAGACGAGTATTTGATGTTAGTGGATGGGCTGAGGGTATGATGAAGATTTGTACTTTGCTCCTTGCCTAAAAATATGATTCAATTATGATAAGTTTTCAATCATTATACACCCGCAAACAAAGTTTGAGAGGGAGTATATTAGAGTCACTGTCGGTCGGTCAGTCCGTCCACATAAAGTTTGTGGAGCGAACTACTTCCACATTTTTTAAGCTATCATAATGAAACTTGAAATATGTTATCACCATCAAGTGTAGATGTGCAAGACACATACCCAGCGAATCACTCATTGCAGAGTTATGTCCCCCTGAACTTAGCTATATAGTGTACTATTGCAGTATTTGTGTCAAAGCGGCGACGGGGGTATTAGTCACCTCTGTGACAGCTCTAGTTTCTAACAGTGTTGCAAATAAATGATTATCTTTTCGAATTTTAGGTCATATTGTAAATTGTGAAGTATTGGGATAATACTTTGAATGTGTCATTATTATTTTAGTTTGCCAAATTAGCTAGAGATTTAGTTATACCTGGTGGTATGAGAGTGGGTCGTGGCCAACAACAAGGAGGTGGAGCTACAGAAATGATTGACAGTTCAGAACCATCAGATGGCGGTCCTACACAACTAGATGATGATGAAGACGAAGGACTTTGTTGAACATTTGTAGAAATATAATTTATAGCAATTTTTTGTTTATTATTTGTTAATTTATTATGAAGAGTATAAAGCATTTAGGGAAGTTAATATTCATTAAAATAATTATGACCCAGTATTTTGAAAAGTTTATTAAGGTCTATGCAAGTCTGAGAATAATGGTTATTTTGTTTTGCATTCTATTTCTTAAAAGTCTCTTGTCAGTCAAAAAATGGGGTAATGTAGCATCATGATATTGTTTATTTATACCTATACAAATTATTTAGGTGTTGATATTATGTAACATTTTTATGGTTGTTGGTTTTTTGCATACTAAGATATTCCTTTAATTAAAAAACTTGGTCCAGATGCTTTTAATCTTACCTTTCAGACAGAGAAAGATTTAATGTTTTTGAGAATGTTAAAATGTTTGAAAATGTCAAAGCCAAGTCCATTCCAGCTTATAAATTATATAAGGTCCACCAATGACTGGTATGATATACACATTGAAGCTCTTGGTTTATTTTGAATGAAATCTTTATGATAATATTACAATGCCAGGAACTCCTTGTTCCATGATTGACATTCCTTATATTTATCATGATTATATTTGTGTTTGTAATGTTTTGGTTGATTGTTTATCATTTTCATTTAGTCAATGATGTCTTAATTTTTTTAAAATTTATTTGATACAGTTAATCAAGTGTATATTCTCATAACTTGAATTTACAGTACAACCTCTGTTGAGCAACACCCTGTGAGAGCTGCAAATATTGGTCGTTGTTTAGAGGTTGTTGCTCTATAGATGTTAAGTTTATAGTAAATATCAACTTAATTTTGAAGGTGTTGTTGTACAGAGATTGTTGCTGTACAGAGGGCCGCTCTGGAGAGGTTTTACTATATACATTCTCACCTTTTTTCTTAATGTTTTGCAAATCTGAAGCACTGTACTTAAAAATGTTGGTAAATTTTGTGTGTTTGTTTATTTTTCATCTCAGCAATAATTTTGATGGGTATTTTTCAATTGCTTTTACTTTCAAACTTTGATAATGAAATGGTCTTTAAACTTGACAATGTGGGAGTGTTATGATTCAACATTTTTTTAACAATGTGGGAGTGAGATGTGTGTGTGTGTTTTAAGTTATAATTTGACAAATTAAGTCTTTGGCAGGTTGGGATAGATGTGTTTCATTCTGATATGCTAATTGTTTAACCTTATTGTTCATACATGTAGTTTGCTAATATTATTTCATTGTCTATTATACTTTTATCATACATATCTTACGGAAGAATTATCAAATATTTTGTACAGAAATGATTCAAGAGATTTTCTTATAATTTACTTAAGATGTGAAATTTCTTTCCCATTTACATTAACTACATGATGTTGTATACAACATTTTAACATTTTGTTTTGCAATTAAAATGTCTCTGAATGTAAACTTTACAAATTTTAGTTTCCAGATTTGAGCAAAATTGATTGAAACTAGAGATGTGTTTAGTCATATCATAGTGTATAATTTATGTTCTTCCTAAGTATCTGAGAGAATTTCAGTTATCATAACTCATTGATTAACCAGGTTTATTCAAGTGTTCTTGAAAAATATTGAATACAACTGCATTAGTTTACTCTGTATACCCGGTATATGTTCATGTAAACTTGTTTGTACAGATCTGTCAGGTATGTTTACTGATGTTTTTTTCAATTACATGTAGGTAAAAGATTTATAAGTCTGGAAAAAATTTACAACTGTTATTATGATATTTGTTACTTAGTATGTGATGTTTTAACACTTTCATTGCATAGAATTTCCTAGTTGATTTGAGTTGAAAATATATCTTACATACTTTTGATTAATACCATTTTCTATTTGACTGAGATGTTGTTTATGTGTTTAGTTGAAATATTTGCATATATAATCATCTTCAGAACAGGTTTGCTTTTGAGTCTATCAATCATAACTGAGTGACCATTCTTAAAACTCAATCATCTGATTGGTACCGGTTGTTGTTACTTTAGTCTAAAAACTGATTCCAAAAATACTATTCCCAGGTGTTTTTTACAAAGAAAGTGACACTGATAGTCAATGTCTTCCCCCCCCCCATAAAATAAGCTATTCCCCCCCAATCTATTTCCCCTATTGGCATTGTGAATATTTCCCAAATGTGCCTCTTTCATTTAATTTTCCCCTTTCACTAGCACCCAGCATCTTTCCTATTTCCTAAAAAAAGGCTTTTCCTAGAGTTTAGAATTACAATATACATGTATCCATTGCTTCTTAGTCATATAGTGTTAGATTTTTGGTAGTTTCCTATTATTACAATATTTGAAATCATGTCTGTCTCAATATTGTAGTTACATGTACAGTTTTGTATCATAAATGTTGTGCAATACTTTGTTATTTGCGATTATTAGGGAAAACCAGTTTGTCGAATTTACATTGCATGTACATCTATTTGATTTTATCATTAAAATATGTGATTACGTTATTGTGTATCGATTGTTGATTTTCCATGGATGATAAAACTCATTTCATCTGTTATACTGTTTGAAATATAATTTAACTGAACATATACTTAACTTCTTAACAAAATTTCGAATATTGTAAAAATTATTTCTAAATCTTTTTTCTTTAAATAGTAAAATGTGACTTGAAAATGGAAACTGTAGACATGTACAGTCAAGCCTGTTACCTGTGTTAGCAGTCACCTCCAATTAAAGACCATTCTTTAAATAATGTCCTCCGAATAAAGCCACCTTCCAATAAAGGTCACATTTTGTCTTTCCCCAGAGTGGCCTGTATTCAAAGGTTTGACTCTAGTTGCTGTAATAAATAGGCTGTAAATCTAGTGCATACCCTTTCGCTGCAGACAAAATACTTGTAAGGTGAAAGAGAAGAAGAACACATCAGGTCATATATGTTTATTTTAGGTGCTGGTATGTTGTTTATAATACAGATTTCACTAATAATGAAACAACAGAATGTACAATAAGTATCCATACATGGATTGTATGTAACCTTATTCAATTTAATATTCTAACACACACTGACAAAATGTTAAATACAATCAAGGAAACTGTCCCCACTATCATGACAACGACCCTTGAAAATATTGTCCAGCATAATTGCCACACATTACAGAACATTCAACTCCAGTTTTAACAAATTACTTTGACTCTATCACACAATGAAGGCATATTGCAAGGCATTAAATCAACAATTTGATATTTTAATACATGGTTAATACACGTATAACAAAAATTACCAACTCCTCTATGCATTCAAATGTTACAGAATATATTTCTACTCAAATCAAATAAAAGCATAAACTGTGTATGATGAGTTCTTGTTAATTCAAATGATAATCTATAAATAAATAAGACTTTAATTTGCCCATTTAAATGTTAAACAAAAGCAACTCTGTTTAAATTATTTATCTTTTATCTATTATAATATGGGACATTTACTCACCATTTGTGTTAACTGTATGAAGTTTCCACATTATATTTTAAGGTATAATTTTGCTGACATCAAAAATTATGCAGAAACTTCACAAACTCTTTGCTTCAATTTAACATACATCGTAATAAATAAAACACTGCATAAAACACTGGCCATGTTGTTTGGCTCCCAGTCTGTATTACACGTTAAAAGCTCTTAAAAAACTTTTTGCTTACAAAATAAAAACAAGAACAAATTAATAATCAGAATCACCAATCTATGTATAGGTTATATTTACAAAGCAAGCTGTCACTGAATAATAAATCAGTAATTCTCTACTTGACATCCAGATAAGGCCATATAATATATTAAAAGGTTAAATATTACAGTGTTACAAAAATTTTGCCCATGTTGTTGAAGTTGAACTTCTTAGCAAATGTAAGAAAAACATAAAGAAACATTTCATGTCAACTAACAAGAGATTACTCTTCAGTTCATGTAACATAAATGATACAGTCAAACTTGCGCTAACCTAGCAGGCACCTCTGAATAAAAACCACCCTTTGAATAAAGACCATTAATTTAAAAAATGTCATTACTTATTTCGAATGAATTGACCTCCAAATAAAGGCCACCTGTCAATAACGGCCATATTTTGTCTTTCACAAGGGTGGTCTTTGTTAACAGGTGTGACTGTACATTAATTGTTAATTACCCTCAGTGATGAAGTATACTGTATGAAGTATACTGTATCACATACATAAACTATTATATTGACAGTCATTTTGTATGCATTGTAAATCATTACAATGATAATCCACAATTAACATATCTTAGGAAACAAAATACAGTTTCACTTTCGGGTACGGTAATAAATTTTACTAGTGTCAAACAATTGTTGAAACAAGAGTTCATTCAGGTTAAACAAAATTACTAGATAGAATGCTAAATAACAATTCAATTACCATTTAACAAAACAAAAAAATAAATACTGCTTCTACTACACAGGGACAATCAATTAAGACAGGTTTAGTATTCAATAATGGGAAAATCAGTAAATATTAGTAAAATTACCAGTAAAATGAATAGTAATAAATGGATTCAGGAATTTCTAGTTTCTACATCACTATTTCAGTTAAGATAATATTTTTCCAAGTTTTACGCCTGTATTAAGAAGTATTTCAGTTATATACTGGCGGGGACAGTTTTCCTGGATTCAGTACCAGTACTTGCCCTGTTCACCGCAAGTAACTGCCAACTTCTCCGTATGAATGATCAGCTATGGAGAACAAATGGCCTTATTTTGATCTGATGGTTTCCATCAAATCATCACAGAAAACATGAGCTATACCAATGATTTGAACTTGTGAGCTTGAGGTCCATAAGTTTAATGTTCTACCTATACAACTATGTACCATGTACTGGAAGGTGGGATTTCAGTTCCTCGTCTATTTAAATAAAGATGACAATTATTTCACAGAATTAACTTACAAAGGCATAAGTTATCAATTACTATTTTTACAGTCTGCAAAGTCTTGAAGAACAACTGGAAGTGATACACTGTTCAAGATGTTGAAACAATGTTTTAGAAATACAAAAGCATGACACTACATCAAGGCATGTTGAAATTTTCATTTCACTTTATTTATCAACAGACTTATATTTAGAATTGACAGCAGTAAAAATGAAGCTAACTGTACAGTGGACTTTGCTGTGATGTCCACTCAGTAAATAATGTAATAATAATATAAATTATTGATTTAAGCCGCAAAATAGATACAATAATAAAAAGTACATAAAAAACTAATTTTGACAGATCATATCAATTATGCAATGCTATTTGGTACATCTAACAAGAATGAATAAAATAAATTCGTGTCAGAATATAATATCAGGTATTACAATGTACCTGAATTCAACCAGATTTTTCTAAAAAATAAATGTGTTTTTGATAAAATATGACAAGTTCTAGTTCCAGTATTTAAAAGAAAAAAAACCTAAAGCAAATACAATTCTGTATGAAACAGATCAACCTTGTAACAGCAGTTACTTCCCTTAGATAACTACGGCTAGAACAGACAGTATCATGTTGTACTTATGTTTCCTTATGTTAGCCAACAAAAATACAGCAAAATATTAATGCACAAAATTCATGAACATAACTGGTTATCAAAATAGAATGCATTAATTACAAAAAGCAACTATCTCATATACTGAATCATAAATATATACTTATCACACAAACGAACCACATTTATAAAACTATCAAAAAATCTAGACAAAATTTATAAATATTGCAACTGATTATACAGACCCCATTCCTTTATAATGCTAGGCTCAATATATGTTAGAAATTGATGTAAAGTGAACTCTTCATGGAGGAGATAAAAAACAACAGGATGAGTAAACTAATTTGTGCCAAAAATCATAGCAAAATAAAATTTCAGTACTACATTTGAAATACAATGTAGCACTTGTATCAATATATAAATCATCACTCTGCCGGTTAAGAGAATTTTTTCAGCAGTATTTCCATAATATTGGGTTTGCTGATGGCTTCATATCCAGCATTGTTAAGAATCATTATCTTCATGTAGACGATAAAAACTTTATGGTTTAACGAAAAAATGCTGAGTGGTGGGTGAATAAGTCGAGACAGACTAGTGTTTTTATAAAACAGACAAAAACGTGGTACCATGCATTAATTGAGCCTTGAAAAAACAAGTCATGGAAACCATTAGGAATGGAAGGATAACTTTGTCACTTGTATGAATTTACAGTCATTATCTACATGTAGTGTCCCATGCAAAATGATTCCATTGTCTTTAGTTAAAGCGTTTCAAAGCGCCACATTGTTCTGAGAAATGAGAGCCCCATTGTCTTGAAAAGCAGCAAGTCATTTGATTGTTATATGAAATACGATATTCCAGCACTTTACTTGTCATCTTGGTATTATTAAACTCCCTTATAATGAGACAATTTCAATGATTGACAACATTTTTTACTTATGACGCATTTAATGACAACATCTGAAAAATATGAGGAAAATATTAAACAATGCTTATAAAAGGAACACACAATTATCGTGCAATATGGAATGTGACTTTAATGATAATGTACATAAAATGTTTCTATAAAAAACAGTGTCAAAAAGTTTAATATTGAAATGTATAATAATGAATATGAAATATGAAATGGGATTGACCATAACATATGTATATGGTACAATTCAATGAATAATTAATACACACATTTTGCAGAATGGAGATTAAACAAGACAAAATTACCAAAACATTACAAAATATAAATGTTATCAGAAACTAAAAGGTGTACTAGACAGTCACATACAAATAATCACAACAAATTAATCATTTAACGAAGAAATTTATATCTAAGCAATTATGAAATTTCAGATTTTTTTTATTATATCTGTTGAAGTTCTTGAGTGCTAGTCATGGGTCAATGTTATACAACAAATCAAATAAAATCATATCTTTGTTCAGTGACTGCAACCAAAATTCAAATGAACCAATGGGAGTTGAAGTTACATTGCACTAACCAATCAAAGGTCTTGTACCATACAACCCAATGTATTGCATTTAAGTTATTTAATATATATGCCATTAAAAATGCATACCGTTTTTAGATTGATGTTCATTCATGAAAAAAACATACAATTAAGGTTTTAAGTATATAAAGAATAAAAGCACTTGAATACATTAGAATTGTGTACATTTCATACTGACAGGTCATGACTAAGATTTCAATGAGACAGTGCCTCAATCTTGTAACTAGTAATAATCCAGATAACATCATTTGTGAAGTGAGAGTAAAAAGCAGTTTGATACTTGTTGGTATTTTATACGGAAAAGTGTCAGAAAAGCACCTTTTATACCAAAACTTCACCAAAATGTTAAAAATTTAACCACAAGATGAAAATTGATCAAGTAATCTAAATAATGCAGATTTAAACACAGTGCATAAGCTTTTAGTCCACTGATACTTTCCTAAATTTTAACAAAAAATTTGTTGTTGACAAATAAACAATGTTGACTGGATAGTTTTAGTAAATAGTGGTAAACGATCAGAATTTCCTCAGTTTCTATCCCACGATTTTATCCATTCATTTAAGATGATTACCGGGATATCATCAATGTCACTATTATTATGAAGCGAACTATTACAAACACTGTGTGTTCCGCTTCACTCCTTTTTTGTTGTTATTATTATAAACACTGTGCAGTATATCGCTGAACTTTTCAAAATATGTCATGAAGTCAATACTAAAACATTAGAAAATGTTGTCTTTTCCGCCATGATAAATTTTGTTGGCTACCATGAATGAGTAGTACAATGAAAACATGTACATTATTTATAATCAGAAATAAATTTTTTCATAAAAAAAAACAACGATTTTTTTCTACAAAATAAAATAAAGTTTGAAAAGAAATATATTAATAAATATAAAATGAAAGCAATACACTTGTTCATGTATTTCAGATAAAAACGGCTGATCTATCTATGTACAATATAGTCTAATATATAACATATAAATTTTCAATATCAATACATATTGAATGCATCCTCAGTTCCATACGATATGTTCACCAAGGTATATCACACATAACCCCAAGATCATCTGTCTTCCATTACAAATCAGAGAGTAAGAAAAAGAACATCTACATAAACATACATATATTTATGTAATATAAATTTATATAAGTCTAATTTTTATATAAAAATTACTTTGGCGAATAAAAATATAAGTAACAATGTAGTTCTCAAAAAAGTAAATTCATGGAATTTCCTTGACTACTAATAACAACACAAGACAGGTCACAATATAACACAGCAGTCATTTTTAAACTTATCTTCATCGCCTCCGACTGGTGAAGAAGTCGGGGCAGAAAATCTCCTTAAAGGGCCACTGTCTGATATAAATGTTGGCGGTCTTGATTGACCAGAATTAACATTGTTATTATTGTTCTTAACGTTTTTACCATTCTGCGTGTTATTCTCCTTTTTGTTAGCGTTAGCGTTTGGAGAAGAGCTAGCACTAACACTACCACTACTGTATTTCTTGGAATCATCGTTCAAACTGTGCAAGAAAAGACTTTGTACTTGAGCATCGAGACCATTACCAAATTTGTGCGTCTCTGAACGTTGTTTTTTCAAATCGGCCAAAGTGCCGGTTCCTGATCCTGTTGGATATCGAACATTTGAAGAATTTTCATTTTTATCACTTTCACCTAACATGTCTATGCTTCGTCGCTTTTGTGACTCTCGCTTTTTCTGGAATGATGGTGTTCTGGAAACTCCAGCCCCCGATTGCAACTGTTTTACTTGAGGATTAGGGGCCACAGCCGGTTTATTTTCAATTTGAACTTCCCGACTATAGGGTCGGCTATCTCCTGCTTTGTGAGGTTCACTTCCTTGCGGTGAAGATGACCCTCCTTGTTTAGACCCAGACTCTGCACGAGTCAAGTGAATATGTATTGGTTCTGGTTCCCGGCTGTTTCTCGGTGAATCTGATTTTCGGGACTCATTTTCTGCATTTCTGCTTCGCTGGGAATTTCCATGTGCTGCTGATGGAGCCACATGTTCAATGTCTCTGTTTCTAAGTGAGTCTTTAGTTTGTTCCTTTAATTTAGGCGGTGCCGGTGCGGAACTCTTAGAATGTTTAATTTCAGGTTTTTCCGACCCCCGTCCACTGCTTTCTACTCGACTCTTTGAAAAAGTATCTGACTCGTCTTCTACAATGCTAATCTTCACATCATCTATATTAGTGGCAGGCAAATTTTCTTTATCCTCATCCTACAATGATGGACGATGAAATGAATAATACAGGAAGGACAATTGTAACTTTAAAAGGAATGAGGCCAAAATTTTAAAAATAGCTGAACAGATGTCTGCTGATATTGTTGTTTACAGAAAATCATGGTCAGTCAACCTAAGTGGTTTCCATGCCAATACAAACCTGTTTCTACGCATCAAGCAAGAAACAAACGATTTCCATCTAGAAGTGTGAAACATTAGTAAATACTGGACATTAGAAATAAACCCCTCAGTCATTGGCCATAGGGATAGAAATGACATAGATATCAACTTATGACCTTACCTTATCAATGGGGACTTAAAATAATAGGGGACATCTTTAATCTTCCCCTGTTTAATACATACTCATACTTAACAGACTATTCATGAAGTATGCAAGAATAGTTCAAGAAAAATTCATGATTTCAGGAATTCCTTTTGAAGATCTATGTATGAATTAAAAATTTGTACTCTTCTTTGTCTGATAGCAAGCAATCAAATCATTGTTTTCTTTTCTTTTTGATAAACAACAAAAAACTTACCATAAAATCTCCAATTTCATCATCCTCGTTATTCAAACTCCCACCAAATGGATGTAATGCCTCTTCTTTGGCTTCCTTCTTGAACAGAGGGCGCTTTTCTCCACGCATACTTGTCCGTCGCATTGAGGCACTGAAATACACATACAAGATGATTGAACAACAAAATCACTTGGATGTTGAGAAAGAAACGTACTTCATATTATGATAAAACACGCATGTCTGATGAAGATTCACTGGACAAACTTAATGTAAAGGGAAGACTCTATTATCGGGATCATGGTATCAGTAAGTGTTTAAAGAATACTTCTCATGACCAATATTTTATTGTAAACAAGTATTGGCACCTTGTGAGGTTTGGCACTGATACAGACATTTTGGTGGGATTATAAATGTCATTTAACATTTCGAGGGTTCAGTGCAACAGTGTCCTAACTCATATTGAAATAAGAACAAGTTACAACAGTGTTGCGCTGAGCCCTTGGAGTAAACACAGAATATTTAACAAGAAATAGTAGTTCTAACATGAGTCTGAATGAAATATGGACCAAAATGAAGCCAACAAATGTGTAACAGTCTTTGATGTTTTGAAGAAAATAAATAAGAATGTACATTGTATGTAGAACCCCAAACAGATATGACAGTTATGCTATATATCTATCAACAATGTAATAATGATTAATGTTAATGATACAAATTGACATCAGGTCTAAAACAAACACAATATATCAGCTGGAGCTGCTGGACAGACAAATTATAGGTTAACAACACAAGTTACATGTATCTAACATTAATCGTAACTGGCCATGATAACAGGCCATGATAATTGGACATGATAATTACGGTAATTCAGGAGGGTTATAAGGACAGGAATACATGCCAGCACTTTAAGACTCCAGACAATCAGGAATGTATGCAAGAGCAGTTTTATAATATGACAAAACTGGAAATCAATTCAGCATAGAACAATACACAATTAAAGAAACAAGCAACTGTTTAAGTATTAAATCAATTAGGAAACATTGAGGGTTTATTAATATGATCAATTAAAATTATATACAAGTAAAACTCTATCTATAATGGTTTCGAACATTCAATTACTGGCATGCATGATGAGATAACATATGGAATTAAAAGGAATGTACTTAATTACTAATTCAATACACATGCAGTTTGCCAAAAACCCACCCAAACTCACACATGCAACAAAATGCATGTGAAGAGTTGTCGTAATAAGTTAGATAAAACTTATATTATTCACATGTATTAGGGATAAATATTTCATATACAACTTATAACAAGCTGCACGTACGAAAATAAACAGTAATTAAAAACACCAAATTTAGAATAAACATACTGTATTGAATTACTCACAGGAAATTATTAGTAGGAATAAAACCAATTAAAGTTAGGACTATTATGCAATTAAGAACTAAATGAGTTATACAGCACTTATTACTATCTATTGAAATAATTTAAAAAACATGCAGGGATCAGAAACTCAAAACTGAGTTTATCTTTTAACATTTAAAACATTTCAATAGGGAAGCTTAAATAGATTGTTGTCATCATCATCATCATCATCATCAACAGCAACAACATACCAGAAAATCAGGAT
Source organism: Lutraria lutraria (assembly GCA_964023205.1). NCBI lineage: Eukaryota > Metazoa > Mollusca > Bivalvia > Venerida > Mactridae > Lutraria > Lutraria lutraria. Next base: position 7,796,133 of record OZ026839.1, on the reverse strand, counting down.
ATTTTAATTACTAACTAGTCAAAGATTTTCAGAAGTATAAATATTGGAAAAAGTGTAAACCACTTCCATCATTCAATAAACTTCAAAGTAAAACAGAAAGTGAAATATCTATCAGATGTGACCTCTGTAAGGATGCTTTAGCACATTTATGACAAGTAGAAATAGCTGAGCTAGCACTCAACATGCTATTTTAGTTTCATCTTTACTTGAGATACATGGAAACGCTATTATAGAACACAATATGTTAAGATAATATAACAACAACAAGAAGGTAACAACAATATGAGAAAACACAACAATTTAATTAATCAGAAGGCAACACTGAAACATCAAGGAAATGTCAAAGAAATGAAGAACTGTTGAATAATTCTGAAGTAATAATTATTATAAAAGATTACAAGTCATTACGGTACTTCAAAGCAATAAAGTTATTCCGACACCTCTTAACTTAAACATGAAATGTTCTTGTACTATTATTGGGGACTAATTTTAATACTGCCATTTAAATACTATACATGTAAATGGACATGTGTTAACAATCTTCATAGTTCTGAAAGTGGACTTATTAAATCATCCAATAAATAATCAAAGAATTTATTCAAAATTAAAAAAATCCAAATTCTTATGATACAATATAATTCATTCACCATCTACATCAAAACAGCATTACATGTACATGACTGAAAATATGTACCTTAGTTGGAATATATGATAGCGAAAGTGTGTTATATTAAACTGCCTGGTTTTGATTCCATAATAAGAATATAATTTCAAAAAGATCAAAATATATCTAAAACACTGCAATGCTAATGGCTAAAAACAACTCAATAATGAGAATTTAACATTTTCTAACTGTTTTAAAGGGCTATAACTCATAATTTTACCTTCATACTATATTTAAGGGCTACAACTCTTGAGACAATATAAAAAATATCATATTATAACACTCTCAAATGTTTTAATAATTACGAAGTTTTTGTCAAGACTATGATAATCAAAGATTCTAATTTAAGACAGAGAAAAAGACAAAAACACCAGTCTGAATGATACAAGTACAAGAAGGGACGGTTAAATAAGTAACATGCATCATTCAATGTCTACCAGTAGTAAGATGTAAATGAAATGCATGCATTCTTATAACCAAAACAATAAATGTTATGTTCCTCTCATGAAGTTTGATTAAGTTTCCACTACTTAGTATGAAATATAAAACCTACGGACAGATGTTTTATTTTTTTTAAATCATTCCCAATCAAGGCATGTCAGCAATGAAAGTGTTACACATTAGATATTTTAAGAAAACGCATTCACATGATGAAACAACAAACTACATGTATTATTACTATATATGTATGTATATATGGTTCATCAGACAAACCTTAGCTAACTGACCACAGTATGAGAAGATTGGGATAATTGATAACTAGAAAAATGATAAAACAATCAATCCTGAGTTAGCGACCACCTGTGTGTAACAGTCAATCTTTACTGACCTTTATTAACAGGTGACCTATATTCAAAGGTCAAGGTTTTTTTTAAGAATGGCCTATGTGCACTGGGTGGCCTTTATTTGGAGGGGGGGCGCTAACACATGTTTGAATATATATACCGTAGTTCGGGTAGTAAAAGCAATTATTTTTGTCTTTTTTTCTATACATGAAGTCAGCAGCATAAGGTTTGACTTGATGTCACAAATGATCACAAACAGATACTTATATAGCATACAACAAACAAAGCAAGACTATAAATATGAGATGTCAGTAAAAAAAACTTTGATCAGACCACGTAAAACTTGCAGCTCCAACGTTAAGATTTGAATTTTTGAACTTTTTCCGTGAAATGTTGAATTAATTGGCCACATGTCAGGAGTGAATTCTTGAAGGAATAGCGTGTTATAAAAATGCTCCAGCAGAAAGTCAGAAAAGTCAATCAAATCTTTAAAAATTGTTAAAATGTTTTGGAATACTATCCAGGGACCACAAAAAAACATGATGATGAATAGTGTAACCAAGGAATAATACTCAAATTTGACATTTTCTGTCAAATATGATTTTTTTTCGCTTAGCAATTAAATTTAAAAAAAAAATCAAATACTCAAGATTTTATTTAGATTAAAATATATTTTTTGTATCATTCTTCAGTTCTTCAGCACGAAGACTGAATTTATAGAATTTGTTACGGAAGGAATATCATTTAAAGCATTAGTAAATCAAAAGAACGAGGAGCCGCATATTTTGACACGATCGTTAATACCTTGGAGGAATCAGTGATTGTTTCATGGATGAATTAGATGATCTGTAAAATATGTACCAAAATGCCAAATACAGAAATAAACTGTCACAGCATCTAAATATACTATACTAAATTACAGGCCATTGTCAATCATAAAAAAGAAAAGTATGTGTCGCATAGCAACAGAGAACTAAAGCAACAGATCCTTTTTGTACCATTGTCTGTTAGAATCTGACGTATAGATAATTATAGAACTATAAAACAACCATTTACATAGATATATATTATACTTGATACCATAAACAATCTCTTAATTATTTTCAAGCACAGACATACCAACACATAAATACAAAACAATGAGAACTTTTTCGAATTCTTTCAGAATGAGGAGTGTATGGTTGTTCTAGTATAAATAGAATCATTTGCTTTTAGTCTAGTGCTCTGAACAACATTTAGTTCTTCCAAGAAAATGAATGCTGCAGCTGAATACAGTGAAACCTGGGTATAATAATTTATTATGACCTCTACAAGTATGAAGACCATATGAAGTGGATATTGATCTATGATGTATAATATATCAACCTCTGATTAAGCACATGTTGTGAATGAACACCATATTTTGTCTATTACCCGGTGAGAGTGGCAGAGCCTTTGTTCACAGGTTCGACTGTGCAGTACAACCTCTCCAAAGTGGCCCTCTCACAGCAACAACCTCCCATAAACAACAACAGGATTTTTTCCCACTGTACAATTTAACCATTAATTTATCCTCTCCTATGAGCAACAACTTCTCAACAACAAAATGTTACTACTCCCAAAGGGTGTTGCTTTGGAGAGGTTGGTAGAGTCAAATGGCAGAGAAAAGAAATAATCTCTAAACACATTTGAGATTTATTCAGAGGTTAAAATAGTGGGGCTTTTTTTACAATGGTCCTTATCAACAGGTCATCACAAACTCAAGTTTGACTACATGTAACATTGGCGTTGCGCTGTTTTGTTGTACATCTTATCTTAAACTAGCAAATAAACAATGTAAAAGAAACATTATTTTGTTATGTACTGTAGTGAACAGTCAAACCTGTAAACAAAGTTCACCCCTGGGAAAGACAAAATGAGGTCTTTAATGACAGGTGGCCTTTAATCAGAGGTCATTTTGTTCTAAATAATCAATGATTGTGTATAAAATAATGGCCTTTTTTCACAAGTTGGCTTTTTTTCGGAGCTGGCCCACAAACACAGGCCTGACTGTACATACATAACATAATACTGCCCCTCATTGACTTTCCATTGACTAAAATCTAGTCCACATAATATCTCATGCTGTCGTAAAAATGCAACAATACGGATCTAAAAAACATAAAACATCTTGAGGAGACAAAAGTTAAGCATGCCCTTGTCAAAATACATTATTAATGATACAAGACAATTACTAGTAGATTATTCAGTACATTTCAAAATTAGATTATTGTGTAAAACTGAAGATGGTTCTTATAATGGAAGACATTTTTAATAGTTCAAACAGAACTTTTTTGAATGACGTATTACCAGTAATTCCTCACAAAAAAATCCTTAGCAGCAAAAACAAATTATTTTTGCAAGTTTTATTGTAATGTTTAAGACATGCATATTTCAAGTTAGAATGTTCTTAGAAAAAAATACAAGCTTTTTTCTGCTTGATTCCAGAAAAAGGCAAAATGACAAACATGCTTTCAGTTTGAGATATTTTCTAAATCGTAATGTTTATAAACTGAAACTCTTTTTGAAATATATAATGCATTTTGAGTGGTTTAAAATCGCAATGGTAACTAGAGAAAGGAAAAGAGTAAGTTCGGCATCATTAACTTGAGTCTAACCAGTGTCAATGTCGTAACAAAATACCACAATATATTTCATAGTTAGTATTTTTTAAATGGGAGAATTCTGATATGTCAGCATCCTAACTTAATCAAATAGTATCACACAATTGAAAATGTATGAACTCAGAACAAAATAATTGCACAACTACCATATGTGTGAGTAAAATTTGAAAAACAAATTGAACAGCCACACTTGCTACTGTTAAGTCTTTGAATGGACTGACCCACACTTTAAACAAGATGAATCCACTAATAATTCAAGGGTAGTCAGCCAAACTTGCTACTGTTAAGTCTTTGAATGGACTGACCCACACTTTAAACAAGATGAACCCACTAATAATTCAAGGGTAGTCAGCCACACTTGCTACTGTTAAGTCTTTGAATGGACTGACCCACACTTTAAACAAGATGAACCCACTAATAATTCAAGGGTAGTCAGCCACACTTGCTACTGTTAAGTCTTTGAATGGACTGACCCACACTTTAAACAAGATGAATCCACTAATAATTCAAGGGTAGTCAGCCACACTTGCTACTGTTAAGTCTTTGAATGGACTGACCCACACTTTAAACAAGATGAATCCACTAATAATTCAAGGGTAGTCAGAGTGTAAATTGCTAAATTATAAATGTCAACAAAATCAATACAATGACATTAGTATTTTGATATTTTAAGAAAACAAAAATGAGATACTGGCATCATTAATAGAGGCCGTAAAAAAACAATGTTCTCCGAATAAATACGGCTTGATAATCAAACCAATAAAATCACATGACATGAAATAATTCTTTATATTCTGAAATCTAATTACAAGTCACACAAATACTTCCAACATCTCTAAAGTCTAGCCAATTATCTAACAACTAGTCTTACATCATATGTCCGTCTAGCACTAACAAATAGCTTTATCAATATATTACAGTAAAAGTAGAGTAGCTGACCCTTAAAATCATGTGCCATTTTATCATGATTGGTCCTTTTAAAAAAGGTTTGGGGTTCAATCAGCCCCTGAATAATTTTTGAAATAAAGGGTTGCATTTTCTGCAAAGTGTGCACAATGTGGAAAAGGTAATATCTTGGATGAAAAAAAAGCAAGCAAGGGCGATTTGAAGAGGGAACCTAGATGGTGTCTGCCTATAATTCTGTCTAATGTCTGACAAGCATGTCAATAATATAATAGAGGTTTAATAACTTAGATTCAGAAGCTTACGTAAGAATCATCAGAGAATCTACTAGAATGTATTTCTGGCCCGTTCCCCCCCACCCCTCCGTACACCAGGAAATGATATAAGAACATCTTGAGGGCTCAGCGCAACACTGTCGTAACTTGTTCTTATTTCAATATGAGTTACAACACTGTTGTGCTGAACCCTCAATCTAAAATTCCTCTTTCTTGGCTTATATATTTTCAATTTTTCAGAAGTATGATATTGACATTGCTTGACAAGGCATTGTGAGATGATAAAGGCAGCTACATAACAAACTGTTTTCATAATACATGTATCATCTGCATAAATTTGTTTCAATATATTTACAGTGAACCATATGATTGTCATTTTATTATCATGACAAAATGCAGCAATGAACTGATTATAAAATTTGTTACTCAGTACATCTAAAATTGTACATTTTGAATTTTCCAGAGTTTTATAATTTTCCATGAGACAGAAGCAAATCATATCTTCCCACAGTATTTGATGTGCCATTCTTATTACCGCCCTCCCTGGCCTACATATTAACCAAAAACAAGTTGCAGAATGAAATTACTTCTGGGAAACAATGCACATTTTTACAGATACCAAGTACACTTTATGTAACTCTAGACTAATATCAGCTTACATTGCTTTAACCTGTACCAGTAGCTGACACTGTCGGTCAAATCCTATATTTGTACATACAAGGAAACAGGAACCAGCTGTGAGAACTGGATTGATTGGAACCAGTCATTCATTTCTGTCAGCAGAAGCAGTTAAAGAAAGAACTTTTCTTCAGAAAAGAAGTGTAAAATTCATTCTTTATTTCAAAGAAATATACATGAGCTTTTTAAACATGAAAATATTTGAATGATTTAAAAAAAATCTGATCAAGGGATTAAACATCTAAAAAAGGACAATAACAGATTTCAACTTTTTTTCAACATGTATATATTATCAATTAAAACATACTTATTCAATGGTTACAGCCTGGTTCCCGTTGTATATACAAATATAGATGATTAAGATACATTTATTGAAACAATACCTTGGTAAGGTGGGTAGTAAAATTAATGTAAAACTGAAAGATAAATACATGCATTAATTGATTGTTAGTGATATTATCTATCTATAAAAACACAGTAGTTTAACAGCAGCCGAATCAAGACATCATCAATGTAATAATCAAAGTTCAAGCCATGGTTTAAAATTGTAACCCTGAGATTGAAGAAAAATCGTAAATGTAAAGCCTTAGGGTTCTCATTAAGTTTGTAGTCAACAGGCCTAAAAGCTAGACTAACAGGCCCAGACTCATTTCTAAGCAGTTAAACTGGCATGTGGCCAGTTGTTATTAAGAATCCAGAAGCCTCTGGTTAAACTGACTCCAATTTAAGTAAAACCTGTGACAAAGACCACCCTTGGCAAAGACAAAATATGGCCTTTACTGACAGGTTGTCTTCATTCAATGGTCTTTTTGTTCTAGATAATCAATTTTAAAAAGAATGGCCTTTATTCACAGGGTGGGCTTTATACTGAGATGGCTGCTTACAGAGGTTTGATTGTTTTTGAAGAGCATTAATTGACCAGTGTCAAAACACCATTCTAAGTCAACATACTTTTAAAACCAAAATTTCCATTTTTGGAAATCAAGCGTGGAAAGTCTGTTCCATTGCGGCAATAAAGTTGTGAGTTGTCATACTACATATATATAGAGACAAACTTATTGCAATAATTTAGCAAGATAATCTCACATATAATATTCTGTAAAAATTGTGAAAAAAGTTCCTAAGAGGCACTGCAGGAGTTAGAATGTACAAGTAGGTAACTGTCATAAACCTGTATGAAAATAAAAGTGTATCAGTAACAATGCTGCCATGAATCTATGGAATGCAGTATCTGTAAGTTTTCATCTATCAAACTAAACCTTACAGAATTATGTAGACAATGAGTTCCTCAGAATTTGTAACACAAGAAAACTTTCAAATGGTCATAATATATCACTTCTCATCACTCTTTGAGTACCTGCTCTAAAGCCATATAAATTTCTACCACAGCTTTTGAGCATGATTGATAGACATTGGTAAGTGACAAGACTTCATTTTTTTGCATTGAATACTGGAAGGAATCATAGACTGAAAGGACTTGGACAATCTGAAGAAAATTCTGAAATCTTTTCTGTATGGGTAGTAAACTCTTAGTGATGATAATTTCAGGGTCCAATGATACTTAAACTGATGTACAATTTTAATTCAAAAATGGATTGAAATAGCTTTCAAATAGTTTTAGCAAATGGAACCGAAATGGGTCCAATACAATTTTTTATAACAATATTATCCCAAACAAAGAAGGACCATGTGCACTGTTCAATCAACTTTCTTACAAAAGCGCCAAATTGGACCTCTTGAAACATTCTTTTCTCTGTTTCCTAGATCTATCAGATCTCCTAAAATCCTTCAAGAAAAATCACACTAAGATCATTGTTGCCTTCTTTACAATATCAGTCATATGTCATCTAAGTCTCAATGATAATACAATAATTAGACACTGTTGATATGTATCTAAACATGGAGATACTGATCAGTACAAGTACATGCATAAACTCTAACTTAATCCAAAACTATGGTTTCATTACACAGTGTAACCTCCATACCACAGTCATCAATGGGAAGGACACATTGTCTGTTGTAAGCAGGTGGCTGTTGTTGAGAGATTATAAATAGAGTAAAATTTCAGATAGGGTGAAACAGGGAGTAAACATGGACTAAATAATCTTAAAAATTGCCCAAATCATTGAATATTCAAAATCCTGTCCTCATAGTTTAGTTTAAATGAACCAGTCCAGACAGAGGAATTCAAATGAACCAGTCCAGAAAGATGAATTTAGATGAACCAGTCCAGAAAGAGGAATTTAGATGAACCAGTCCAGATTGATTAACTTAAATGAACCAGTCCAGAAAGATGAATTTAGATGAAACAGTCCAGAAAGACAAACTTAAATAAACCAGTCCAGACAAATGTACCAAGACCAAGAAGTTGAGAAGAATTGTTTTAGTTCTGTCAAGACAACAAGTACAAATGAAATACATAAATAAACAAGCATAAAGAAAGAATTCAAGAATAGAAATATTTCAAATAAATATCAATGAAAGTATATTGAAAGCTATAACTGGTATACTTAGTGTTAGTATTATGAAGAATAGAACATCTGATGACAAATTATATCTGTAAGATGACACATTTTTGTTCATTTGCGGTTTAATGCGGCATCAACACTCAAGGTCATTTGTCAAGTTCTCTAGCTTGAGGTGGGTAGACAACTGACTGACTGAAAGCTTTATATAGATGCATGGACATCTTCCTCACATGAGAAGTTTGTTGAGCCCCGGATGGGGTTTGAACTCAGAGCAGTGAGGGGCTTTAATGATAGCTGGTCAGGGACCTTAACTGTTGGACTATTAAGACCCCTTCGTAGGATGATACTGATGTTAGTTAAGTAAATAAATACAACATATCATATTGAAAAAATAATTATAAATAAAATTGTAGAAAGATGATAACACTTTATTAACACACCAAAGTTTTTAAGAAAACTTGGAATATATGATCACCAAGCAAACACATTTCAAACAATAAATACTGCCATATTTTGTTATTTTTCAAGCTATCACTCCATCTATCATAGATAAAGCATTAAAAAGGCCAACAATGTAAGTGGAAGACAATGAAATGTTTTTCAGATTTACAGACCAGACAAGCCTCATAGATGATAATGGTAAGTGCAGAGAAAATATGCAACACCCAGTGAAGTATATGTATAACACAAGACAGTTCAGTAAAACTTGCAGGAAATATCATTAACTTGAATACACGCCTATATACAGCAATTAATTAATACTATGCTTTTTTTTTTTTTGGAGAGGGGGGGGGGGGTATTTTGTGACTTAATTTCTAGCTGACACAGTAGAGGAAGACCGTGGTATCACCACTGACCTTAATTAATCCAGCTGGAGAGTTTTCTCGTATGTGGAGATTTACACTCAGAGAAGCATTGAGATTACTAGTCAGAGACCATAATACATGGGATCATATAGACACCCCCTATTATGACAGGGGATCCAAGTCAAATCCAAGAGAGACAGACGCACAGACAGACAGAGAGAAATTGTAGAGACTGAGAGAGATTTACTAGAAATCATGTTTAGTATTCATATACCAGTATGCTAAGTCATGTCATAAATCAAAGAGATTCCTATAAAACATACCAAATGAATTAATATTTTATGAACTATTTATGTATATAAACAGACCTTGTGGCAACAGACACGGATCGTCTAACCCCTAATGCACAAAATGAATTTTAAAAAACACTACTCACACTGAATTTAGTTCTCAGTAATATTTCTAAAGACACGACAGTAATTGTCCAAGTTTGTTGTCTAGCAACTCCTGTACTGGTCAGAATAAAATTGTTTTTAAATAAAAAATTGGGCAACTTCTTCAAACTTTAATATCGATATACACTATCATATAAACAACATCAGAATTTAAGAGTACATTGTTCATCCCTCAGATAAAGCCAGACATAGTCCATGAAATAACTAATGAGACTTTGTCATGATATAGTCACATATATATCAGAAAACAGGATCCTGACTTCAATTCTAATTTAATTTGCCCTCATAAAATACAAATATACAATTTCTGCTATTACAGATAACAGGAAACGAAATGCTATATTTGATATAATGAAAAACATGGTAAGTATTCTCTGAAGACCGCAGGGAAATGATTTATTTCTGAAGTGGCTTAATACAGAATGAAATTATTAGTTTAAATCATACAAAACCATCTGCGCTCATATCATCTAGAATCATTAACAGTGCAAGATGAAGTGAATGGCATGCTCTTGAATTTTCATTTCATTTCAGTGGATTTCATGCCATTTTTCAACTATTTTTCATTTATCTATGACAGCAGGTTTACCTAACCCCTTTTTCCTGGACTGTATTCAAACCAGTACTAACTAATACCCTTCCACAAGGTGCTGGCAACTTCACCATGTACGGAGGAAAATCAACATTTTTGTCAAATTTTCAGAGAAGGGTATGACCTGTCATGACTAAGCTTCAAACTTGGACTGCCAGGATACAAGTCCAGCCAGGATACAAGTCCAGCCTATTAACTCTGGACCACATCCACAGCAACGGTCACACACTTAAATACCTACACTATATCTATCTCAATTAGTAGTATCGACTTTAGAGAATATAAGGCAAAAAAAGTGCCTTCACTTTGGTCTTGGTCAATTTTTTCATGCCGATAATTTCATTTTCATGTATATAAATATTTCATTGAGCTAAAAGATACAATTTAAATGAAAAAATACAGTTTTACTGGAACAAATCCTCGGATTGTTAGTGGAATTTTTTTTTTTTTCGAATGTAATACAATTCACATTCAAAATTTTCGTAATTCAAACTAAACTGACAATATGACTGTATATGTCATACTGGCCAACTAAACACCTTTTTGGAAGTTTTTAACAACATTTAAGAGTACTAATCCCCAGTCACATAGTCATTCATACTTCATGAATTATTGATGAACTATTCAGAGAGTATGCATGAACAGTTCAAGAAAAAATCATGTTTTCATGAACTCTATTCGAAGGTGGACATCAAGATCTTTTTCCAGCTACACTAAGTCAATATCTCAATGGAACATCTTTTTTACTACAAAATGTATATACTTAGATGATATATTAAGAAAATCTATAAACAAGAGCTACAATGGCTATGCTTCTAATATAATCAGTAAGCATGATGGTTGAACAGGGATCCTATTGTTACTGTGCCCTTGTGAAATAGTTAATTCATACTTCATGAACAATTCATTAGAAATGTGCAAGAAAAGTTCATGAAAAGTTCATGTTTTCTTGAATTCCATTCAAAGGGAATTTGAATAAGTAAAACTACAGGTTCTGTAATAAAGAGGCAACAAGGACATTGGTGTGGAGAAAATGTTTATCTCTCCGATTGGTTAATAAAATTAATTAAACATTACAACAAAATACCCAGAAAACTCCATTCCCGACATGCTTTACTGAACTATTAGCTGTTAGATGAAAGAAATAATACAGAATTAATCCTGTAAATTGGCACGCTGTTAATTCGGTTCACCGGTATACATTTATAACAAAAAAATACAGATATGTTGTCACCTGTGACCATGTGTAGTAGGTTTCTCGTTAAGAGAGCCATTAGAGCTATACAGTGACCCTGAGCTGGAATAATGGCTGAAATTTGAAAAAGCAGTTATGGCTACATGTATATATTTTTAATTTGCTTAATTAGTTTCTATCAAGCTATTAATAAAGTATTGAGTTTTCACAAATAACTTAGAGCCATGAGAAGTTTGTAATATGAGTAGAACAAAATTTTGTCTACAGATGCACTGACGGACCGACTGACCGACCGACCAACGGACCGTCACATGTGAATCCAATATAGCCCCCATATATACCATATCTGGGGGCTAATAATACAGAAGTTTTATGGTTAATCAGTAAGGTCTGGACAATTTTTAGTCCTAAACAAGAGCAATAAACCTTAACCCAGAACAATTCTATCCTGAAATACATACAAATCAGTCACCAGATGTTCACAAAAAATATATAATTATTTCTAAAAGAAGGGATAGAAATTTACTTATTTTAATTTACATTCTTTTGTACTGTAATTGGAATATGTTCTACAATAATTACAAACTTTTAATCGCTCTTTTTATAGTCAATTAGCTCAAAATTAATCAATCCATCTTCTATATTTTAATGTTGCCTTGCATAATATAAGACAAAGGCACAACATGCTGTGAATAAAGCAATTTCTATTTCTTGCTGTTGTTGTTGACAGTATGCAGAAAATTTCCTATAAAACAATTAAGCCTTTGAATAAAATACAATCTTGCATATCAACTTGATAGCAATTCTGCATGTTAATGGTAACACCTAAAAACCGCCATACAGCTTCTTTGAATACAGGCATGTAAAATTACCAATAATCACTAGAAAGCAATTAAAATACCATTAAAATCAAAAACAACTTATTGTCTAACATGGATAAAATAAACAACAATAATGTAGAACAAACACTGGATGGATATTCAGATTTTGTTCCTATATGACCATTTTATAAGTAAGACATTATTTTTTATCTATTGTAATAAATCGTTTGAAGAGAGAGTATGATTTACCGTAGTCATCATACTGTTTGCAATGTTTTAATGCATATGAAATTTATCATTGGTTACTGTGTAATCTATATGTATGTAGTTTGTTAACATAATTGTTATAAAATTGCTACATATTATGTATATACTTATATAATTGCACATGGTCCCTGTGTTATATTAATTGTATTTATGACATAATCAAACCTCTAGTTATCAACATGAAGTATAGATTATTAAGCATTTATTATCAAAAAAATATCAATGGCTTGCACATGAACATATGTAACAAACAGTCAATAAAAAATATTATTAACACACGCTTGAGCAACTGATATAGCCACTTCAAAAGAACTTCAACTCAGAGCTAAATTTGACAATAAAAATCATGTAATGCATTAGACGCAATGACAGTACATGGCACAAAAGATGATGATAAACTTTTTAAAAATAAAAACACTTAAACAATGCTCATAAGTTTGACAAATCAACAGGCAACAGTAATAATATATCTTTAGCTTAACATAAAAAAAATGATTTGATTGATTAAAAAGAGAGCAATATTCAAAACCTCGAATACTACACTATAATTACAATATTTCATTCCAAACTATGTGTATACAACAGTCTTCCAAAACCCATTCATTAGAAAAAAAACATCTACAGAACTAAATTCATATCTAATAAAACGCACATACTATATATTATATACTGTCAAACCTGTGAACAAAGGTCACCCTTGAGAAAGACAAAATGTGGCCTTTATTGACAGGTGGTCTTTATTCAAAGGTAGCTGGTGACACAGGTATGAATGTGTGAAAATGATTAAGTATATGATTGTATGCTTCACTTAATGCGTGATCAAACGCATGAACAGGTATATGATCTCATGTTAGATCATGTGTGATCCAGTATATAATCATGTATATGTTTGTAAGTTTGATCGAGTATATGATCACATGTATGATCGAGGATTTTGCGAGTGATTATCAATATGATCGTTGAGTGACAGCTTAAAAAAATCCATGAATGATGTACAGAGATACCTCTATGAATGACAATGGAAACAGCTTTGCATATCAAATAGGACGAGCCATAATTATATGTGTTAATATATGAACTTAAATATTCAACAAAAATTCTAAAAGGATTTAACGCATGAGTTCTGAATCACTCAACAGAGAGAATAAGAACCCTACTGTCTGAAAAGGATTTTTACCCATTTCCTTAGCTGTCAGATTTCTCCAATCCCTTAACAGATAGTAGATGTAGTAATGGTTATTTTGCAATGGAATAAGCAACCAAAAAAGTAACAACAAAGCCACGCATAGGGCAGAAGTCTAACGTGTAAAGCCTAAAAACAATTGGTTTATCAACAAAAACAGCAAACAAAGCCATTTTATGTGTCAGTTCCTGCAAAGCCTACACATATTTCAATCTAAGCTTAACATTCAAATCAAGAAAGTTGGCGAGAAAGAAACCTACCCGCGTGTGTTTACTCTTCTATTGCGTACATGATCCTTAGATCTACTGGCTCTATGAGTCTCCATTTCATCCTTTAAGTCGAGAATTTTCTGTTTAACGTCAGGATCTTCCGCTAAATCTGCAAAACACACAACATCAGTATTATCCATAAGAGACTAGATTATAATTAAGAAATTAACAATAACTACGCAACAAGAATTTTACGAGAATTTTGGAATTTTACAGCAATACTTAAAATTTCATATCAGTTACTAATCTGAATGAGAAAACAAATTCGGGCACATGAATAACAAAGGGAGCCAGCCCTTATGGTGCAAGTTCTTTGAGCCAAACTTTGAACCCAAGCCGGTGGGTTTAACTTTATAATGAAGATTCAATCATAGCTGATAGAGATTAAACTTTTTTATTTTGAAATCTTTAAATCCTTTCCTTCGATAGAACTAATAAAGGCCATCCTGTGAATAAAGGCCATTCTTTAAAAAAAAAAAATTATTGATTATTTAGAACAAAATGATCTCTGAATTATTTGAAATTTACTTTAATTTTCATGAAATATCAGCTAAATCAAAATTGGCATTTCAATTATCCCTCCAAAGCCATATATTCCCAAACTAGAGCTTGTCACAGACATGACGAATACATTTACACGCCACTTTGACAGACCTGTTTATGTTTTGTCTCATACTTTGTCATTCAAGTGTGACCTTGACCTTGCAGTTACTGCCCTGAGTTTTACGGTTTTGCACACAACACACCAGCCCAGACAAAGCCAACTCAATATTTAACCTTCAAGTGTAACTCTTATAGATACAGGCCTGCCTGGTTCTTGTGCACGACACACTGTCTAATGTAGTCGAACAATCATGCCAAGTTATTTTAAAATCCACCAACAAACAACAATGTTACAGCCTTGACAAGAAATGCGATGGGACGGGACAATTTATGATTCCAGTATAATTAATTTTGCACATATTTTTAAGAGAGTCTTCAACTTGTTAAAAGTGGTCATAATACATTGGAGCTTAAACCAGAACTAGGCATATAATTAACCCTTTTCAATTTATCCTTAATTAATCAATGAACAAGGCATAGATACTTTTTATAACACACAAAGCAATCAGTATAAGTGATTTAAGTAATAACTAAATTTATTTTTAATTAGAACTGAAAGCTTGACACAGGCATGACGAATGTCCCCACATACCAATTTGATACAGATGTGTTAATATTATTTTGGCCCTCATCACAGTAAAAGTACATTTTTTTGTCACTTGCCACTTACAATAAAGAAATTGGATTCCATTCAATGAACAAGCGAGTTGTAGCCTAGACAAAGCAAACCCAATATTTGACCTTTGACCTTTAAGTGTGACCTTGATTATAAAGGTACGGGCCTGGTTCCTACCCACAACACACTGTCTCATGTAGATGAATAATCATGCCAAGTTGTTTTGAAATCCATTAGTGAACAACAATGTTACAGCCCGGAGAAAAAATGGGATGCAACGTGATGTGATGGAACGGGACATTTTACATGATTCCAGTGTAACCCCACCACTGATAGCGGGTGGGAGTATACTAAAGCATTGTGACACAGCCAATTGATTGAAAATTAATGAGAATCTGGAGAAAATTTACTGATAAGATAAATCATACGAGAGAAAAAAATGATGTTACAACGACAATTTGAAAGCAAGCAACATCACAACTTATGTCTGGAAAACACAACAAGTTATAGCTATCACATACATTAAAGCATAACTTGAACACTAATGTGTTTTCTGGGACTTGTTTATCCCATGGCAACTATTCTATCGTAGATTGACAGACAAATATTCCTTAGTTTCTGGTTCTCAGACTTATAAACCAATTTTCTTGAAAGCTATTCATCAAGCCATCCCCACAATGAATCAACAACAGTTAATAAATCATTTCCATGACAACCTAAGGTTAAAGTACGCTACAAAAAGCTATTTATTCAACCAATATTCCAAGCTTATACCCAATATTAGATAACTTGAACCTTATTAATCCTTTAAAGCTTACTAAATGGTGAATGAATTAATGTCAAACACAACTTAATTGTCTTGAGTTGTGGCTTACACTTATATATTTCACAATTTTCTTCTTTCATATTTCCTTTTTAAGCAGAGACCAAAATCTTTTGGGCTACAATGAATAGGGTTTTCCTCCATGTTTTGGGGAAGGCCCCTTGTCCTTAATATGGGGATGAAATAGCGGCCTGAACCCTCTTTTAGGGAAACATTCTCGACTGAAACCAATTCGGGGTATGGAGTTAATTGGAAATCTTGGAAAATTGCATGATTTCAAAGAAGTTTTCAGAGGGAAGATGCCCTTTACTGACTACAACTATATTATAAAGAAAACCCCTGTAGGGCCTGCTAGGATCTCAATTCTGAGAAATCCAGACCTACTGGTTTGATTTCTATGACATCAGATACTTACCAAATGGAGTTTCCCCTGATCTAGTTTTAGCATCAATATCACCACCACTCTTCACTAACAATTCAATAACTTCAGGCTGAAATAGATAAAACATCAATGCTAGTGTGATATGTAAACAATTTACAGCACTAATAGTAATCTAACAGCTCTATTTTCAGAATTCAACTGTCAGTATTTCTTGGATTTTAGAATTTGAAGATACATAAGTATTCATATATTTGAGACATTTTCCATTAACAAAGTCATACAACTTTACAAAAAGGAACATTGAAATTGTGATTCCATAGACTGTATCATCAAAATTAAACACACAAGAAAGGAGACTAATGTGATATTGTAAAGGAGAACATAATCAGGACAACCATAAATAATTAAATGACTATAAACAGGTAAATAGTAACAAATAATTGAATGACTATAAACAGGTATATAGTAACAAATGATTGAATGACTATAAACAGGTATATAGTAACAAATGATTGAATGACTATAAACAGGTAAATAGTAACATATGATTGAATGACTATAAACAGGTAAATAGTAACATATGATTGAATGACTATAAACAGGTAAATAGTAACAAATGATTGAATGACTATAAACAGGTAAATAGTAACAAATGATTGAATGACTATAAACAGGTAAATAGTCACAAATGATTAAATGACTATAAACAGGTAAATAGTAACAAATGATTAAATGACTACAAACAGGTAAATAGTAACAAATGATTGAATGACTACAAACAGGTAAATAGTAACAAATGATTGAATGACTATAAACAGGTAAATAGTCACAAATGATTGAATGACTATAAACAGTCAAATAGCCATTAAATAACTAAACAACTATAAGCAGATGAATGACCACAACTGGACATCCAAAACAACATAATGGCAACAGCAACAATCAGAGAAATGACCAGAGATGAACATCTTCAGACTGATAACTACAAAAGATGAACAACTTAAGTACAACCTCATCAGAGCGTCCTCAATCTCTTGATCAACAACCTTCCTTCAACTGCATTATTTTTTCCCTCTCAATTACTTAACCTCTCTAAAGCAACAACAACATAATTTTGCTACTCCCAAAAGGTGCTGCTTTGGAATGGTTGCACTGTACTAATAAATGAATTATCACATAAAGATGTACAGACAGACGCTTGACATATGAATGGCAAAAGCTAAAAAAGACAAATAAAGGATGAAGGCTCATCAAACGAACTAAATAGAGAATACATAATTACATAGATCACAATCTGGCCTAAATAGGAGATCAACAAGTGTCTGGTGTGGAAACTAAAATTACAACATTAACACAATGTATGAGAATTGGGAATACTTCAACTGAAAATCTTTTATAAATCACACCAATATGAGGCCAAATTATCCCTTTCAGTGTGTAAATGAGAATTTCTCTCAATGGCTCAAGACTTTATCTAAGATAAGAAGGCAACAGTCTCAGACCTATCCATCAACATTTGATGAACCATCACACATAATTCCATCATCAAGTCCAATTATCAACTCGATCTATATCTGTCAGTAAGAGATTTACTTTCTCCATCATAAAAGTCCATCAAAATATGAAACAATAACATGAAGACGTGATGTGAAAGCTTAATTGATTTTGCCTCATTTTACCAATACTTGACTCAGTAATTCAAGCCATAAGACAAAAAATACCACAACACTTAATTTAAGCCTATGCTCTAATACAGTTCTTGACCAATACAACCTCCTCTGGACAACACTGGCAAATACTAGTAGTTATTCATACTTCTTGAACTATTCATAAAGTATGCAAGAAAAGTTCATGAAAATTTCATGTTTTCATAAGGAAAACTATGATCTTGATTCATGAATGTCCTTATAACGGCCTTGAAAAGAACTGCCACAGTTTAAAATGTACCAATAAGTTAAACTAAAGGTCTTTCTAGTCACATGGGACTCTTTTATCAGGAATCAGTAGTACTGTGCAACTGTTGCAGACTTAATTTCAAATGAGATGTGTTTTTTAAAACACAATGCCACTTTGACCTTGATCTGAACTGACCTGAAAATGTACCGGCCCTGTAGAGGTTGTCATGAGGATCCAATGTATAAAAATTGATGATTATAGGTGGAAGTGTTCGGATTTCATAGGCAAGGCTAAAGTTTGATACAAACAAACAGACCAAAAACAACATGCCCCTGTATGAGACGAGAATACTATGGCTGGTTTCCTATTCATAACATTGCATAGTAATTAATGGGATTGATCATGAAATTCAGCATCACAGATTCTTTGATTTAAACCTTGACACATCATTCCAGCTTGGCATTAGAGGTGGAAGCCTTGAAACTTTTACGATCATATTAATGTTTTTTACACCAAGAGTTCCTGACCATGAAAATAGCACTAATTCTTTTTACCCAGGACGACTAACTTGATAATTTTTTTTTTATTCAATTTGCTTCTTCACAAACAAATCTAAATTACTGAATTCACAACTTCCTTTTGAGAAGATTTGATAAAAAATACACCAGGATGAATGATTAGTTTCACACTAAACAGTAGTTAAAATGGTTTTATAATCCAGGGTATGAATTAGGAGAAAATTAAGAATTGTATTAATTAATTGGATTTTAATAGGTGAATCATAAAATATGCAGCACTTAGAAAAAAAGAAACAATAAATCACCACTGACGTCACTATTTCTTCTGGAAATATAAAATTTATTACCCTAAGAATGAAATGTATCTACAGTCACACCTGTGTTAGCAGCCATCTTCAAATAAAAGCCACCCTGTCAATAAAGGCCATTCTTTTAAAAACTGTCATTGATTATTAACAATAAAAAGACCTTCATATAGATACCATCATTCTGTCAATAAAAGTCACATTCTGTTTTTCCCCAAGGGTGGCCTCGGTTCACAGGTTTGACTGTATATACTGACAATATCAGTCAACTAATCAGAGAGGCATTATGGTGAATTATTATGTAGAAATACAGATCACGAGGCAGATGTGCTGGAATAATGTTCGCAGCCATTCCTTTAATTTGTTAGTGCAGAATTGCTATCACAGAATATAATTATTTGTCAATCACAAGAAGGTCTATCTTGCAATAAGAGTTCTAAAAACAAACTTTACTGTTTCCAAAACCAGTATTTTCTGCAGTATTTAACAACAGTGAATATATAAGTAGCCTACTATATTCTAAATGTACCCTCAAACTTTCACTCAGAAATTCTTGAATATGATAAAATGGGGGCCACTGCAGTCACATATAATCACTCATTGATGAATGCCAAAGACCTCATGCAGTGAGTTCAAATCCAACCTGGGACAAAATTAAATTAGGAAGCTATCCAGCTATAGCTAACAGAAGAATGGTGATTTTACTCAGGGGACGTAACTCTAGCTCTAGGGTCTAGCTCCACTGTTTAAGCTGGTATGTCACGAGATGACCCAGGCCATTGGTGCGATGTTTCACTCCAGTGAAAAAAAAAGTATAGTAGTACAGTACAACCTCTCCAGAGTGGCCCTCGCCTGAGTTAGCAACAACCTCCCATCAACACCTGGATTTTTCCTACTGTACAATTAACCTGATTTAAATTATTAAACCTCTCCAGTGTAACAATAACACAATTCTGCTACTCCTAAAGGGTGTGGCTTTGGAGAGGTTGCACTGTAGTTGATTAGAATATGTACAGTGTGAACTTTGGAGAGAGGATCAAGCCATGCATGACCTATAGAAGACATCAATCAGTAATATTGACTGATATTAGAAAAGTGACCCTGTGTTTTGAATTACCCTGTGAAGTAAGATAACCATACGATACTGGGCATCAAAATTTCCTCCTGTCCGACGAACATATTTTAAAAGGACGGGTATCTAAATTTATATTAAGATCGCACTATTTCTCGACACCTATTATACTGAAAGAGCCCTTTTAAATAGAATTCATGAAAACAAGATTTTTTCTTAAAATGTTCATGTAAACTCTATGAATAATTCATGAATAGTTCGTGAAACATGAATAACTATTTGACAGGGATATTATGGTGACTGTTAGCTTCAGGCCTGATTCTGATACCTAAGTGGTTTTATATAATGTATACTTTTACAGGAACTTATAAGATAAGGATAAGTCTAGCATGATAAAAACATCACTTTGATGACAATATTCTAAGACAAGAAGTAACATAATTTAGGATTCAATTTGGGAGCCTCTGCCTGCAGCAAACATTATACATACATAAAATGTCACCTTAATATAAGACATAAAATATGCAGACTGTCTGCATAGACAATAATTGAATGAATT
This sequence comes from Lutraria lutraria, assembly GCA_964023205.1. Taxonomy (NCBI): domain Eukaryota; kingdom Metazoa; phylum Mollusca; class Bivalvia; order Venerida; family Mactridae; genus Lutraria; species Lutraria lutraria. The sequence continues at coordinate 7,775,356 of OZ026839.1, read as the reverse complement.
ATCAGCGATGATGCATAGTTTGAAACAAGTAACCCCTGGTAAGGTGAGTCAATGACCATCTCAATAACAAAGACATAGAATACATAACTAAACGATCTCACAATAACAAAGACATAGAATACATAACTAAGCGATCTCACAATAACAAATACATAGAACACATAACTAAACAATCTCACAATAACAAATACATAGAACACATAACTAAGCGATCTCACAATAACAAAGACATAGCACATAGCAAAGGAGAACAATCTCAAAATCATATTTTCAAGGACTTATGACTCCAAGGTCAACAAATATATATTTTACCACAGTAACATACAAATGTAACAATCAGTGTTTAGCAAATTTGGTGCACAATTTTCAACTGTACATCGAGAAATGGTGCAAAAATGAGGTCTCACTCAAGCCTCACGTTAATTCACATTTCCATGAGTTCCTTTACAATCCCTACGGCATTAGACATTTCTGAATGGACAAAATTAGGTAACAAAATCTGTTGAAAACACTTCAATTCATGGACTATTTTTTACTATGACATTCTGAGACAGACAAGATTATCTGTTCCTTCCCAAGATGATTAACAGGAGAACGATATTTTTCTTTGCGTAGTTTCTGCTACTAGATTGTTAAACCAGCTAGGCTGGCTTTTGTACTTCATTCTTTTAATTGTTTAGGAGCATGATGGTTAAGTAATTTATTGAATGTTATTAAAGCAATCCAAGGCATCACCAGGATCATCAAAAATATAAACAAGAAGTGATTGCGAAACAGATGCCTCCTAAAGGTCAACTGGATAGTAAGACCTTGACCTTTGACCTACTGACCTCAAAATCAATAGGGGTCAACTACCACCAAATCAGAGGAGCTTAGGTCAAATAGTTCTCTAGTAATTGCCCAGACAAGGTTTGGTTAAGGATGGACAGACTGACAGATCAACCTGTGCAAAGAAATATACCCCCTTTTCTATGAAAGGGGGCTGAATTAGAGAGCAGGCTGGTTTTGAAGAGCAATATTGCAAATTTTGAGCATTGGTCTCAAAGTGAAGAGAATGAATATGATATGGAATTATAGTCTGTGTACTAATGTGTAGGCCAGAGACCACTACTCACTGGTGGTCAATGAGTATTGACACACGTTTTCCTGTATTTAATTGACGGATCTGAAATTTACCTGAAGCCAGCAAGCGGCAGCATGTATAGGGAACCAACCGTCTTCGTCTCTAAGTTCCATAGATACATGTTGATTGATTAAAAACTCAACAACATCTAAATAACCATTGGCTGCAGCAACATGAAGCTGAAAATATAAAGAAAACCATTGAATAATATTCGTCACCATGCCAACTACTATGGTAAGCTTAAGTTAATTTCAAATATCAATTATACACCATTCTTTCTTTCTTTCATTCTTTCTTTCTTTTTTTTAAGTCAACAATCCTTTTAAAATCTAAAAAAATACCAAATTTCCCTAACTTCAAAGCCAGTGCAAATACTGATGATGTTTTAAAGGAGTTTTTGGTGATGATTCCTGTAAGATAAAACATAGGATTTATGTTTGTTATTCAGGAGCATTAAAATCAATATTTCATAGAGCACTATTTAAGTAAATTTTAATACATACATTAATCTCACTCTATTGTGATAATTATTCTATAAATCACCAATTAAACGCTATATTAACTTCAACAAGATCTTCTAAAAGTGAATGATGTTGACATGTACCACTTTGTTCTAAGACAGCAATAATTTACGGTTAGCTTTCTTATATCCTCAATCCATTTTAATACTTCATCAATTGGGATAACTGGATCTCCTAAACTATAGTTGACAATAGGAGCGCAATGGTTATTCAAAGCCGCTGGAGAAATCTTCACAAAACCAATGATTAAAACAGATTTTAACTACTTCACATTCCATTGTTTTATTCAATTCCTCTCTAGCAGACAACTATTGTATTTGTGTTGTAAAAATCTTTAAGCCATTACAAAATTAGCAATACTTAATTATCACAATCATTAAATAATATAATGTTAATGATTAATAATTAATTTTCAATTGATTAAAATAATTAATTCATTACCCACGAAAAAATGCTTCATAAATTTGATTGAATTCATCCACAAACTATCAAAAAAAATTACTCAATAATTTGGAAAAATCTGTAAAATGTACAGTACCGGTACTTGAGATTATAGGAGATATTTGGTAAATAGTAAAACTGTCCTATGTTAGTATTCAACAGAATGTAATAAAATGTATTTATTCACATGAATGTGTTAGAAACTTGAATCACATATGGATTCTTAAGTCAATCTTATCACAATTCATTTTATATTCGTATGTCTTGGAATCACCTTATCACACTAGCTATATCATCACAGATTTGAGTGGTTGTCAAAAATACCCAACACTTTTCCTTTACATAGGATAGGAAGATTGATTATAAATTCACCGTAAAATCTGATAAAACTTTCCACTTAGATAGAAACAAGAAAACTGAAACTTGAGCTATTTAATAACACTGGTTAAAGACTTATGGGAACTATTTTGAAGTAACTTCACAAACATAAAATTATAGATGAATTAATGACATTTCATACAGTATATGAATAAAAAGAGAGAGTAAGATCCAAAGACTAAACAATTATTTTGGACATAGATTTTTTTTCACAGGATTTTAATATCCCATCAACAGCAAGGGTCAATGAATGACTCTTCAGCTTTAGTGGTGGAGGCAGCCCCCACCGACATACACCTTTCGTAACCTAGCTGAATCAACACCTTTGACACATGTGAAATTTGTTTGGTCAATTCAACAATTTTCCATTAAAAGAATATGGTCAGGAAAAAATCCAAACCATTACAATGAACTTCTTTGGTCTGATGAAAGCCGACTGTTAATGAGGTGAACTCTACATTATTGTGACCTATAAAAAAAGCCAGGTAGAATAAATACTAAATAATAACAAGGCATAGAGCAGACATACAAGCTTTACAATAAGTTTATTCTGCAGATAATTACAGCCCAGGACAACTTTAGTAAAAGAAATGAGGTTACTTAATAAGACCATAATTGACTGGATAATTGCATGATGTACTTTAATTTACCACTGAACTAAGTGCCTCAGTATGGTAAATAAGTGCTTCTTAGACAACAAACACAAAATGGTAGAAAATTTTCTTAGAATTTCTAGCCCATAAGGAAACTGAATGGTAATTAGAAGCACCAGGAACACCAGTGCACTTGTTTCCATTTTGTTGTAAATTTATTCTTCTTTATTCTGTTGTTGAGTCACCAAATATATCACTTATATATATACCGATTATTGTAAAATCAGGTTATTTTTCAATAATTACATTAGCTGAGCCCTCTTCAATATCAAGATGATTTATATTAAAACTAGAAATGACTATTGAAGACATGAAACCCCCTGCTGAGGGCTAAGTCAAAAAGGGGCCATAACTCAGGTGAAAATGTTTGGATTTTAGCGGAAATCGAACTTGACCTGTATTTTATTGTTATATACACCATGAAATTTTTCTTGAGTTATCCGTTCGGATTAGACAGACTGAAGAATGTACAGGGGTAACATTTTATGCCCTTCAGTCATTTCGAATAGCAGGGGTATAAAAATTCATAAGTTTAAGGCTATAACTACAGGTCAGCATTTTTTCCATTTTTGTTCAGAAAATAAATTGGAAACTAAATAATGGCATTAGATTAATAATGCTAGGATAACAAAATGAAGTACCGGTACTGACTGACGATCAACAATTGTTGATTAACACATGATCCTGAAGGATTTTTATAATTTCAGAAAAACAATTACAGATGAAAAATAAAACTTTACTATATGGGACTATACGGGTGACGAGGGCAAACAAACTCAATATTAAAAACTAGACAATAACTTCGAACATTAAAAGGCCATAAAATTGAAAAATGAAAAAAGGGGATTATTTTTATATAAGTGATATCTTTATTGTTAAAAAAAACCACTTTATTATTAGTCTATCAAATTCCTATTTTCCATCCCATGTTCATTCAAGACCTACAATTATAGGTAAAATTTACTAACAGGATTGTTTCAGTTGCTGACAATGGAAAACCATTCTCATCCAAAATCCACTCATATACAAATAGAAGTGTGAGGGTTCTGCATGTACAAACCTTTTCCTTCGATCTGAAAACATTCTTGATGCCTGAAAACAACTTTTTATTTGGACTATTTTTCTAAAAATGTTTAATAACCAAGATTCGTGGCAATGTATGAGCAAAACAGATCACACATTTGGAATTAACAAAAAAAACTGTCCTACTAATTTATAAAACAAGGTTTTAATGTGATCTGATTTGTTTCCATAGAAATCGCATTATTTTCTATATAATTCCCTGACTGTAACTACTTATCACAGTTACATTAGAGTTAAACCTGGTGAGAAAGACACATCTGACACATAGATTTGTAATTTTTCTTGAAGGAATCCAAAGTCATTTTACAGGAGTTCCTTTATTCAAGTCTTACAGAAAATTGTTCCATTCTTAGAGTAAATAACATGGCAACCAGATTTTATAATGAATTTTTTTTTTTTAACAACTTTGAAAGGTGAGCAACCAAGGAGTTGCAAATGGCATAGTGATGTAGGAAGAGATGTTGTTTCAAGTAAACATGAACGCCACACATGACGGCTCAAGGTGATCACATAAACTCATCATGAGCACAATGCTCTGGTGAGCTAAAAAATCATCAATTTTTTCATATTCAATCTCTAAAAAGGTCAGAAAATGATTAAGAAATTATGTTCAATGCCTTTATGATATAATTAATTTCAAATGGGAAAAACAACATGATGTTTAAATATTATCTTATGATTCAACCTGTCCTTAAAATTTATAACTATAGTTATATGTACAGAAATAAAGGTATTTTTTCCAAAACAGCTGCCTTTCACAAACTCTCCACTGAATAAGGCAGAAATGATTGGGTTAAATGTAACTATTCCTTAAAAAAGGTAGAAAATGTGTTCTACAAAATACAGACACAGAATGATAAAGACCAAATTTCTTTCCAAGATGAGCATGGCTGCCATTATCAAAAGATCGTAATCTACACTGACATTCAAAATCAGTTATATTAGATCTGAGTAACACTGAAAAATGACCACTGTAGATATTCATATCAAGGGACATGCCGTCATTCAACCTATACAGTCTTCAATTTGTCGACAATACTTGGAAATTTTCCCAAGCAATTCTTCTCCCATAGAGTCACGATTAGCAGCCACTTACATCATGTATAGTGAACAGAAATCTCATAAGGACATGTCAATCCATCTCTAAAGTCTTCAATCAAAATCATCGCAAACATTCATCTCTTTTCTTAGGACAGAGGACCCTGTCTCTTTTATTCTTGCTATGCATTCACACAATTATAATCACTTCCTGTCTGACCGACCCGTCTAATTAAATACCAGTTGTATAAGGCTTTATTCATTAATACAAACGACATTCTTAGCGACATTTTTCTGCTCTGAATAATAAACAGAGCAATGTTACCCCCTTGGGTAATGTTGTGAAATACTATGTAATTCACAGACATATTCAAAGACTTGTCACTAATATTGAAGAATGTCAGAAAACTGAAAATAACATTATGTCAAGATGGGTGTAAACCAATTTCATTTAGTTCATTCTGTCATGTAAAAAACTAGATGATGGGATATATCATTTTCGAATTTCGTGTTATTTCACAGGTCATTTTGTTCTAAATAATGAATGACAGTTTTTAAAAGATTGACCTTTATTCACAGGGTGACCTCTATTCAGAGGTGGTCGCTAACACAGGCTTGACTGTACTACTAATCAGACATTATGTTGGGATATAAAAACCCCTGAAATCAAGCATATAAACATCCACTACAACAGTGGGGATAACCCATGTGACTTTTTACATCACAAATGGGTAGTGCAGGAAGCAATATTTTGCACAAAGCCATGAGAAGGAAGCTGTTGTTTCTTTGTATTCTGTACAGCTTTCTGTAACATACACTACATTCTGAAAAATACACTACCTTCCCACTGTACCCAAAGCATTTTGTGCGAATATTCAGAAAACTGTATAGAATACAAAGAAATGACAACTATACATGGAACATGCGCATTTTTCCGCAGAGCATGCACTTTGTGTCATGATAAAACTGATGTAACATAATAAAAGATCACATACCGGAGTTGCTCGATTCTTGTCACGGTATTCTAGGTTCCCTTTTTCAGCAGCCAGCTTTTTCAAGTCAGTCAACATTTTCTTCTCTGTTTCCAAACGTTTATCATCTATATCTTCCTGAGTAACACCTGCAAATATACATATAAATGTTTTTTATATAATACTAACATTTAATACAAAATACATTGATTAAAAATCTCGCTTAATCCTCTAGTTATACCACAGACCCTAGAATGATTTAAAAGGGCCAAATTATACAAAATACGACCATTTCAAAATATCTGTACATTTTAACTACCTTGGAATAATTCCACATTTTTTTTGTACATTTGGATTTGATGATTTTATGATGCCCTAGCTCAGAGAACAAATTCTTCATTGGACGATTTTAAGACTAGTTTTCAGAATCAACCAATGAGAAGCTTGCTTTCTTTAACTGGTATCCAATTTGAATTTTAGCATCACAAAAATCAAGTTCCAGTTACTATGTATGTTGACAGTCTGTAAAATATAACATAATTTTTTTCATCCTTACTAAATGAGCATAATGATCTCACCAATACCTCAGAGGGGAGGAAAATATCACATCCATTTAGCAAAAAACATCATCAGATCTAGACTGTATCTGAATACTTGTATTTAAAATATAGCAAGTGTGAAAAGAGAAAGTCCTCCAGAAGGAGGAACTGACTCACACCCCTGTCAGATGATAGTAAATTTTCGTCACAGACATATATTTTTATAAAATCCAGGATCGATTCAATGAATATAAAATAATCTGTGATGATTGTATACATGTACATAAAATGTTTCCAGGAAGCATGCCTAATATTACACAATCAAAGTCAAAGATAGGCATCAAAGAATTCTAAATTCTAAATTAAATTGATAGGCACCAAACACTGTATACAAGACTCAATCATTGACCTGATACAAATTTCAGCTCAGTTCATTAGCACAAGATATGTCAAAATCTAAGTTAACAAGACAGGAGTCGGAAATACAAGAACAGTCAGTGAAATCAAGCATCAGTTCAATACAGCCATTAATGTCTCAGTATATTTAATCCATCCATCTAGTCAGCTCGACAAAAAAAAGCTTGGGCAAGATTTCATGAAAAAAAGGTCATCTCAAACATGCCTCTTCAATTTCTAGATGAGATCTACTCAACCCTTCTGCTAGATAAAAAAGATTGATGGATATATATTGCATAATAGTACATAATAATATTGGCAAGTATTATGACAGCACAGAATACAGAACAGATTCCAAATTAAAAACACTGAATATCCCTAATACCACAAGTGATGTCATTATGTGTTCCAGTGAGGCCATATTATGTATGTTCAGAGTGATGCCATTATGTGTTCAGAGTGATGACATTATGTGTTCCATTGATGACATTATGTGTTTCAAGTGATGTCATTATGTGTTTCAGTGAGGACATTATGTATGTTCAGAGTGATGCCATTATGTGTTCAAAGTGATGACATTATACGTCCCATTGATGTCATTATGTGTTTCAAGTGATGTCATTATGTGTTTCAAGTGGTGTCATTATGTGTTCCCATTGATGTCATTATATGTCCCCATTGATGTCAATATGTGTTTCAAGTGGTGTCATTATGTGTTCCCATTGATGTCATTATGTGTTTCAAGTGGTGTCATTATGTGTTCCCATTGATGACATTATGTGTTCCCATTGATAACATTATGTGTTCTCAAGATCCTGAGATGACTCTGGATCCCATAAAAACAGAAAGTAGAACAATATTACTCTGTGGTAAGAATTCCTTAGGATTCAAAGTTTTTAACTCAGACAAAAATCATGCAATTCCACAGTCAAATAAACATTTCGCTGGGAAATCAAGAGAGATTTTTTTTTTATTATTTCACACTTTTTTACACACTTTTGTGAACTGCTGTGAGATGTTGACAGATCAAGGGCATTTACACACATGGGGAATTCAGAAAAAAATGTACATTACAAGATTAAATAAATCAACTTCTAGCATACCACTTTTTATTAAAATAATTGGGTATTTGTTGCAATCAAGGCAGTTTCTAACAATGGGAGTTTCAAACCAGAATATGATTCAATGTCACTCTCTAAATCATGGACATTTTTTTTATATTTGCTTTAAAGAAAATTGGTAATTATTCACCTTTGTACATAGGTCATTTGATAGAATCTAATTATCTTGATAACAAAGCAGTAGGCAGCTATACTTTTACTTAAGTAACCAACAACTTCCGTGCCAGGAGAATGAATCAGTGAAATGAGATGATATATCTAGGATGACAAATCTTCAGTAAAAACACAGTGAAATTGTCATCAAGATACAAATAAATCACCTGAGCCCATATTCTTCTTGCAGACTTCCACAAAGATCCAGAAAAATGATATTCAACTTAAGGAACACAAACTATAGTAATTACTTGATATAATAATAATTATTGTTTAATTATTTACATAGAGCTAAAAAATGTTACATTTAGCTGAATAGTCAAAGGCAAACATTTATATATTGAATCAGTTTATTATGATGTTTATCAATAAATTGCAAAAAAAGATTTTGTGAACAAAGCAACCAAACGCGTATTTTTCCATGGAGAAAAAAACATTTTATACGCCCAAAAACTTTGACCCAGACAAACAAACCTTTTTTGTATATTTTGGCCCAGAATGCACAAACTGGGATATCGTTTAGAATGAACGATTAATTTCTATATACAGTACAACCTCTGAAGAGCAACACCCTGTGGGAGCTGCAGATATTGGCCGTTCTTTAGAGGTTGTTGCTCTACAGTTAAATATATAATACATAATTATCAGCTTAGGGAAATTATGAAGGTGTTGTTATAGAGAGGCTGTTGCTCTATAGAGGGCCACTCTGGAGAGGTTGTTGCTCTATAGAGGGCCACTTTGGAGAGGCTGTTGCTCTATAGAGGGCCACTCTGAAGAGGTTGTTGCTCTATAGAGGGCTGCTCTGGAGAGGTTTTACTGTACAGTCAAACCTGTAAATAAGGGCCATCGTTGTGGTATTTATTGACAGGTTATCTCTATTTGGAGGTCATTTTGTTCTAAATAGTCAATAACATTTTTATTAAAGGATGACTTTTAATCACAGGGTGGCCTTAAATCTGAGGTGGTCACTAACACAGGCTTGACTGTATAAAGTTTAAAGGCCTACTACTATATTATGACTCTATTTTGATTGAATGTGGCTTTTTTAGAATCTAAAAACTCGTTTCTATTATCAATTAGATAAAACTACATATAAATTAAAGCGCCTAATTTGTGCTGAATCAAGTGATTCACAGCTTTGCATATTACACATTAATAATAGGTCATTTATTGAATAATGCCTTTTTATACAAGAAAACATTTTGGGAATACAATGTTTTTCCATTTAACCATCATGTAGACCATCATTGTATCTGGAGACTTCTGGCTTAGATCAAACAGATGAATGACTAACATTGCCTCTATACTTTGTAACAACTCCAAGGCATACAATACATGAACACTGTGTTTATAATTACAGTACAACCTCTCAAGAGTGGCCCTCTCTTGAGCAACAACCTCCGTTCAGCAACAGTATGATTTTTTCCCACTTCATGATTTAACTTTTGATTTAACCTCTCTAGAGCAACAACCTCTCAATAACAACATATTTTTTCTACTTATAAAGGCTGTTGCTTTGGAGAGGTTGCACTGTATATGCAATTATCGAAACCTTGCGAATTTCCATTATATGACTTCCATCTTTATCATGGTTCTATAATATGCAATGCATTATTTAATTTTGTAAAATTTAATTCCAGTAAAACAGTTTATAAAGAATTTAAGATGTATGAGAAAGGAAATATTTGCAGGTCTGCATTTTTATGAAATAATTGATAAATTTTTCTAATACTATTTTAGGATTATCTATTTGGTAACTGTCGTTGTCATTAAATTTTAAATTCTAATAGATGAGGTTTTGTGTGTTACTTTTCTTGATAGATCCTTTAGATTTTGCCATAGGACTTTCTCGTTCTTGTTGATAATATTTTCATAACAATATGATTTATTTGTATCAAGAACAAACTGCAACACGAAGGAACTAATAAACATAACAACAGATGAGAAACAAAAACAACAAATAACTAACAAAACTAATGAATGAAAAAAACAGTGTTTTCAAGTTGGAAATAAATGAAAGAATAGCAGATAGGAAGAACGAACAAACAAAAAAACAAACAAACAAATAAACTAACACACACACAAACAAATGAATGGACAAATTAAAGAATGAATAAATAAATGAACAAATTAAAGAATGAATCAAAGAATTAAAGAAAGAATGAATGTATGCACTCAAAGATCTTCAAGAAAAGTGAAACTATCTGACATCCTATCAAAATATCCATGTGACAATACATTGCCATATTTTCAAACCACACATCATTTCCAGCAACTATCAGTTTTAACACAATCATCAATACAACCTATATTTGCATACAAGATGCTATAATAAAGCAAACAGACACATCCCATCAAATTGTGGTTTATCTCAAATGAACATGTTTGTAAGATATATAAGGAACAAATTAGTTTGGAAGTCTAGCTAGCCAGAAAACGTCTCGAAAATATGATGTAAATCATGCTCACAACTGAAGCAATATAAAGGAGTGAAGAGAAGATTAACAGGGATGTTTTACATTACATGACAGGCACTGGTAAACAGACCCTTTTCTTAAACGACATGACGACACTGGTAAACAGACCCTTTTCTTAGACGACATGACGACACTGGTAAACAGACCCTTTTCTTAGACGACATGACGACACTGGTAAACAGACCCTTTTCTTAGACAACATGACGACACTGGTAAACAGACCCTTTTCTTAGACGACATGACGACACTGGTAAACAGACCCTTTTCTTAGACGACATGACGACACTGGTAAACAGACCCTTTTCTTAGACGACATGACGACACTGGTAAACAGACCCTTTTCTTAGACGACATGACGACACTGGTAAACAGACCCTTTTCTTAGACGACATGACGACACTGGTAAACAGACCCTTTTCTTAGACGACATGACGACACTGGTAAACAGACCCTTTTCTTAGACGACATGACGACACTGGTAAACAGACCCTTTTCTTAGACGACATGACGACACTGGTAAACAGACCCTTTTCTTAGACAACATGATGACACTGGTAAACAGACCCTTTTCTTAGACGACATGACGACACTGGTAAACAGACCCTTTTCTTAGACGACATGACGACACTGGTAAACAGACCCTTTTCTTAGACGACATGACGTCACTGGTAAACAGACCCTTTTCTTAGACGACATGACGACACTGGTAAACAGACCCTTTTCTTAGACGACATGACGACACTGGTAAACAGACCCTTTTCTTAGCAATCATACTTGTGACAATTTTTCCCAATTTTGAAAAAAAATCACAAACAAAAGATGAATTTTCGACCATAATTTTCAAATAATATGCATGCAATTTTACTTGACTTTCTGTAGAATAGTTAGCTCTTCTATTGCAATAATCAAATATTTATCTTAAATCTGATACATTTATTTAATTAATTGTGCCTTCATATATTAATGTGAAATATCAACACTAGAATATTGTGACAGGATTAAAAGATGAAATATTCACTGATCAACATCCTTTGGGCATAACAAAAATTAATTGTGCTTTTTTAAATTTTTCATTCCCACTCCAATTACACAATTTCTTGATTTTATTCTACACAATCCTATTTACTCATTGGTTATATAAGCTCTAAAACATCCTTCAGATCATCAGAGGACAATGGTTCAATTTCTGGAAAATTAACTGTATGCATCACTGGCTCAGCGTATACATGAATTTTGTTGTGGACAAAAGCACTACATTTTTCTGCATTCCCCATGCAAATGTTAAACTGGTTCACATGCCATGTTGCAGTGCAAGTCTATGTAAATTCAACTTCAGTTAGTACTTTCAGTACTTTGATTATATTAGTTATGCCCAACTGGCCAGTTGAACTTACCTGAGTGCTCCAGGGTTAACTACCAGTCTTCACTCAAACCCACTAACCCACAGCCCGGGGCTAGTAAATTTCTTATCGTGCTAGTGAATTCTCTAAAAAATTGTGTATTCGGGCTAGTGGTAAATTGTTTATTTTCAATAGTCCACATATAGTTTGGGCTAGTGCTTTAAAAAAAATAGTTCGAACACTGTTAAACAACTACAAACCTAAGGACACTCACTGCCCAGGTTAACATGGAAATCTAATCTCGCAAAGTGTTGATCACATGGTCAGGATTTCGATCAATCCACTTTCCAGATAATTACAAGAACAATTATGGTAAGTGTATGCTCTTATGCTGAGGCAGCAAACAACTAGACTGGTTCAAATCACCAAACAGAATTATTTAAATTCAGACTGGTCACTGTATTCACCTTAAACAATATTACTCCGGATCACCAGAAGCTTATTGAAGATAATACACAATATTCTAAGTGACATGTAACCATCTTAAAAGCATGCCCTGTTCTGGGACACATTTATTGAATCTAGCAATTATGTCCAACTTAGAGGATTATTATTTCTTGGATACTTCCTTCAAGCCTAGATTCTAGTTGAGATCTGACCGTAATATGGACAATATTATACCAGCTTCCTGGCATGCTGTTTTTATTTAAACAGTACAACCTTTCAAGAGCGGCCCTAGAGCAACAACTTCTGTAACAACAGCATGAATTTTCCAACAGCACGTTTTGACTATCAATGTAACCTCTCTAGAGGAACAAAATATTTTTGATACTCCCAAAGGGTGTTGCATTCATTATATGAATTTTAAAACAGACCAAATGAAAACTTTTTAAATGTGATGTACATTGTAACCGACTTATTGAATAATTTCAGGCTTCAAAACATCTGTTATCAATGTCAAATATCTGATTCACAGAGATACAACTTTATATCAGGAGATGGCGCCATTATTTAAGCCTAAAGAATTATAAGACATACCAGTATAAAACCTACAAAGTACCTTAATCATTGCATTGTAATAAATAAAAAGTTGAGAAATTTATTTTCATAAAGTAATTCTAGTAACTTTCACATAGACATCGTCTAAGAAAAGACAATTTAATGTTCTCTATGCTAGCTCTTTAGTTTATCTTTCAAATCCTAAATACAAATATATCTTTCCTGTCCATCTTTGTATCATTTCAAAGAAAAATCTATCCCAGGGGACAATTGGACAAAATTGGTCGAGAAAAATGCTGATTTGTGTAAGTCTTCCTCAGTAATACAAGCGAAAAATGAATACCAGCCAAATTCTGAGACACCAAAACATTACTTAAGACATATTGAAACAAAAAACCTATTAAATATTGGTACTTCATATAATCACAATTTATCACATAGCATGATGTAACTCATTTCTCGATTAAATTACAGCAGACAATGAGCATAACAAAAAGGAGATGCATCTAAAAAACATAATTAAGCACATGTGCTTTAGACAACCAAACTATTTCTTTAACTTTCATTATTTACTGACAATCACATTTTCTTTATGGTATTAAAGATCTCAGTACCCTGAGATATACATTTTTTCACCAACCAATTTTTATGTTGTAGCCTATCAGTCAGTAAATCAATTTGTCTTTTGGTCAAACATCGTTCACTCATATACTCTCTCGGTCAATGAATTAATCAGTTTGTTAGTCATTTGGTCGTTCAAGTCAGACATTAGCTCAAGGACTGTACAGACGTATGAACGGACGGACGGATGGAAGGACAGACAGTAGTACCGGTAGTAAATGAATTTAACAAATGCTCACACACAAACAAAGGAATGATGAAAAAAACAAGCAAAACCAACCCATCAACTGACCAACATACCGACTAACAAACTAACAAATACTGGTAATAATTACTTTCATCAAATCCACATAAAGAAAACAAGAATCACATCAATAAATCGAGTATTAAAGGATTATGGTTAGAGTACAAACAAACACCAATTCACTGCTCCCAAAGGTGGAAAAAATCGTGACATGGACAACAATTTCATCTTTAATCACACAATTTTATCATGTTCTGCTTCGTTTGTATATAAGATTTTCTTGAAAATTCCCAAAAGAGTTATAATGTTACACGACGTTACACCAAGATTATGTGAAAACCAAGTTCCTGGCACATTGGAACCATGAAACGAATTCATCTTTCAAGAATAACAACAACAGACTTAAGAACAACAGAACAGTACATAAACATATCATTCAAACAAATCAAGTAAATACAACTTGTCTATAACAATTCCATAAATCTATGTTAAAAGAAATTGAGAATTAGGTCCCAATAGACAGACAGGCGAATGATAACAAGGAAGAAATAGCTTGTTTCATCATCTCATGGTCGATGATAGTAGTTTGTCAAGTTACAAAGACTAAATTGATTTTATTTTTATAGAAAGAGCGTCAAATATGTTTACATAAATAAATGTTACTATGCCACAAATAAGGATTTTGTAGAAGATACAAAATATTAAAACATTATCTATGGTTTCATATTATCATCAAAATGCCTGAAGCCAATTTTCTCAATCAGGACATAAAGTCTTGAGTTGTTATAATGACAATTTAACATAAGATTCAGCATCTAGTTTCACATCTCAGATTTAAGTATCATTCGGAAAAATTGACAGATGCTCAAAGAACAGAAAAGCATGCTTCACGAAAAACTTTTTTAATAAGCACTAGAGACTTTCGGTTCAGTGATAATGCAAACTTTACATGAAGATATACCAAGGAAGATGGTTTCAGTATGATAAAAAAGCTAACTTCACTAGACCTTAATCGATAGAAGATGTATATCATTTTAAAAATAATTATCTCCAGAGTTCTATTGAACATCTAATTGGATCAAATCATGATTGATTCAAAATCTCAAACACACAACAAACACATAGCTCTTCCCATTGATAGAGAGCCATGTCAAAGCATAATGTTACAGAGGCAAAAATTTCTAAAAAATTCTTATCCATTTTTCCAAAGGAAATATTCTATTGCACACCAAAGACGTCCTCACCTAACAACTTTTTATCAGTTTTAACACAGAAAGTTTAATGTACCGAGTATCAATTAACATTCCAAAATTGTGGAACATTGTATGCTAAACAAATGTACAATGTAAATGGGGCCTAACATACTGGTACTTTTCCTTAGAAAGTTTAACAACTGTCATTTCAAATCTTAAATGAATCAATTCATTGTACGAGTACATGTATTGTAGCATTCAAAACATTTCAATCCAATCAGTACTAATAGTACAACAACTTGAATGGTGCCAGATTGTTTCAGTGGGTTTAGCGCCTTATTCAACAATTTCTCACGTAACCAGTTTTCCTGGACTGTGTTCTTACCAGTACTAACTTTAAATTAGTACTTCTTACCAGTACTAACTTTTAATTAGTACTTACCAGTACTAACTTTAAGTTAGTACTTCTTACCAGTACTAACTTTTAATTAGTACTTCTTACCAGTACTAACTTTTAATTAGTACTTCTTACCAGTACTAACTTTTAATTAGTACTTCTTACCAGTACTAACTTTTAATTAGTACTTCTTACCAGTACTAACTTTTAATTAGTACTTCTTACCAGTACTAACTTTTAATTAGTACTTCTTACCAGTACTAACTTTTAATTAGTACTTCTTACCAGTACTAACTTTTAATTAGTACTTCTTACCAGTACTAACTTTTAATTAGTACTTCTTACCAGTACTAACTTTTAATTAGTACTTCTTACCAGTACTAACTTTTAATTAGTACTTCTTACCAGTACTAACTTTTAATTAGTACTTCTTAACCAGTACTAACTTTTAATTAGTACTTCTTAACCAGTACTAACTTTTAATTAGTACTTCTTACCAGTACTAACTTTTAATTAGTACTTCTTACCAGTACTAACTTTTAATTAGTACTTCTTACCAGTACTAACTTTTAATTAGTACTTCTTAACCAGTACTAACTTTTAATTAGTACTTCTTACCAGTACTAACTTTTAATTACTACTTCTTACCAGTACTAACTTTTAATTAGTACTTCTTACCAGTACTAACTTTTAATTAGTACTTCTTACCAGTACTAACTTTTAATTACCCTTCCGCAAGGAGCTGGCAACTTTTCCACACATGGAGGAAAATCAAAACTTGGGTCAAACTTTCATAAAGGGGTATGATCAGCTGTGATCAAGATAAGAATGCAGATCATCAGGGTTACAAGTCCAGCACACCTTAAATCAATGGACCACGGTCGGGTCGCGGTGGAAAGATACCAGAAACAGCAGTATGTTGCTACAATTTATAAAAGTAGCAGTAAATTTTATAGCACATAACAGTAGATGATGAAAGGTGATAGTTATCACAGTTAACAATGTGTTGGATGTAAGTACCTCTTTTTGCCATTTCTGTCTCGATGAAATCCAGGCACACTTCATCCTCACAGATATCATAGGGCATATTACCATCGGCATTGACAGCTAATAACTCAGCACCTCTGTAATAAAGCAAAACAAACAATGAATAAGATGAAAAAAAATTTTGTCTGGCAGATTTCACAGATTAGTATGCTATTAAGAAAGCAAAATCCGAGCAGACAGTAGATTGCAATCAGAGGCCCTGGTTTAATGTACTGGGTCACAGCCTCAAATGAGATCAGTCTCAAAAGTCTAATATGTTAGTTACAAAACTTGTAGTCTTATCACTCACAATAGACCATTATTATCAATGGTTATTTCTATCAATGGTGACTTATTTCTATCAATGACGAGTAATTTCCTTGCACATTTATCATAATTCAGAAGAAATAAAATATCCAAGGAACCACTCCTAGAAGTTTTGTGAAACTGGGGCAATAATATGTACAGCACTGTTCAACAATCAACCAAGAACTTCACAACATGAAGTTCATATACGCCTAAGGTGTGAGTTAGATGAGCTTATATATGTAGATGAGCTCATTTCTGTAGGTGAGCTTATATGTGTAGATGAGCTCATTTCTGTAGATGAGCTTATTCTGTAGATGAGCTTATTTCTATAGATGAGTTTATTTCTGTAGATGAGCTTTTATATATATATATATAGATGAGCTTATCTATGTAAATGAGCTTATTTATGTAGATGAGCTTATTCATGTAGTCAACTTGTTATTAAGATTCATATGATTTTTTTTCACCAACAGCCAGTGTCTTTAAGCACAATTTCTAGCTTTAACCATGGAGGAAGGACCCCAGGCATACCTGTGTCAGAACCTGACCTACTCAACTGACAGCTTCCTGGCATTTGAATTCTTGTCCCAGATGGGTTTTGAACTCACTGCAGTGAGAGACTTGAAATTTACTATAGTCTGAGACCATAACCACTAGACCACGGGAGCTTCCCAAGTCATATACTAGTACCTAACTTAGACTGAAGATAACTGCTAGTTGTACATTTCTCTACAGATTCAGTTAACCATGGCTGGTATTTTTTCAAATGAAGAATCTGGTCTAAGTGTACACCACATTAAGTATCAAGATTTGCATTAAGTCAATACTACAGTATGCCACTTAAGATATAAAACCACACTGATAAGGAAGGTAAGTGGAAACCAAAATTCACTTCATTCGCCCCCACCTGGTGTTAAACCCAAGTCTTTAGTACTTGAATATTAACAA
This sequence comes from Lutraria lutraria, assembly GCA_964023205.1. Lineage (NCBI taxonomy): Eukaryota > Metazoa > Mollusca > Bivalvia > Venerida > Mactridae > Lutraria > Lutraria lutraria. The sequence continues at coordinate 7,757,385 of OZ026839.1, read as the reverse complement.
GACCTAGTTGAAGCTTACACCACTATAAGTGATGAGAATTGTTGGATATGTTATTTTCAGTATATTGAAATAATTCCCAATAGTCAATCTCTATTACAGACATTTAATGATTTGACCAGGAACAGTGTGTATACAGGATTATTGCATTTCCTTTAAGTGCATTGGCAAGGACAAGAGAACAAATAAGAGACATACATAAAACAAACAACTTTCGTAGACTCACACATATCAAATATACCCTAATAAGCATACCCTGGGGCTTTACATTTTTGGAAGCTGAGTAATAGTTTACTTGTCACTAGGTGTGCATGAATTTTGATGCAGACCAAATTACTTCGTTTTCCACATCTGCCATACAAATGTTAAACTGATTCCCGTTCCATGTTGCAGTGCAAGTCCATGTATGTTCAGTTTCCATGAGTACTTTGATTCGGCATAATTTTGATAAAATGATTCTTGAATGCATTGGATATACATGTAATCAGCCGAATAATTAAAATACAACAGAAATGAATTTACAGTGAGGTATGTCAGCTTTGCTTATGTTTTTTAAAAAGGGATGAAAGGGCTTAGGGGCATTTATCAGGGAGTGCTTGGTACAAATGAGGGCTCAGCCAGACATTGGATATATCACAGAAAATTATTCCAAGGAAATTCAGCCTCTAATCATGGTACAAGATTACTAAGTTTTGCACAATCATGCCAAAAAATGAGAAACTTGTCATTGAAGCGAGACATTATTGTAAGCTACAGACGCTTTCCTATTTCCTTTACGAAAAATTCTCTAGTTGGCTTGACAAACTAACAAGGTTTGTAATTTTTATCCACTTTAATTCCTGACCATGCAATCATAGACAGTTTTCCAAAGAAACCAAAGAATGCCTTGTAGAACATCAAACACTGACAAAGGAGTTTCTTTAAGAAAACAGTTTGTCATTAATAATGGTAAAGGTATAAAAATTCAAAATTTAACAGTACAATGGTATTTGAGGGAACTTACTCTGAAATCTAAGCTTACTGAATGCCTTATAGACAGCCACATCATTGGTACAACACAACCATTTTCAAGGCCAAGACATTTTAACAATTTAAACAGTAAACAAAAAACATGGCAACGCCCCAAAACCAGGTTTTCCAAGGCTTTTATACTGCAGTACTTTAGAATTCTGCGCTAAGGCTTCATCAGTGGTTTAGTGACCTTTACCCTATTGGTACAGAATGCAATCCCAAGTTTGGTTTCTATGTAAGCTACCTATAAACAAACCTTGATCCGACTAACCCCAAATACAACCCAAGGCTAGATTTTCATGCAAGGACGCAACATACCAAGTTAAGTCAAGATTGGTCATTCCAAACTTAAGTTTTTGACTGGAAACCACCTGTTTGACGCCCATCCGCATTCGGTAATCTAATAACCAGTTTAATCTGTCAGTATCCTTACAAAGTTGATAATAGGAAAATTCTTAGGCGATAAACACCCAAGGGACCTAGGCCCTGATGTTATAAAACCAGAGTTTGCTCTCCAAGCTCAAATCTCATATCTTGTCTTATACTGATTCTGATTTAATTATGACCAAACATAAATGATATTACTGATACATTAATCTTGACAGCATACTTGATATGAATATTATGTATTATGTATTTCAACATAATTCAGCTTTATCTTTTCAACCATAATACTTTGAGAATGAAATTGAGATTTTGAGCCAGTAGACATGTAGTACTTGGAAGTTTTATAGCCTTGAGTCCAGGTCTTATAGACGCAAGTCTTCAATCTGAAGCCACAGATAGGCTGTTTCTAATGAGAAGTCTTAACATCTTTATACTCGTATCTTGTCATTAGTAGATATATTTAATTATATAATGCTTTAAAGATGAAATTCATTAAAACTGATATAAAACACCTTGATTTTGCAGACAAACTTATCATCAAAACAATACAATGTAGGATTAATGAGAATACACTATTATACCATTTTAATCATCAATCAAAAAGAGGACCAACAGACTCCAATAAACCTTTGTACTACATGTACAGAATCCCTTATTGTATTTCCTTCCTTCCAAATTGTCATCATTTATATTCATTACAGGCAAACAGAAACAATTCTCTGATTTGATAGGCAATTCAATCCACACAGAACTAAGAGAGGAGGATTTTTCCAAGTATGGCATATAGTACAATTATGTATTCAACCAAACCTAATTGCTTCCAGACACACTTCAATAATGCCCAAGGTCTATTATCATGAACAGGAAAAAACAACATAATAGTCCAAACAATAACTCAAGCTATTCCACAGCCTCCAATTCATGGAAAAACAAAAAGCTGAATAAAAATCTAACAACAACAAAGACTGGTAGCTTTTAAGCTTTCATCATAAACTACTGCAATAAGCTGTGGCTTCAAAGAAGTACATCAAAAACCTAATAACTGTGCTAAAAAAGACAACCGTAAAGTATGCAAGAAAAAGCCTCACACATCACAAGCAATGGTTTCAATAGAGAATGACATAAACCTGTCAAAGCCTATCAGAACAGAAACTAAAGTGCACTAAACATAATAAACAATTTAATGAAGAAATTGATTAAGCTCCAAGAGGACTTGAAAGAAAAAAACTGCATTTGACAAATGAACAAACATAAATTGACATGAAATGGTTTCCAATTAATCTATGAAATTCAGGATATTGTTGAAACAGGGAGTTCGGATCCAAGCTAGACAAACCTTGAATGAAAAACAATGTCACTGAATTTACATTAATAGTGACTGATATTCCTCAGCCACAATGATGTTCTGCTTTTGGAGAATTTATGTCTAGAATATTGCGCTTGAGATTGATTGATTACAAACACAATCTTGAAGTGCCGTCATGGAAACTTTGAATCAAAGATCACAGATTATGAAATCCATGATGTAAATGAACCATTTGAAGACCTTTTTTCACCAGGGTTTAACATTGTACCAACAGGCTGGAGGGTTATTTGGTAACTTTTATAGCTTATGTAGTGGTAGAAGATTTACGGCTACAACATCTGTGTAGAACAATGTAGGTCAACTGCATGGACTGATTCCTCGTCTGTGTTTTTTATCCTGGTCCTAGTTGGGATTTGAACTCATAATGGTGAGGGACTAGGGATTACTAGTCAGAGAATAAATACATAATATTTCTGCAAGCAAATCATATGACCTGGGATATATAGTAATCAGGAGAAACCATTAGGGGACAATCTGTTCCACCCGTAACAAGATTGGCAACCAAAATGTTCCACCAACAGAGCTGATGTAACAGGTTACTGATCTTTGCTTCAATGAATTTTGACAAATTCAAGCACATATCATGAATGCATAAAGTAAACAATGGTATTTGCACATCACAGTGTTTTTCTAAAGTATCATTATAGCCAAGTTTGCAGTTCACTGAGAATTAACTGGAACCAACCTTGTCCACAGTTCACAAGCAACTAAAAAAAACTTCCTGACATACTGGAAGAATCAGATACAGTACTGGTATGTTGTAAGCAGGGAAATATGGTATAAAAGTTTGGAACAAAGATCTTACTTGTCTATAAGAGATTTGCATAGATGCACATGGCCACAGGTTGCTGCAGCATGAAGTGGTGTCCACATTTCACTGTCACGTGCATTCACATTAGCACCAAACTCTAGAAGTAGTTTTAATAATTCCTCACTGTCATCTATACAGCACTGAAATAAGATAAAACAATGATAAATCATTAGATACGGATTAACATTTCGAGGGTTCAACGCAAAAGTGTTGTAACTCATATTGAAATAAGAACAAGTTACGATAGTGTTGCGCTGAGCCCTCGATTTGCAATTACATGTACTTAGAGTATTTTATGAGAGCAGTGGGACATAATATTAGAGCAGTTGATCACAATAGCGCAAAGAATTGTGTCATTGCCATGCAGTAACAAAGCAATCTGATAATGCCCTGGTCATACCCTTGAATGTAAAGTTGACAAAAATGTTGATTTTTTCCCTCCATATGTGGACAAGTTGCAGGCTCCTTTACTGAAAGATAGGTTTGGTAAATACTGGTATAAATATGATCCAGTCTGAAACTAGAACAAAGCAATCTCTCAGATAAACAATGCACATTCATGTTAGAGAAGTAAGTCCTTTTACACCACAGGAAGATTCTAGGAAAAACAATTATGCACTTCAAATTGTTTTCTTGAATTCTTTGATTTCAGAAAAGGTTACTAGTAATTTAATGACCGCACAAACTTTAAGAATTGAAAAACGCCACAATACTGTCATAGATATAGCATTGGGATTCCATAAAAGTGAAGTCATCATACTGCAATTAAATTGTTCAAAATGAAAAACAGAAGTCCAAAATTATACTCAAGACACTCAACAGAAATTCAAACTCAACAATCAACAACTTGATATCACCCTGTTTAATTGATAGTTTATGATGTGATATAGATTTGTTTAAGGCAATAACTCAAGACTATACTTATAAACTGTGAACATGGTTATCAGTGGCATTATAAGTTTGAATGATAAATGAATACACTACCATATTAAAAGTAAAATAAGAGACAACTGAACAGTAAAATATTCACAAATTGAGAAATAAAACCATGAGATAAGAGTGTCATTTAGTTTTATGGCCATGACTTAATACAGTACAGCTTTCTATGATAATAGCTACAGTTAAACTGTCTACTTTGAAATGATACAGTAACATAATCTGATAATGGCTGTGTTTTGCATTGCTAATTCACTAATTGGTTGAATATTTAGAAACAAAATATTGTCACAAAAAGACCTGAACAAGGTTCACATCAGAGATTCTATTCTTTTCTCATTTTTTTTTTCATTTACTTTCAGTCATGTCAATAGATATGTTTTAGTTACAATCTTTTAATAGAAAATGATAAACAAAAAGCTGAGTTCATTACACGAACATGGTGGCATGCATATGACAATAGACTTGTAATCTAAAAGAAGGTATTAATGACTGCGTAAAATTAAGTTTCAAATATATATAATTTGGTATTATGTGGATTTGGAATAGTCCAAGGCAACAATTGTTAAGCTATCAAAGCAATAGAGGAAATGGTAAAATCTTCTTAACCTTATATGGACGTAGGGATGGAAGATGGATGGATGGACTTAAGCACATTGTAAAAGATGTTTGAAAAATGGCACTATTGTTACAAGCTGTAAAATGTAACCTATTCTCTTATTATTCACATATTTAAATGTTACATCAGTATGATTTTTCGCATCTATTAAACTCTATTGAATTACAATAAGCCATAATGGGCCATTAAAAGAACTTTGACACTGCATGTACACATACAGAGTGCTAAGATAAGAAAACTGCATTTTGGGTAAACTTTTAACAGTAATGACTTAATCCATACAAGGAAAAATTCCATTTTAAAAATGAAGTAAAAACAAACAGCCAAGTTTTCTATACACAGAAACCACTTCAAATTACCTTGTACAGAATACTTGCTTATGATTGGTTGAGCCAGGTCACATGCTGACCTGATATTTTTCCATATTAGGTCAGTAGTAATGCATATATATCCAGTCAGCAATCATGATAAAAAATAAACATAAAATAACCCATACAAGTTTGGTAAACTGACTCATGAATTAGTACTTCATAAGATAATTATGTTACATGGCTTCTTTAACTGACTCGATACAGTGTGGTACACCTGGGTCAGTAAATTAACACTGGGCACTAATCTTGTTGGGTTTGGGCTAAACAGCTGTCCTGGCTACCTTAGGACAATGACAACCATTCCTCAAATGCCTGGGGTATAATTGTGCATGTGTTGTGTATGACCTTATTTAACTTAGAACAAAGACAAAAATGTGGAGATAGTATTTTGTCCCCTCATTTGTTATGTTCCTGTGTGTTGGATGGGATAACGGGTGTTTCTTGGGAAAGTTGGGGTTTCGAAGATTTAGAATCCAGTAAGTGTTGTATGTTTTTGTAATTAAAATAGAATTATCAAATGACCAGATATTTAAAATAGAAATGATATCAGAGTCATAAACTTCATTGTAGAACCATTATTATAAGACCCTTCTCCGTGGTTGAGTGGTTTAAAGGTCCTTGACTTTAAATCACTGTAACCTCTCACTGATAGAGGGGTCATGGGTTCGAGCCCAGCTACCGACCATGTCTCTTTATGTGAGAAAGTACTGGTATGCAGTTTCTTACGGAGGATGGGAGTCTAGTACTGGTTCTTCCCAGGAACGATGCTTAGGTGAACTGTTCGCCTTACCATTATATGACTGTTGAAAAGGGGTGTAAAACTCAAAGAAACAAACAGAACCATATCAGTTTTTCCAAGGAACCAAACTGACCTATTAAAACACTTAGGTTCAGTGTACGGACAGACAAAATAAACACATGATAAACTTGACCTTAAGCAAAACCAACCATGAGGATAAATCTGAAAATACAATAAAAACTAACAATGAGTCTAAAGTAATGAGATACATCAGTTCATTGTTTGAGATCAAAACAAACATTGACAGACTGATCAAAATGGTATCTTATACAGGACAATGAGGGAGACATCAGAGAGAGAGAGATGGAAAAAAAACATGTGTCCTATATAAATGAGTTAGTTTAGGACAATCAGATTATGGTCATACATATTCATGGGTTTTAATCTAATACAGACGAAAGAAATACTCAAGATTGTACTAGACGGGTTTGGTGCAAAGTTTGATACATTTTGAAGTCATTCTCATCACAGATGAAAGATAAGGGGTCATGATGACTCCCTATAAAATTAATGATGAAAGGTTTCTGAATTTGTAGAAAAGTTATTTGTAGAAATAAGTATCAAAACAACATAATGATACCTGATATAGAAAACAATGGCTGGTTAGATTGAAAATGGCCCCTATGTAGCAGAGCAGATTAAGGGTCATGGAGTAAGACCAGTGGAAAACTCTTGACTGAAGCAGCAAGAACTATTTTGTGCTACCAGTGAAGTACTTTCAGAGCACCATTAAACACCCTTATCTGTATAATTACTTTTTTGCCATTCATTAACTTAATCTCAGTGACAATAAATCAGAACCAAAGGTGGCTGAGTACCTTTTAGGAAAGAATTCTGGAAATATGGCACAGTGAGTAACTTTGAAAAATTGGTTCCCACTAAGGTACTCCATAACCTTAAGACTTCCAGGACATGATAAAGTCATAAATATCAACGACAACAGACAATCAAAAACAACATCAAAAGAAACAAGAGGGCCATGATGGACCTATATCACTCACCAGAAAAAAGACTCTTACAGACAAACATTTTTGTTTTTAATCGTATATGAGCCTATGTTAATTCAAGTGAAAACAGGTGGGGCCGTTTTTTTGTTACTAATTGATTTTAATGAGATATACAAAGAGGCAATAATAATTACTGTCTGTTTAAATAATTTACATGCAACTTCTCCATACAAACTCCAAAACGTATTGTCTTTAACAATAGGAAAATGATACTCAACAGACAGACAAAATGACAAAACTTTCAATCCCAAAGCTAGAAGAACAACCATTGAAAATTAGAAAAACAACAGCATACTTTAAAGCCAGACATGGTCATAACCATAAAACATTTTAACAAGCATAATTATATAACCAAATCATTTCCTTGTCTGACATAAATCTGTAAATAATGGGAATTTGAAATGTATCAAAATCAAATACAGTCAGACAAGTTTTATATTGTTTGTTTGGTCTAATGGTAAATTGTTTATGCTGAATTGCCCCGACTCAAACTTTGGGCTCTGCTTTCAAAAACTTAGTTTAAACACTGCAAGAGCCAATTTTAGCATCACATACCCAGCCAGATAAAGAGATCATGGAATTTCCTTCACATTCGAAAAACTAATGATCAGTGATTAGTACTGACATATTCCTTATGTAAGATAGAACCAGATGACACAAAATGTAATATCTTCAACTAATCAATCATTTAGACACATTAAACCTACCGGTATATCAACAGCAGTCAACAGCCTAAGGCCTTCTTCTGGCATGTCATTACTGGGACAGGCTCATGTTCTTTGACGCTGATCAAGAACGGCAAAAAATCATCCAATACTAAGATGTCATTTTTAGACTCAGGCCTTTAAATTACGATATATCCAGTATATCATATTGATAGTAGTAGCAGTATTGTTCATACAGTTGACAGCAAAACTTCCGAGTTATTGGCCACCTGTGATTAAAGTCGTTGTATGTAGATCAGTCAGCCTTCAGCACACCTTTACTGATATGATGTCTTAATTACTACAGGTGCAAAATAATGGTACCATCTTTCTCCCAACTTTGGTGACCATAGTTAACAAGTTTAACTGTATGTACGTCACAAAGGACCATAATTCAACAGGCAAGTATGCAATTTAATTATTAATGTGCAACAATGCAATTTTATGATTATTTAGTTTAACAATCAACAAACTTGCACTTAAATCAGATCAGCATTTTCATGTGTAATTTATGCAAAATAAGTCATCATTCACAAATCACACACACCATGTAGACATGCATGAACAAAGATTTTAAATGCATAAAAGAGAAAGGAAAATTAATTTACCGTAACTGAATTCATACAATTATAGACAGTAAAATATGCAGGTAACATACCATAAGTTAGATAAAAGACAGTCACCATCATTTTAAATTCTATAGAAGCAAAATTTTCAATTTTAATTACCGGTACAATTTTATTGAAAGAACAACATGCAATTCAAGAAAAGATACATATACAATTCTCAAATTATGTAGATCATATTTCAACCAATATATATATGCTTCCTGTTTACTACAAAAGAAAATGTAAGATCGTTTTGATTCAACAATGAGTGTTGTATTTAACAAGTATGCATATAAGCTTCATAAGTGTACTACATACATTGAATAAACTTCAACTAAATTGGGAGCAATTTACCATCTTCTAAGTCAATATCATTTTTTTAAAATGATTAGAAAACACAAAAAGATAGTTTTCACATTTAGAGAATCATGTGCAATTAGGGGACAAGTAGCATCAGTATGGGACCTTATTCAGTCAAACAGAAAGAAAACCAATTGAAACAAAGAAAATAGTGCAGCTTTTTTTTCGCCCGTTAATTTTCTAAAATATTTGTTTATTTTCTCTTTGAACTTCCTCTGATATTCACCCGCATCTTATATACATGTGCAATCTGTACACATGGGTGCAAGTTTGCAAAACTGAGAAACCCGAAACCTGACCTGTTAGGGGGCCCAGGGTCAACCAAACTCAAATTAGCATCCTTGAATACACAGTGCATGATCATAGTATGGAAGATCTATACCCTTGCTTGAAAAGATTTCATGAAAACAGAAAAAAATTCTTGAACTCTTCATGCATACCCTATGAATACTTCATGAATAGTTCATGAAGTATGAATTAATATATGCCACAGAAATTTTTCAACAAATGGCTTGATTACCATAATAGGACTGACTCAGTATACAATTAAAGATAAATTAACATGATTAGGAGCCGGCTGGAATCAGGACAGAATCAATACCAAACATACTTTAGAAATTTAGTATCTGACACAATAAATAATCTCTCTCTGACCAAGCGAATACAAGATAAGAGACGAGACTTAATAATCAAATTAATACTGTCCTGATGACACTGTTTGATCTGTGTCACATTAAGGTTCTTTTTCTTCAATTTTCATGAGCTCTCTATCAATTTACCCATGAATATCACAATAGACCTCTCATAACTGCATGCTTATGTTTTCGAAACTGGATGATATTTCAGATTTCCATAGCCGCCACACGCTCGGAGCTCATGAATTCTTATGCGGACCAACGTACTACATTAAGGGGTAGAGGCTATTGTATTTTTTTCAGTCTAAACTCTAATGATAACAATATTAATATGACTGTGTAAGATCTAGGTACTAAAAACTTTCAGGAAGACTTGTTTAATTTATTTGGTTCGGCACATCATAAAAGTTAAATCCAGAAATCAACATTTTACATCTTTACCTTACACCTAGGAATGTGGATTATTTTACACAGTTCGGAATTTCCTCGTAAATATCGTTTAGATCAGAGAAGAATAAAAATCTTTTTTTATATATTTTTGAATTGCCAAAAACTGATAAATTGTTCTTATTCCTGTTGAATATTACATATTTTGGTTCAGTGTTGCTTGTTGTCAGCAGAGAATTATAAATGCATTGTTCATTCAAGGTTAAATGCCATTCGAAAACCATATCAATTCTAATAAATGAGCATGTGCAAATAGACATTTAATTTAAATAAGCTGAGTTCAGACTGCTATAATTATGCACTTAAAGTTAACACTTAATCTGAAAAAGTATTATTATAAATGTAAAAAATGCATAATTTTGGATCCTAATTTAAGACCTGAGTGCCCAGCATGTGAAATGTACTGCATCCAGTGCGCTAATTGGGAAAAATTTGGTACTTCAATTTTTTTTTTTCAATTTCTGTACATGTTCCTTAACTCTATCACCCAAGCAGTTTGAATAACCAACCACAAAATTAATGCAGCTGTGACTTCAGCAAAGAATATTCTGAACAAATCAAATCATGAAATTATGGCCTTTATAATAAAAACATGAAACATTGCACCGAAAACATGTTAAGCTCATCCTTAATTTTTAGAAAAAAATGATAGGAGAAATATGGTAATTAGTACTATCTGCATATAGCTTTATCATAAACCAAGAAAATAATGAGAGAAGAATGTATTGAATAGCTTGAAGGAATGCATCAAATAAACTACTGATTAAGGAAAGAAATTATCAAAAGGATGAGATTATTCAAGTACTTTTGCATACTCAAACAATCATACCAAATCACATGCCTTTTATATATTTATCAAAATTTGATTCGGATAACTTGCTATACTGCTTTAAGTGGGCGCTTCATAATTCCACTGTTGATTAGACTTGATTTCAAGCATCATTAAGTCAGTGCAAAAAAGAAACTAATGACGTCCATTGAAGCATATCTGTTGATCATATATTTGTAAATATTTTAGTGCTACCGGTATTCATTAATCATGCAAACATTGAGTAAATGATCCTTATTAAATTTAGAGTATATGAAACAGATTTTGAAAGCTTCCCCTGCAAAATGTGGCCATGGTTCAACCCCTGTTCACATTGTTCAGCGTGTTCAAACATGGCTTAGCCTGGAAAAGACTCAACTTTAAAAGACCCAAATTTTGTACATACTTGACTATGGCTGACTGTGGTTAACCATGTTTTTATGTGACAAGCCTGATGGTCAGAATTTGTCAGCCATGGTGACAAAGATTAAAACCATGGTCAACCATGATTGACCATTAATGACCATGCTCTAATGAAACAGACCATGGTCAGAAATTGGTCAAGTTGAATCTAAGGCAGAAGAAAGCTAAGATACCCTAAAAATCCATCCCTTTGGCTTTTCTTATTCATACTTCATAAGTTACATGACTGCATGGTGGTTCCCTAGTTGAGTAACTTCGTATTTCAAGTTAATATAATTATTGTCTAAGTTATATGTCTGCAGCTTGCATTAGATTCAAACCAAATAAAGGGGTAACCTGAAGACAAAATAATGCAAAATAAAAACAACCTTTGAATTGTTTCAATTCTAGTAGACAGATAGACTGAGAAAGTGGCCAAGTATAACCAAAAGTCTATAGACTGATTAACAACAAAATCTTGCACATGCCAGAAAGCAAATAAAATAATGGATTGCACATATGGCAATTTAAAGTAATTAAGTTTTTGTAGATTTGTGTTCATAATACATGCACAATGCATGATGTACTTTGCTTCAGGAATATGGAATTAATTATGCTCCCTGATTCCAATGTGCCTTAATTACATTACCCCTTCATTTACCTTGCTGCCAAATAATAAAAATTCTAAACAAATGACCTCATCTGACCTTTCTCCTGAGCCAATACCTGGCTGAAGCAGTACTTCTGATTTTGCTGATGATATTCCTTAATTGGTTCATCCAGTGTGCAAACAGTCATACAAGAGTAACAACTAATAATGATTTAAATTTACATGTACATTTGTGCATTTCCCATAACAGCGTCTTTTTGGTAAGGAAATGCAAAAATCACAAAAGTCTAATTTCATGTCTGAAGAAAAAACTCTTCAAGTTTAATCATCAACCAACACGAGAAATTTGGTGAATGAAAAAGTAATTAATATTGTTGTTTATGGATACATTTAAGTCACACATTACGGACTCAATGAGCTTTCAGACGTAAAAACAAAAGCAAAATATCATCAATTGACATGCAACCCATTTACATAAACAGTCTAGCTATCAATGATAAAAAGCATGTTGAGAGAACTTCTTCCTCTCCGTGCTTCACACATTATGAACCATTCCGAATAAGAAATAAACAAGTCTGCAAGTCTTACTTGATAATACCATTATGATTGGCTGATAATTTAGTGCACTAACACAAGCACAGCCAACATGACAATCAATACAACCAAACCAATAAAAAAATTTTGTTTGTAGAGTTTGTAACGCCCGTCAGAGTCAAGTGAGGCAGACAGTTCACCTAACCATCATTCCTGGGAAGAACCAGCACTTAAGACTCCTATCCTCCATAATCAACTGCCTACTTTCTCACACAAAGAGACATGGTCAGTAGCTGGGCTCGTACCCGGTAAACAATCAAAGAAATTGCAACACAAAGTTATTTGCAAACAATTCCCCTTTGAATAAAATTCATGAAAACATGACTTTTTCATACAATTGACAAAAAAAAAAACTGAGAAAAGCCTGGGCTAATTGGGCTGGTTATCAAACTTGAACGAGATCTCATGGCGATAAATATTTCCATTTAAGTTTGGTGAGGATCTGAATAAAACTATTTGAATTAAAGAGCGGATGCCGCCAGCCTGCCAGCCCGCCATGGGTGTTCCCATAATATGACCCGTTATTCAAACGAGCTTATAAAAAGGCTCTTTTTTTCATAATTTGAGGCAAGAAATTCCTGAAAATACAATGCTATTCTAACTTGGTCATCTAACCTTCTCCAAATTTGGCCGAAAATCGCGCTTGAATTTCCCAAAATGAAAGGCTAAAGCCCCTTCCCAATTTTTGAAAAAAGACCCTGCATGCTTAGACAACCTTATAATTAAAAACAATATAACAACCTTCTGATTTAGAATTATGATTAGTAAAAAGTGTTGTGCCACAATAGAAAATCAGCATGTCAATAAATAAACTTCAAAGAATTTTACCCAGACAGTTTATAAGTGGAAAATTGAATTCAGATTCCATAGATACAAGATTTAATTCATCATTTTATTTTGAAAATAAAATGAAATCCAGGTTAGACAAAGTGATTTTGAAATGCATTACAAGAATAGATAAAATACAGTTTTAAACTATTTCCCAGACTTAAATCTTTTATATTAACAGGCACTGTGACAATCAATATTAATAGCTATATACAATTTTCAACTTTCAAGCAATGTCACTTTGTTTAAGCACTTACGATTTATAATGCAAAGTCAGTTCTGCTATGACCAAAAAATAACCCAAAATTTTTAACAGAAGGTATAGAAAAGAAAATACAAATTGGAATAAATAACAATTTTTTTTCGTTAAAATCGCTAAAAAGTTTTTTGGGATTGGGGATTATTGAATGAGTCATTCAAATTTCTGCATACCAGGACAACCTTATTGAGATTCCCCACTGCTTCCTGAGTTACAAGCCAGAACCTGCACTTTTAATAAGGTGTTGTGAAGACATGACTGAAACTAGCCAGGGTGCTTTACATTTGAGATCTATGCTTCACCCTATAAAGTCATCAAAATCTCTCTCGTTCAATTCCTGTTTACAGCATTAAAAAGATAGTATCATTATTCTGCAAAAATATAACACATGTACAGAAGTCAATAATTACTTCAGTCAATGATTACTGGGGGTGCAATATATAAAACCACACATCAACAAATTAGCATAATTATAGCATTCCGATAATAAAAACAAGAGTGCCAGGTCACAAAATACGCCCGTCAAGGACCATAACTCAGAAGTGCCTGGGCCAATTGGGCTGGTTATCGAACTTGACCGAGATCTCATGGCCATAAACTTTTCCATCAAGTTTGGTGAAGGCCCAATAAAACTATTTGAATTAGAGAGTGGACACCATATTGCAAAAAGGACAAAATCAGTTAATCTAATATCCCATGTTGGATAGAACGCTGAAATAACAAGGTTAGCGAAAGTATTTAAGAAGAGGACATGTCCATCACTAGACATTATGACTCTTTAATATCTTGTTCACATAGCTATCAAATTATCTGTGTATTAAATCTAGCAACCTTAAGCTACAGCTAATGGGCAAAATTAGCATGTAGAACAACACATGCTTCTGTTTGTGGACATTTCAAAAGTTTAACTTGAAATACACACCAGTATAATGTTAAAAGTTTTGTCAAAATATTTTCCTGGATACAATGTACCTTAAATTCCAATACAGTTCTGTAGAACCTAAAACCAACATGCCTCCAGAAATGGGATTATTAGCAAAGATTTTTTAACAGCACATAGACACACAGATGGTACACTAAGTGATTCAATGTCGACATGTTTCAGACAGATACTGTGCTGATGCTTCAATGGCTCATACTGGGCACAAGTTTCAATGACTCGGATATTGAGCTGATGTTTCCAAGGCTGATAGCCTGAGAATGACTAACAGGGAACCAACAGCAGATAATCCTTATATGATGCAGATTTATGAATTTACATATAAAGCCATGTGTCTATAACAATACACGATTGCATGATCCTATAAATTGCAGTGTCTACTTTTTGACAGACATTCTAATAGCTTGTCTTATAAGTTCAGACGTGCAGACATGGAATCATTAATGTAATGGTTGACATTGTGCAGCAATAAATGTAGCAAGAAGGGCAGACAATGGTGGCAAACATTTGTCACTTTTTATCAATTTTGACAAAACAAACAGCAACATGGATGCATACATATACAGCTTTTTTTCCTTCCTATAAAAGATCTGGAAGACAGCCCCATTCCCAATAATAGAAATGTATCCTCCAACATGGAGGCTCCAAGACCTTTATTGTTGCATTTAAGTGTCCATCTCCCCTCCTGAGATTGCTTTCTCCTATAAAGATAAAACTTCAGTTTTGTCACTTCTATGTGACATTGTATGCCTCTTAAGATAAAGTTCTGCTGAACTAACTGTGATAAAACTGTGCAGATTTTCTACCCAGTGAAATTAACAATGACAGAACACTTACCTGATGTAGAGCGGTAAGACCATCTTCGTTTGTCACATCCGCATTCACCCCAGACATCAACAATTTCCGTACTGTAAAAGGAAAGAAATAATTGCATTGATGAGAAAGTTCAAACAAGGTTTATCACAAATTCTGTTTAGTAGGAAGGAGAGAGAATGCCATACATTAAGGAATATTTTAGACTCATTTGATCATTAAAATGGTATTTTGACCCTTAATATTAGTAAAATTAGGATATTTATACCAAAGGGTCAAACTCATTATAAACAATACATGTAGAATGAAAATTGGCTGACTAGATCCTTAAATTATTATCAGCCACTGGTCATATTTTGACCCTCAACTTTTGATGTCTATTGAGAACCATGAGACATGTTCTGCCAAACATAGCGTTAAATAAGCTTCTTGTTAAGAGGTCAGACATCATTCAAACGCTTCCCCCTTTGAATGGATTTTTTGTGAGCTATTCTTGCATATTTCATGAAGTACCCAATATGTGTAACTATTTTGAATGTGGTCTGTAGTTGATAAACTCAGACTCTTAAGTGTATTCTAAAATATATTAAATAGTTTCTTGTCTTTGTTAAAAAATGCAGGCCTTTTTTCCAAAAAATTGGGAAATTCAAGCGCGATATTAGGCCAAATTTTGAGAAAGTTAGACTAATAAGTTTGAATAGCATTGTATTTTGGGGAATTTCTTGTCTAAAATTGGAAATTTTTGCAATTGGGAAGTCACTGAATTTCGGCCTCTGTTATAAAGGGGAAAAAAGGCCTAAAATGGTGCAAGGAGAAATGCTTCCTTGCTCTGGACACAGGCATAGCTTTATCCTATAGTTACAAAAGTGAAACCAAAAAATAGGTTATTAAATTATCAACAACTTTTATATCTACTATAATTTGATGGGATTGTTATTTAGCATCTTAACTGACCTTAGAGTGACTAGTCAAAAAGTATGAAAGAAGAGAAATGTGTCAACAAATAAAATGTCATCTGTTTGTTATCCACCAGGCCACACTTCTGTACATAATTATGAGATATGTAATCTTTGAATAATCAATACTGAATAAATAATCAATAATAACCTACAAAGCCATCTTAAAGCGCCTTAATGTATCAAATGACTGACCTTCCACTCAAAGGATATCTACATCTGATAGACAATGGTAAATGCTGGTCAAACTATTGTATACATAACAAAGCAGGTTTAGGTTCAATCTGTGGGTAATTCATTCATGTCATGTCTAAATAGCAATGCATCAATGGTAACACCTTTCACTTCTAGGAGAAGGTTATAACAACTTGAAGTTTAACTTTAACACTAGAACTGTCACAGAGGTGACTAAAACCCTTTTGATATTTTATGCGGACGGACCAATGGATCGACAATCAACCGACAGAGTGACTCCAATATACCCCCTCTCAAAATATACCCGATTCATTTGATTGGATGTTCATGTCTGTGATCTCTGCATTCTTTAGGTTTTTTTTTAGGGGGGGGGGGGTATATGCTTCTACTGTAATGAAAAGCTGAAATAAATACTGATTGTTTTCTTTTTGTCAAAACTGCTAAAAATGGGTTTGGGTCAGGGGATTTAAATGAGTTGGTAGTGTAACTGAAATGCTTTGGCTTATTGAGAATGACCTTTTCACATTTAATTGTATGTTGTAAAATGAGGATTTTTTCAACGAGTTTATATTTTTGTATCAAGATAACTTAACTTTTAGTAGCTGATAATTTTAACAAGCTTTACAGCGATTTCAACAATGAGTTTGTGGTAACGCAACTCTACCTACTCAACAAAAAGGACCAAGCCCAAGGCCCCAAAAAGGACCAAGCCCAAGGCCCCAAAAAGGACCAAGCACAAGGCCCCAAAAAGGACCAAGCCCAAGGCCCCAAAAGGACCAAGCCCCCAAAAGGACCAAGCCCAAGGCCCCAAAAAGGACCAAGCCCAAGGATGGCCTTGTCCTAGGAAGAGTCTGCTTCCCTACATTGCAAACTGTTGGATTATTTTTAGCAAAGCAACAAGGAAAGGCAATGGAATTTTTTAGCCTATGTATCAACTGAAAGATGATATTTTCATTTTTTAAGATGGAACAATACAACATGTATCTGATTGAACTTAAATATTACTTCTTGACAAGTGATAAAACAATCTTATTCATGGCGCATCTGTTTATATCAGAAAACAAGGCGAGAAATTAATTTTTGTATGAAAATTCAGACACAGACTGAAGTTTATGAATAATCATGTTACAAAGATGTGCTATACAATAACATAAAATACCATATAGTTGTCTAAAATTTTATAATTTTGTTAAAAAATTTGTAGACAATTGAGGTGTTCGAGAAGTTTATAAATCTGTTTAATGCTATGATTAACAGTACGTCAGACACGGCTTCAACAGCTTTTTAACAAAAACTCCTAAAATTGAGACCTCAGTCAATTTTTTCCTGTCTCTCAAAAATGAGAACAATACAAGTATAATGTGCTTTTTTTAGGTGTTCGTTGTTGAATAATGCTAACAGACATATTGAAGAATAGAATAGTTCAAGGATGGTTTTTTCAGTATTTTAGAAACCCTTGGGATTGGGAATTTTAGCGGCGTTTTGTTAAAATTGGAAAAATATGCGTGACTGCAATTTTGCAATGTTTTAATGAACACAAACAATTAACTTTAGAAACTTTTAATCCTTACAAGTCTATTAAAGTGAAGGATCATTTTCAAAGATTTTTTTTTTATTTCTGTGAATTGGGAATAAATGTTATATTTTCAATATGACTGAATATCGGCTATAAAATTAGCCAAAATAAATCTGAGTTCGTGAATAAAATGATTTCAACTACAAGGACTATAAATAATATTTGAGGACAAGTTCTTAGTAAAGGCCTCTTGTGAAGAAATCACCACCAGCTTTTGCGTTCTTTCCAAAATAAAAGAGATTTTCCCAAGACAGATTTGAACTGATTGCCTTAATTGATTGCATTGTTTTAATACCTCATCAGGATTGCAAATCTCATTGGGGTTCATATTAAAGATGGCTTCCTAAATACTGTGCTGTTAGGTAACCAGGGCTATAATGCTAAGTTTTCTTTTTTAATACTTAAGTTACAAGACCAGTTTCACTGTCATCATTGGTCAATTTCTAGATTGATTCGAGTCACAACCAATCAAATGCAAGCAGCTAAAAATCAGGAAATGTTTTATAGGAAAGGGGGATGACATTGGGTGCTGGTAAAAGTGGGAAAAATTACATCAAATAGAAATTTGAGGAATATTTATAATGCAAATAGGGGAAATTTATACATGTATTCTTTAAAAATATATATAGCTTAATTTTCAAGGGAAGATGTCCAGTCATGAATACTTAATTTACTTAATAAATAATCGAGAAAAATCTTACCTTCTTCAACATCATTCCTTGCTGCGGCTTCTAAGAGCATTATATTGTGTATAAACTTGACCCGAGCCCGCTTTCTGTGGGACCGTTTCTGGTTTTGGGACTGTTTATGTTTCTTATTTTTATCCTTCTCTAACTGTTTTTCATAGTTTGCGTAACGTTTCAGCTGCTGTGAGCGCCTCTTTTTGGCATGTTTCAACCTTTCTGGTGTCGCCATTTTCTCAACACTGGAAATTTCCGCCACTAGTTCACTATGATCGGACATTTTGTATGTTATTCCAGTTCAGATATTAATAAAAAAACAAGCTGGTATCTATGGTAACTTCCACTAAAATTATTTTGAATCACAGTTGTCACACTTATCACACCAATAGAAATTCTCTAATCACAGAAATTGCATCTGAACATCCTGCTACAATATATTCCTTGCTTCATGCGTGTGACAATCTAATAATTCAAATATCTAACTCAGAGCTTCTTGGTAAGATATTTTACTAGTTGAGATAAACTACACAAATATTCAATATTCTAAATTAAATAAAAGCTCCATACAGGACATATATAGATCTGGAAAAAACTGAACGATTTGTTCAAAACTTTAATAAAATACATGAACACATTAAAACTCTGAAATCTTATTCCCTGTTCTAAATAATCCCTATCGTTGAAGCATTTTCCCTTTCTCGGAGAAATGAAGAAACATCCAACTTTTGTAGAACAAGGTAGATCTTCACTTGTATCTGCTTACATACTGAATTCTTCACCAATGGAGGCGGAATATCACAGCAATTCACCAGCAGTAAGTGTCATACCTGAAAGTATTACAATATTTCATTAAATGAGTGATATCAGAGACTAGAAATATATAATTTTGATGATGATCACTTGAAAATAAGTCATCATAAAACCTTCAGGATCAATAAATAACAGCAAAAACATCAAGGCACAGAACTGATAATGTAACCTGATCCTGAAAACACACAATCATCACAATTCTGTGAAAATATTATTAGGTAATTCAAGTAGGGTCACACCAGAATCATTGATTTTGATCTTTAACAGATAATTTTTCACAGAAGTTACATAATACAAGTTTAAAACTACTGAACATTTTCTCATAAACGCCCCTTCTCAAATAAACTTCCCTTTTCCAATAAACGTCCCTTCTCCAATAAATGCCCCTTCTCCAATAGACACCCCTTCTCCAATAAACGTCCTTTTCCCAATAAAAGCCCCTTCTCCAATAAATGCCCCTTCTCCCATAAATGTCCCTTCTCCAATAAACGTCCCTTCAGTAATAAATGCCCCTTCTTCGATAAACGCCCCTTCTCTAATAAATGCCCCTTCTCCAATAAATGTCCCTTCTCCAATAAACACCCCTTCTCCCATAAACGCCCCTTCTCCAATAAACGTCCCTTCTCTAATAAATGCCCCTTGTCCAATAAACGTCCCTTCTCCAATAAACGCCCCTTCTCCCATAAATGTCCCTTCTCCAATAAATGCCCCTTCTTCAACCCCCACCCACTTGGAGGTAAACGACATACCAAAATTTATCAATAATCCTCTATATTACTTTCTCATGTTTATTTAAATGTCTCGGTAAATATTGCCAATAAGAGTGAGTTTTAGCACTTACAGGAGTTTTATGTGGGTCGTTATATATCTAAATATGTATATTGTACAGAATTACCATAATTCAAATATATTGCTTTCAAATTCATCAAAAAATAGTAAATCATGCAAACAAAAAATAATTCTTCTGAATTTATTTTCATTTAACAAGCTACATGATATAAATTCATGATCTGTCATCTGTTTGATTTGATTAAGCGCGATGGCCTACTCTCCTGTAAGACAGGAAGTCATTCTTCAGGGAACAGAATAACAATAACTGACCATGCTTATTGCAAGGAAGCTGTCCCGTTACATGCAGCAACTCTAACAGGATATTATTTGTTTGACGTCAAAAATTGAGGGTCAAAAACGACCCTTGGCTGATTATAACTGACGAGTCAGTAAAATTTCCTAATATTATAAATGCTACTTTGTATTCCAGTAAGTCATAATTATGTATTCCAGTAAGTCATAATCATGTATTCCAGTGAGTCATAATTATGTATTCCAAGTAAGTCATAATCATGTATTCCAGTAAGTCATAATCATGTATTCCAGTAAGTCATAATTATGTATTCCAGTAAGTCATAATTATGTATTCCAGTAAGTCATATTATGCATTCCAGTAAGACATAATTATGTATTCTAGTAAGTCATAATTATGTATTCCAGTGCCAGTAAATAATAATTATGTATTCCAGTAAGTCATAATTATGTATTCCAGTAAGTCATAATTATGTATTCCAGTGCCAGTAAATAATAATTATGTATTCCAGTAAAAGCAAAGTTTATAAATGTATTCAAGTAAGAGTAATAAAATATGTTCAACTGTTATTAATAAACTTTTAATTATGTATTCCTAAGTAAAAGCAATATCCATGTATTCCACTTCAAGTTATTGCTATGTACTTCATTAAAAGTTAAATCTATGTATTCCAGTAAAAGTCAGAAATGAGTACTTCAATAAAAGAACTCCAATGCACTAATACAAAATTAGAATAAAAATACATTTGCCATGAGAACAGTTCGAAATAAATTTAAACAATTAAAACCATTACAAATTCATTTCTTCCAAGAGTACCATAAATAGAGCTGAAAGAGATTTTGGAACGCTCATTAAATCACTTCAAGATTCGATTCAAACAACAAAAATACTTCTTGATCTCAATCTGATACAACAAAATTAATTGCAAACAGTTGCAAATAAAACAAAGATCTAATTCAGATCAGTTCACTGAGGAAATAAATATACTCCACTTCCTTCTTAGATTAGATTTGGTTAAAGAATCCTTCCTTAAATCTAATTAAGAACTCTTTTCACAGCTGTATTAATGTCACAGTGAATGTCATTTGAATGAAAACAATTTATTTTTGATTTCGATGGGTTTAACATCTTGTTCAAGGATATTTCAGTTATATAACGAGGGTTCAGCGCAACAGTGTCGTAACTCATATTGAAATAAGAACAAGTTACGACAGTGTTGCGCTGAACCCTCGATAAGGTGGCCGATTCTGACTCACCTAACCAATTTAGTTTTACTAGTAACGAGTTCTAACTATATCCTTCCACAAGGAACCAGTAACTTCTACACATGTGGAGATAAATTGAATGGAATGGGTAACTGACCTGCTGCGACTGGGAATCGAACTCGGGTAACAAATTCAGCGCACTAACCACTGAACCAGGGCTGCATAATACCGGTAACTTGAATGAGACATTAACAAATATGACAGGTTATGATGAAAGAGAGCAACTCAGGAAGATAACAAGCATTAATTAGGGGCACTCAGTAACACTCTTAGGGAGCATATAATTTGAGGCCATAAGCTTTGATGGCAGAGGCTGATTCAGGGTAGATGACCATTGTCATACTTAGGATCAAATAATCTCAGCTTCAAGTCAAACAACATAAAAGAGCAGGCGTAAATCAACAAGATGGCTATTGAACAACAATTTTTTTTGAAAGTTGTGAAAAAATTTGCCACAATAATCTAGAAAAGTACTCCAGCGGAAACTAGGAAGACTTGACATTATACATCACACGGAGGATGACCCTGTTAGATAAAAGTTAATGAGAAATGATTTAGGAGAAATCCATTTATGTGTGAAGATAAAACCATCAAGTAGCAATCCTGTCTTCTGATCATTTATATAGACAGAGGTCAAATTTCTAAGACAATATTGCCAAAGAAGGAGAAACAACACCTTAATCATTTTATAGCTGAACAGACAAGTATTGCGCAATCAGCAGAGAGAATTGCACTTGGTAGATCAAATTACTTCATCATTTCTATCAGCTTGCACGAAGATGGCAGTTAGTTGGTGAAAAATACTTCAAGTCATGCAAATCTGATAATCGTAACATGCTTCTGCTCCTAGGTGTAATTAGTCCCCAAATATTTCTGTACTAAAATCAGAGTTTACTGTTAGAAACTTCAGGGCAAGAGCCAATAAATTTAGGGTCGGTTAGGTAATGATGTAAACTTTACTCTTTTTTATGATTTGTTCCTTTGTTATAAAACCCTAATATATACTGAGAGTTTAAATTCAAAAACTTAAAATCACATAGACATGCAGGTTAAGTTCTCTTGATTTTAACTTTATTTAGTTGAGCACATGCTTACTGACAAAAAATTATGAACAACAATTATTGTTAATAAGACAAATTTGTGATTTTTTGGTACTCAACATGGCTCAACAATTTGTTTTAGGTCACTCAGCAGACTGGACACCAGCTTCGACTTTCAACTAGTGATACTACAGCAATTCCAACTCATTCTAAGTTGATTTTCTACTACGAGCGGAAAAGAGGATTTGTCGAGTCCTACCATTACTACATGCAATTATTTTGCAAGAAGCTTTCAGGCTTTATAACTAAATAACAAAATGAACAACAAATCTATATGGGTAATATAGATCATTTAACTGACATGACTTGTATTGCTAGCACTGTCCATCTTCATAATGCGCATGTCATACAAGAAAAGACAATTTATTTATGAGCACAGACACTTCACATCCTTAATGCCAACCGGGAATTGCTTGTCATGCAACTGAAAACTTGCTGCATATAGATAATGTACAGAACATTTACTAGTATTTCCATATATTTAATATGCATGAAATAATATAAGGAAAATGGGCTCCAGTACTGACAGGAACAATAAACATAGTTATAATTTATATGCATTCTTACATGGAGGAGGTAGGAGATATAAGACAAGTAAACCAGTGGGTAAATATAGAGAAGACTCAGCATATTCAAGAAACAAAGACATATTAAACATGTACTGCAACATGAAATGGGAACCAGTCTTTTAACATTTGTATGGTGCATCAAAATTCATGTGACAGCTAAGGGAAGATACCCGGTAAGCTTTTAAGTAAATTTCATAAGAAATAAGGCTTGAATATAGAGCAAACATGAAATATATTGTGAAATCTTTGCTTAGTGAAGAAATGGATTTGGAACACCCTCCAAATGCCTTAAATAGATACTTTTTAGGGGCATATTGAAGAATGCTTTAAATGTCTTAGACTTTTTATCCCGTCATGGTAGTAAATGAACATTAAACTTGGAAATGGACACAATAGTAATGATCAAAAGAGCTGAATATCTGAATATTGTTTATCTGTTGTTTAATTGCCCATCCAACAGCTATGATCAATTCAGAGTAACCCCCAGAGAGACAGAAGGAGTAGATACAGTAGAACCTGGCATTTGTATCCCCCTATTTATCGTCTATTATAGCATCTTTACACACCTCACCCGTTTTCAACCCAGCACTGGGCTCGGAAGTTGGGAAAACCACCCCTGAAATATCAGAAGGCAGAGTCAAGACTCAAACAAACTACTTTCTAATCAATAGTCAAGCAAATTACCACTGGACCACCGATCCTCCCAATGTGAATAAGAAATGACATTGTTTATTGCCATTGTACACATGTGCAGCAGCTCTCCACAAACAACAAACCAAAACATCTTCTTTGATCAACTTACACCTAATGGTCATTATCTCATACACATCGAATGATGTATTACAATAAGAACTTTGAAAGATCAAAGGTGTTGCATAGAGAGTGGATCACAAGCAGGAAGGAACAGATCCAGATGTTAGCCGTTGTATTGACAAACAATAAAATTTGAACTAAACAGTGTTCCCTTAATTAGAACAAACATAACCTTCAATCAAACACAGGATTATGAGAAAAGACATAAAATTAAATTCCTCAACAGTTCGTTTAGAAGCAATTAACTTAATTCAACAGACACTCATATAAGAATATTTAATTGGTTTACAGAAAGCGATAATAAACAATCAATTTGTAAAGCAAAATCAAAATTAAGGGAAGAGTGAACTTATGTACAGTCTCACACTTTTAATTAGCAGGTCTACAAACAATAGCCGAGTGTTCTCGCAGTTTCTGCACCCAGCTAGTATCATGCATTTCACCACAAACATCAAATATACAGAATAATAAATCATTTAAAATTGCAGATACAAACACTCCCACATCATTAGATTGAAACTCAAGCACACAAGTTATATATTCATACAGCAATAACCGCAATATATAACACATGTAATTCCATCTCTTTTTAATCTGCCTAATGCATCACCGGTATATCTGGAAGTGAGAATAAAACATCGGAGTAAGTAATTCTGCTGCACTCAATTTCAAAATTTGATGCATTTTGAATTTATGTCTTAAGTTTACATTGATTGTGAAGCGAGGTCTTAAAATTTCTATCCGTCATCCCAGGGTTATAATAATCGCACCATGCTCGACGTTTCAGGAAAATAAGGAGACAATAGCTTTGTGTAATCCAAAACAGGACTTAAATCCTTTTGATCGACAGCAGCTCCAAGAATTCTTTTACCACAAAGCCAAACAATGAATTATGAATGGATTTCTATCATTCTTCATTTTATTCAAACAAGGGGCAAGAAAAAAATTGTCATATCAGCCGTAACCTGATCGACACTGTTTTTGGCGCCAACCTTCAAGTTTTAACTGCCAAGTACAAAATCATTTGGGAGACGAATTGTACCTCCAAAACATGATAATGGTATGCTCAGGGGCGGGGGGGGGGGGGGGGAGGGAAATAGTCAAAAACTTTTTTTTTGTGGTTTTATTATACATTTTTCACATTTTATAGATGTGTACAGACAACTAGGGATAACATTAATACAGGCCAAAATATCAACAGCATCAACTTTTCAATTTACAAATGTATTGATAAAACAGTAATAATCAAGGTTCTGTATAAAGAAGGCAACGGCCAGTGATAAATGCACTGTACTTGCACCCTGGCAATCCTGATTTGTATCTCGGACATGGCAGGACTACCGGTATGTATTATTACCCACTATGATAACTTGACAAAATGCTGATTTTCCTTTCTATCTGGAAAGATTTCCTACCCCTTATGGGAGGGTAAGTGTTTATACTGGTTGGATTAATACAGTACAGGTAAACTGGTTAGGCAAGATGGCCATCACATATAACTTAATGAAATATCATTGAAAAGGCGTTAATTTAACCCACTGAAAAACATCAGAATAAAGACCGAACCTTAACAAAAAGAATCTTTTCTCTCTCTTTGGCAGCCATTTTCGATTTCATGACTATTAATTTTCATAAAAATATGTTACTGTCATAATAAGAGATGAATGTACTATAAATATAAGACGTCAGAATTGTGCTGGTTGAATTCCAGTGGGAGTTTTGCCTGTAACTATAGCAACTTTAATGCCATTATATAGTTAGGAATGTGAGTTCGATGTCAATATACTGGGTTCAACTTGTATCTATCAGAATGCATTAATCAAACAAGATAATTCCTACTAGATGATATGTTATGTTATCATTTTATCGCTGAATTGATAGTTATCATGCTTTGCCAACAACACTAATAAATCCGCTATCAGGAAGTGCAAGTAGGTAATCTTGTGTTTCTGACCTGTAGCACATCTACACTGACTGTACTGACCACAAACTGAGAAAAAGCCTCCTATCAGATTATAATCTAGATTATAGAAACTGTAAGCTTTATCTTAATGAGCCACAGATAAAAGCTAAATTACCTCCATCTGTGGTTTAACATGAAGTATTTGACCGAGACATCAGTTCTGTAAGTGAAAAATATGAAAGTATGTAAAACCCGGCATAACAAGCACCTGTTAAAACAGGCAACCCTTCAGCACATGGTATTATATGAGACAATTGAACCTGTGAATGAACTACACCTGTCACATTTCTTCAATGTGTTCATATACCTGTTAAACATTTATAAGACAATTAAACCTCAGAATAAAGTCCAACTATACATAGGGGCCATACAAATTCTGTTCTGTGTCTTTACTGTACACCTGTTTGACAACTATCTATATAGAGAGATAAAAGATGTAATATCTAGCAGTGTTATCCATGGCTTTTCTGCAATAACTCTATTTCCCTTACATACCCTAACAGCAAAATCTCATGTGTTCATCCTACAGTAAAAAATTAAGCTACTAGCTCAAGCATCAATTAACTTATTTCCATTTGTCATTAGAACACTATGGAAAATAACAAAATGACTTTTTAAGTGTTCAGCATCATTAGATTTTCCCCACAAAAAAATGAAACCATCCACATTTAGCCCATGAAATTGCCTTATTTCATTCAGGGATTTTGGGGGGCGATTTTATAACTGAAATTTGGTCCTATCCCAAATCAAAGATAAAAATTCTCCCCCCCCCCCCCCCAATTTTTTTTTTTAATTATATAAGTTTATTAACATCACTATTGGTTGTAAATACCTAATTTTACTACTGTTCTATGGTAGAATAAGAGGCATCAGTTGAACATTGTAAAAGTGTAGTTATACAGTCATGTACATTTTTCCCCAATTTTGATTAAAACACAGCAAAAATTCTCAATCCCAAAGGTATGGGTCATATTCCCAAAATAAAAAAAAAACCTGTCATTTCCAATGTGCATAGGGCAAAATAACATGAATTCACCATTCTAGCAAAAATAATGTTCGGAGTTATATTCTGACACATACCTGGTACTGTCACTGCCAATTAGAAATTTGATTACAGATTAGAAGTATTTAATTGGGGAAGTAATTGCTTATGATATTATCTAGTATAATAATTATCAAGTATCATTAGTAACACAAGCAAATAACTCTTTGATTTTGACACAGGAAATGCAAAAAATCTTGTATAATATTTAAACTATTAGTTCTGATTTATTCACCAGATCGGGATGCATTTTGCATACAGGGCGCGTTTATCTATTTAAGGTCCCGCAGTATCGTAACTTAAGATCATTATGTACAAATGCTTTTTCAATTAAATGTGGTATCAGACTGATAAAAATACCTTTAAGCCCATGAAGAACAGAATTTATTTGAACATTCTCACACACATGTACAATCATTAGATTGGATATGGTATTTAAATGAGTTAGTTCCTATACTGAACAGTGAACACTAATTATATGATAATAAGAAATTTAAAATCTTCCAGATGATTTATAGGATAAGCCACTAACTTTGTATGCATGTTCATGAAGCATTATAAGACTTAAAACAGCAAAAATAGAATAGTTGCTCCTCCCTCGTGGGTGCCCCGGGGAGTGGCTAATAAAGCAGGAGTGCCCCGGGGAGTGGCTAATAAAGCAGGAGTGCCCCGGGGAGTGGCTAATAAAGCAGGAGTGCCCCGGGGAGTGGCTAATAAAGCATCAGTGCCCCGGGGAGAAGCTAATAAAGCAGGAGTGCCCCGGGGAGTGGCTAATAAAGCATCAGTGCCCCGGGGAGTGGCTAATAAAGCATCAGTGCCCCGGGGAGTGGCTAATAAAGCATCAGTGCCCCGGGGAGTGGCTAATAAAGCATCAGTGCCCCGGGGAGTGGCTAATAAAGCATCAGTGCCCCGGGGAGTGGCTAATAAAGCATCAGTGCCCCGGGGAGTGGCTAATAAAGCAGGAGTTCTCATAAGGACAAACATAGTTTAACTATTAATGTTGATTTTTCCATTAATTTAAGCATCATGCTTACAATTGTTTTCGCAAATCAAGTCCATTGAGGCAATTAACTTATGTTCTCTCAATTGCTTCACCTAATGAAAAGGGATTAACGTCAATGGACAATATACATATATACCAAGAAAAAAAACACAAGAATGCTAGGTCAATTCTGAAAATTAATGATTTCTGCCAAGAATCAATGAAGAGTATTATTAAGATGGAAAGATGGTACATTGTACATAGAGCTAGTACAATTATATTTAATTGGCAGATGGATTTATAGAAATTAATATTTTATCACTAATATCAGAGACTACCATCAAAATGAATACGGTATAAACACGTCAGATTTTATTAATTCCTTAACCATTAATTCTTGTATTTTTTTCCCATTCCATTGGGAATATTAGTTTGAATTGATTCGAAGCAATTTGAGATAAACTGCTGGTTCATGGTATGATGACCAGCCAACTAAGACTGTTCAAGGGCTCAGACTTTCTGTGCATGATTACCTTATCGTTCAAAAACAATAAAATCACCCCCAAGACTCTCTTAAACAATGGCTTAAGACTTAGTCTGTCTTATCCACAAGCATTTGATATTATTAGCATCAGGCATCATTAAAGCTTATTTGATGTTTCATAAACATCTATATTTTGGCACTCATTCAATTGCTTCTGTCTCAAGAGCTTATTGCAAATATTTGCACCATCGTTAATATTAATGTATAGAATGTTTACAAGTTTATGTAACTATCTATTGTTATTATTATCACCATAATTAATTGACTTGAACTGTAAGACTATATTTGTCAATAATAGTGACGATTTGTTAATAGCAGTTACAGTAACTATTTTTTGAAATATGGCCAATAATCTTCAGCCTAAGCTCAGAATGAGACATTTAGAAATAAAACACAAGAGATTTCAATGGAATTAAACCTAATAAAATCAGAAATCCGCATCAGATCCTTTGGCAGCTATTTCAAGGCATATTTCAACTGCCACTTTTCATTTACTGATAAAAAGGCTTTATAAATAGCAGAAAGTGATCAGTTGTCACTTGTAACATCAAAGAATTGAAGGAAATAAACTGCTCAAGAGCAACATCAAAGAAAATCTCTATCAAATGGTTATTTATACTTCATGAACTATTTATGAACTTTTTCATGAAGTATGCAAAACAATTCAAGAAAAATTCATGTTTTCATTAATTCGATTCCATTTCAGGCAGTAACCTGTAATCACCACTTTCACCTAAAACGTTCAGGAATGATCTAACATGATCTAAGGGGACCCAGGTGAAAGGTATAAATTCAAGCATGTCAAGATTTTTGACAAATTTTTAATAGGGATTAAATAACTGAAGATGCCAATGTCAAATCAAAGTACTGAAAGTTTAACAACTGCAGGGCAGATGTAGAAAAGGGTTGTACTTTGGTCCACTCAACAACAGAGGCTTTGTTATGGAAGTGTTGAAGTAGATTTGATAGTCAATCACACAGGAGTATGAATTTAAACATGCAAGTATAATGGAGTCAGAGTTCCTCATTTAATACGGCAGGAATCAGGAAATGAACTTAACACTTAAGAGCAACTGCTTTAAGCATCCAATCACAATAGGGCTTAACTTTAATGCATTAATTAGTACAAACGAAGGTTAATGGATAGGTAAAGCATTATTTTCTCCAGCATTCAAGCTTTTAAGTATAGAACAGCAAGAACAATACTAAAAACATGATAAATACATTACTGGCATTTTTGTTTGTGTAGTCAAGACACATTATGGTACATTAGTTAAACATAAAAATAATAGATTCACATCAGTAAGTTAAACAAAGAAAAAAACTAAATTGGCTTATTTTTTATCAGGTTAGTATGTGATAACAATGAAAGTTTTTAACATACTTTACACAAAATATTGATAAATACTTCATAATTTCATGTGTCTTTTGTTTCTGTATATATTAAGTTAAGATTCTGTGATTTATTTTGTATCTATACAGTTCAACAGGAGGCCTCTGAGGTCGTGTGGCTATGGTCTCTTATTAATTTATGTAGCGCTAGCACACCATGAATATTTTCGGGTAATAGAAATTTGGCGACCCTGCGATCATGATTAAAACAATTTTGAAGTGTATCTTTGAAGTTGCTTGGATCAATTTTAGATCAGATTGTGAGATACCATAAAGTGGAATATATCTTTTCAGAGAAATCAGCATCTCTAATGTCATGGCCATCTGATTTCATTACAATACTGCCTGCCTTCCATAGAAATTTTCATTGATATTGCTTCCAATTAAATGATGAAAAATTCGCTTCAATGTATATTTTTTCAAATGTAACATAGACAAAATGCAAATCAGTCTATCTTTTGTAATATTTAAGTATATATTAAGGATATCAAATATTTTCTAATAAATACCCCCCCCCCCCCCCCCCTTTCTAAAGAAAAACAAAATCATGGCTCACCAAAAGTACTTGAATTAAATCCCTCATATTTCATTAAAGTTGTTGAAACATTGTTCAATCACTAACTTAAAAAATTAAAAAGTCTGTAAATTTATATGATGCACCTGGGGAAGTCTATAAGGTATAGTGCGATTTTAATAAACTGTCAAATTTAAGCTTGATAATTATACACGGTTGCTGATTGCGATTATTTTTCACTTTGTATCACAGTCGATAGTTTTCATTTATTTTACCGTTAGGGAAAGTCCTGTTCTGCATGTTTATATGTAATATCATGCAGCACATCGTAAACTACAAATACATTCGGTAAACGGTATAAGAATAATTATTGTAAAACTTTTGACAGAAGTCAAATCTCACCTAAACTAAAAATAAATCAAAGCACTGGCCGTGAAATACAGAATTGACAGTTGTTACCGGCGGTAACCGCTACAGTGTATTTTGGTTTGATCTCATTTTCAGTAACTTACCAGCATGATCTAAAATGATGGCTGATACATTTTATTTCACTGATGTCAGTGATGTGATAAAATATCTACAGAATACACTTTTATAATAAAAACGCCATTAATGGAAGCCACTTCAATTAGTGAAAGAATTATCAGCAATCAAGAATGCTTTGAATCATTAAACTTGGCATGAAGCTATTTCCATCCAGTACTTTTATTTCATTATACACTATTTCCTGATTTTACCGCAAAGACTATGTTAAATACATAAGCACCTAAATATGCGCTTCGATCATTACGACTTGTTTTTGGCCGAACCTTGTAATAATTACAGAAAATTAGTACCATACACTTAAATGTGATATAGATATATTTAGTTGGTGGTATGTGGCACTTTAGACATGTATGTTTAAAAGGAGATCATACATGAATGAGAGCAATAAACTTGTTATATAAGAATTGTCTGATATAGTGTCACAGGGGCCTATTGAGAGGGGCTAGCCAAGTTGCCTTATTTCTGTGCATACAGTAACAGGACGTCCCAAATCCCTTCGGACTTAACTCCCTTATATGTGTTTGCTCAGTTGATGTCTTTTACTTTTGTATCTGTCTAGCATTGATTGTGCTTCACACTGGGCATCGCTATTTAAGAAGCATGAAAAAAGATTTAAAATGTTGAGTTTGAATATAAATGCTCAGTTCTCCTGAATCTAAAACGTTTCCCTCCCTCTGGGTACGGCCCTGAAATGGCCATAGCTGTATAATGGGCCGTTAAAAAAACAGATAAACATCAACTATCATTAATTTGTGTAATGTTATATTTCAGTTCCCGAAAGGCAGAGGTGTATAAGGTTGTTTAAACTCCCTGTAGTCTTAGATGCAGTCTGTTACAAGATGGTACCTTTCAGGGACAGTGATTAATGTCCTCCCATTTTTTTGTATGCATGGGGTGACTAAGTCTTTCAGGCTGAGGGTTTTAGGGAAGGTATTATTGTGGGAAGGTGTGACTTGGTGCGTATTATTTTCTATGAATCTTTTTCTTACATGTACTTAGATTATTATAGTCATATTTCCAATCTCAAGAAACATTTTTTGAACATATTTCAATGGGTTTAATGCCAACATTTAACAATGCTTTATATTACATAAAATACTGTATATTTAGATTATACCCAATTATTATCATACTTTGGATTACAATTATATACATGCAGTGAAATGAGTCAGATCAGTAATTGTATACATATTTTTAGGGGGGGGGGGGGGGGGGGGGGGCTAACTCGAAAGTTGTTTACCCTTTTCACTACAATAATGTGCACTGAACAAAAATAATAACAATAAATTCATAACCCATAATTTATTATTGTGAGTCAAATTCAACTACCGATCTATCAATCGATGGTAAAATACATTCACACCTAATTAAATAAATAAATAGACACAAATAATATGAATACAAATACACTCTTCATGCTCAATATACCTTGAAAATGTATTTTAAAGTCCAAAAACTGATTTCTCCATCAGTATCACACATAAAAACAAAACCTGTTTTCTACGTTGGTAGGAATGATATCACCAAATAATGGCACACTTACATATTTATTACAGCACTGCTAGAAGGAAAACAAATCATAAATGAAAACACACATCACATTACTAGTGTTAAACAGCCATCCTTTATACTACTGATAGGACTATTAGTGAACATAGTTAAGATAATTAGACAGTAATTACTTTGCCTCTACAATGTAGCAGTAATACTGTATAGTGTATAAAACACAATCAGTAATGGGAATCCAATCAGAACCTGGAACAGTGTCATCATTAAGAGAGGAAGCAGATATATCCAGTTAAGTTACAGTCAAACCATTGTTAATGGCTACCTGTGAAAAAAGGCCACCCAGTGAATAAAGGCCACATAAAAGGCAATCCTGTGAATAAAGACCACCCAGTGAACAAAGACCATCCAGTGAATAAAGGCCACATAAAAGGCAACCCTGTGAATAAAGGCCACCCTGTGAACAAAGACCACCCAGTGAATAAAGGCCACATAAAAGGCAACCCTGTGAATAAAGGCCATCCTGTGAACAAAGACCACCCAGTGAATAAAGGCCACATAAAAGGCAACCATGTGAAAAAAGGCCACCCAGTGAATAAAGGCCAGATAAAAGGCAATCCTGTGAATAAAGGCAACCCAGTGAAAAAAAGGTCACACAGTGAATAAAGGCCACATAAAAGGCAACCCTGTGAATAAAGGCCATCCTGTGAACAAAGACCACCCAGTGAATAAAGGCCACATAAAAGGCAACCATGTGAAAAAAAGGCCACCCAGTGAATAAAGGCCAGATAAAAGGCAATCCTGTGAATAAAGGCAACCCAGTGAACAAAGACCACCCAGTGAATAAAGGCCACATAAAAGGCAACCATGTGAAAAAAAGGCCACCCAGTGAATAAAGGCCAGATAAAAGGCAATCCTGTGAATAAAGGCAACCCAGTGAAAAAAAGGTCACCCAGTGAATAAAGGCCACATAAAAGGCAACCCTGTGAATAAAGGCCATCCTGTTAATAAAGGCAACCCTCTGAATAAAGGCCACCCTCTGAATAAAGACCACCCTGTGAATAAAGGCAACCCAGTGAATAAAGGCAACACTCTGAATAAAGGCCACACTCTGAATAAAGGCCACCTTATGAATAAAGGACATTATTTTATACAGTCCTTGATTATTCAAAAATAAATTGACCCAAAATAAAGGCCATCTGTCAATAAAGGCCGCATTTTAGTCTTTCTCAAGGGTGGCCTTTGTTCACAGGTTTGACAGTATCTATCAAAGTTCATAATTGTTGCATAATTATAAAATTTTATTCACAAAATGTTTTTGTTTGTTTGAGTATCTTCTAGATTCTCATCATTACAAAACATTACGCACAAGTCAGAAATGTTGGTGAAAAAAGTCAAATTTCAATGCAAAATTGTGAAATTTCTTTGAAATGTAGTGAAAACCAATGTACATGTACCACCCAAAACTATAGCACATAATATTAATTTGGTGAAAAATAAAGTACATTTCAATTCTGAATACACTTTCATTTATGTATGGAAAACTGTAAATATCTCTCATACATGTTGACGATATCATTTTAATATTTCTATTATTTCCTACCCAATACCTATGAACAAAAATCTAACAAGTTGATATCTTAACAATTTTAGAAGAATTTAACTCTTAGAAAAAGGTTCAACCAAGAAAAACAATACCAAAGCAAATGAATCTGTTTGTATAACTGGACAGTTTCACAATATTTATGACAAGATTTGATAAAGAACAAAATGCCGAGTTGTAGCTCTGTTATGGAATTTGTAATTGAATCAGCCATATTAAGTGCCTTTGTGTACAACTTTTAGAGACAAAACATTAAAATTACCATATAAAACGGCGTCAAGAAAACAGACCCTAAGGAATACAGCCGAAGTTTGGACACAAGAGAATTCTGCCTTCTATTGCTTGCATAACAACTACAAATTTATTTGCATGCACAGTGCAACCTCTCCAAAGCAACACCATTAAATTTTGCATGTACCGGGTAGCAAAACTTTGTTGTGGTTGAAAGATTGCTCTAGAGAGGTGAAATCATGCAGTGGGAAAACATCAAGCTGTTGTTGAGGGGAGGTGGTTGCTATAGAGAGTTAAATCATACAGTGGGAAAACATCATGCTGTTGTTGAAGGTAGGTTGTTGCTCTAGAGAGGTTAAATCATACAGTGGGAAAACATCAAGCTGTTGTTGAAGGGAGGTGGTTGCTATAGAGAGTTAAATCATACAGTGGGAAAACATCAAGCTGTTGTTGAAGGTAGGTTGTTGCTCTAGAGAGAGTTAAATCATACAGTGGGAAAACATCAAGCTGTTGTTGAGGGGAGGTGGTTGCTCTAGAGAGAGTTAAATCATACAGTGGGAAAACATCAAGCTGTTATTGAAGGGAGGTGGTTGCTATAGAGAGAGTTAAATCATACAGTGGGAAAACATCAAGCTGTTGTTGAAGGGAGGTGGTTGCTCTAGAGAGAGTTAAATCATGCAGTGGGAAAACATCAAGCTGTTGTTGAAGGGAGGTGGTTGCTATAGAGAGAGTTAAATCATGCAGTGGGAAAACATCAAGCTGTTATTGAAGGGAGGTGGTTGCTATAGAGAGAGTTAAATCATACAGTGGGAAAACATCAAGCTGTTGTTGAAGGGAGGTGGTTGCTATAGAGAGAGTTAAATCATACAGTGGGAAAACATCAAGCTGTTATTGAAGGGAGGTGGTTGCTATAGAGAGAGTTAAATCATACAGTGGGAAAACATCAAGCTGTTGTTGAAGGGAGGTGGTTGCTATAGAGAGAGTTAAATCATACAGTGGGAAAACATCAAGCTGTTGTTGAAGGGAGGTGGTTGCTATAGAGAGAGTTAAATCATACAGTGGGAAAACATCAAGCTGTTATTGAAGGGAGGTGGTTGCTATAGAGAGAGTTAAATCATGCAGTGGGAAAACATCAAGCTGTTATTGAAGGGAGGTGGTTGCTATAGAGAGAGTTAAATCATACAGTGGGAAAACATCAAGCTGTTGTTGAAGGGAGGTGGTTGCTATAGAGAGAGTTAAATCATACAGTGGGAAAACATCAAGCTGTTATTGAAGGGAGGTGGTTGCTATAGAGAGTTAAATCATGCAGTGGGAAAATATCATGCTGTTATTGAAGGGAGGTGGTTGCTCTAGAGAGAGTTAAATCATGCAGTGGGAAAACATCAAGCTGTTATTGAAGGTAGGTTGTTGCTCTAGAGAGAGTTAAATCATGCAGTGGGAAAACATCAAGCTGTTATTGAAGGTAGGTGGTTGCTCTAGAGAGAGTTAAATCATGCAGTGGGAAAACATCAAGCTGTTGTTGAAGGTAGGTTGTTGCTCTAGAGAGAGTTAAATCATACAGTGGGAAAACATCATGCTGTTGTTGAAGGGAGGTGGTTGCTCTAGAGAGAGTTAAATCATGCAGTGGGAAAACATCAAGCTGTTGTTGAAGGGAGGTGGTTGCTCTAGAGAGAGTTAAATCATGCAGTGGGAAAACATCAAGCTGTTGTTGAAGGGAGGTGGTTGCTCTAGAGAGAGTTAAATCATGCAGTGGGAAAACATCAAGCTGTTGTTGAAGGGAGGTGGTTGCTCTAGAGAGAGTTAAATCATGCAGTGGGAAAACATCAAGCTGTTGTTGAAGGGAGGTGGTTGCTATAGAGAGAGTTAAATCATGCAGTGGGAAAACATCAAGCTGTTATTGAAGGGAGGTGGTTGCTATAGAGAGATTTAAATCATACAGTGGGAAAATATCAAGCTGTTGTTGAAGGGAGGTGGTTGCTCTAGAGAGAGTTAAATCATACAGTGGGAAAACATCATGCTGTTATTGAAGGTAGGTTGTTGCTCTAGAGAGAGTTAAATCATACAGTGGGAAAACATCATGCTGTTATTGAAGGGAGGTGGTTGCTATAGAGAGTTAAATCATGCAGTGGGAAAACATCAAGCTGTTATTGAAGGGAGGTGGTTGCTATAGAGAGAGTTAAATCATGCAGTGGGAAAACATCAAGCTGTTGTTGAAGGGAGGTGGTTGCTCTAGAGAGAGTTAAATCATACAGTGGGAAAACATCAAGCTGTTATTGAAGGGAGGTGGTTGCTCTAGAGAGAGTTAAATCATGCAGTGGGAAAACATCAAGCTGTTATTGAAGGGAGGTGGTTGCTATATAGAGAGTTAAATCATACAGTGGGAAAACATCAAGCTGTTGTTGAAGGGAGGTGGTTGCTATAGAGAGAGTTAAATCATACAGTGGGAAAACATCAAGCTGTTATTGAAGGGAGGTGGTTGCTATATAGAGAGTTAAATCATACAGTGGGAAAACATCAAGCTGTTGTTGAAGGGAGGTGGTTGCTATAGAGAGAGTTAAATCATACAGTGGGAAAACATCAAGCTGTTGTTGAAGGGAGGTGGTTGCTATAGAGAGAGTTAAATCATACAGTGGGAAAACATCAAGCTGTTATTGAAGGGAGGTGGTTGCTATAGAGAGAGTTAAATCATACAGTGGGAAAACATCAAGCTGTTGTTGAGGGGAGGTGGTTGCTCTAGAGAGAGTTAAATCATACAGTGGGAAAACATCAAGCTGTTATTGAAGGGAGGTGGTTGCTATAGAGAGAGTTAAATCATACAGTGGGAAAACATCAAGCTGTTATTGAAGGGAGGTGGTTGCTATAGAGAGAGTTAAATCATACAGTGGGAAAACATCATGCTGTTATTGAAGGGAGGTGGTTGCTATAGAGAGTTAAATCATACAGTGGGAAAACATCATGCTGTTGTTGAAGGGAGGTGGTTGCTATAGAGAGAGTTAAATCATACAGTGGGAAAACATCAAGCTGTTGTTGAAGGGAGGTGGTTGCTATAGAGAGAGTTAAATCATGCAGTGGGAAAACATCAAGCTGTTATTGAAGGGAGGTGGTTGCTCTAGAGAGAGTTAAATCATGCAGTGGGAAAACATCAAGCTGTTATTGAAGGGAGGTGGTTGCTCTAGAGAGAGTTAAATCATACAGTGGGAAAACATCAAGCTGTTGTTGAAGGGAGGTGGTTGCTCTAGAGAGAGTTAAATCATGCAGTGGGAAAACATCAAGCTGTTGTTGAAGGGAGGTGGTTGCTATAGAGAGAGTTAAATCATACAGTGGGAAAACATCATGCTGTTGTTGAAGGGAGGTGGTTGCTATAGAGAGAGTTAAATCATACAGTGGGAAAACATCAAGCTGTTATTGAAGGGAGGTGGTTGCTCTAGAGAGAGTTAAATCATACAGTGGGAAAACATCAAGCTGTTGTTGAAGGGAGGTGGTTGCTATAGAGAGAGTTAAATCATACAGTGGGAAAACATCATGCTGTTATTGAAGGGAGGTGGTTGCTATAGAGAGTTAAATCATACAGTGGGAAAACATCATGCTGTTGTTGAAGGGAGGTGGTTGCTATAGAGAGAGTTAAATCATACAGTGGGAAAACATCAAGCTGTTATTGAGGGGAGGTGGTTGCTATAGAGAGAGTTAAATCATACAGTGGGAAAACATCAAGCTGTTGTTGAAGGGAGGTGGTTGCTCTAGAGAGAGTTAAATCATACAGTGGGAAAACATCAAGCTGTTGTTGAAGGGAGGTGGTTGCTATAGAGAGAGTTAAATCATACAGTGGGAAAACATCAAGCTGTTGTTGAAGGGAGGTGGTTGCTCTAGAGAGAGTTAAATCATACAGTGGGAAAACATCATGCTGTTATTGAAGGGAGGTGGTTGCTATAGAGAGAGTTAAATCATACAGTGGGAAAACATCAAGCTGTTGTTGAAGGGAGGTGGTTGCTATAGAGAGAGTTAAATCATACAGTGGGAAAACATCAAGCTGTTGTTGAAGGTAGGTTGTTGCTCTAGAGAGAGTTAAATCATACAGTGGGAAAACATCATGCTGTTATTGAAGGGAGGTGGTTGCTATAGAGAGTTAAATCATGCAGTGGGAAAACATCAAGCTGTTATTGAAGGGAGGTGGTTGCTATAGAGAGAGTTAAATCATGCAGTGGGAAAACATCAAGCTGTTGTTGAAGGGAGGTGGTTGCTCTAGAGAGAGTTAAATCATACAGTGGGAAAACATCAAGCTGTTGTTGAAGGGAGGTGGTTGCTCTAGAGAGAGTTAAATCATGCAGTGGGAAAACATCAAGCTGTTGTTGAAGGGAGGTGGTTGCTCTAGAGAGAGTTAAATCATGCAGTGGGAAAACATCAAGCTGTTGTTGAAGGGAGGTGGTTGCTCTAGAGAGAGTTAAATCATGCAGTGGGAAAACATCAAGCTGTTGTTGAGGGGAGGTTTTGCTCTGAATAATTACTGGATAATAAATTGATTCATATTTCATACAGGACAGTAAAATCTATGAGCTAATCAATATTTAACAATTACAGTGTCAGAGTAACTTTTTAATTACCTTTTGCATCAAAATAACAAATTACATTCTCTTACACAGTTATAAATATAATGAGTTGAAATTCAGCTGCAAATCTGACATGATTATAATCACCCGTTAAATTTTTTGCATTCATGATTTAATTCTTGAGCAGTAATCACTCGTGGCCATATTTTATCAACTGATATAACATTTTATGATAAAAAAATAAATGAAAAGAAACCTGATACAGCACAAAGTCATAAAATTTTGCACACCACAAATTTGTTTATAATTCATCTGAATTAAATGTCAGACAAGGATAAAGCATTTTGACATTTTAATAATTTTGAAAATTCCCAGAATTTTGCATCTAGATGAGGCAGTTCACATGTTTCAGTATAAATGAGGCCATAGGGTGCCAGCGCGTTGCACAGACCAAAAACACGTTTATCATACAAGGGCTACAACTTCCGCAATAATGGTTTCCACGCCAAGTTGGTTTAACACCATGTAACTTTAAAAAAAACGCTCTAATATCTAATAATTGGTGTCTACACATAGCTAACATATTATACTACACAAAACCAATAAGTATTACGTCGAATTTCAACATTGAAGCAGACATTTCATCTTTTCCAACCGAAAAATCATGAATTTTGTTTACTCCATCGCCGCCTGGCAACACAAAATCTGTCTGAATTACCATACTAAATACACATTTAAACATTAAGGACAGGAATGACAACACATGCTAGTCCTAAATAACACTAAAATGCACTTATTCAGCGTAAAAGTATAATCAGGAATGTTCTACTCACATGCAATTAGCAAAAATCGTTGACTCCGTCATAAATTTCAACCTTGCTACGTCATCACGATTCTGAGTGGTTCAACCAATGAAACATCTGCTTTCAAACAATTACAGGGCAAAGGTCATGGAATCATAATACTTGAACGTTTAAGCCAACGCAACAATTTTGATATTTACATGTGAGTAGAACATTCCCGGATTATACTTTTAAAAATAAGGCAGTTCACGTTTCAGTACATATCGGGCAGTTTACACATTTTAGTATAAATGTGCAGTTCACATTTTTCAGTATAAATGTGACATTTTACACATTTAACATACCAATTAAGGTAAGCTACATAATCTTGTTAGGCCCTTCATAACTATCAAATCATTATCCTGATAGTAACATGACCCAACCAGACATGAATAATTAACCTTTCATAAGTCATTATATCTCCATAACTTGTAGGGTGAAGAGTTGTTTGTTTTGGAAGTGCTACAATGCCTCTTCAAGATCATCCAGATGCCAAAGGAAACAATCAATGCCCCAGACGGAATACCATAAATTCTTACTTAGCAACACTTAAAAGCAACACTACCTCATATTACTGTAAAGCACTTAAAATTTGTGCCCCCCTCCCCTCAGAGGGAGGGGAGAAAAGAATCAAGATTCATGATAACTGGGCATGTCTACTACTTCTTTTCACAAGTGATCCAGGTTCTTTAATGCCCCCTGTGTAGAGCACTGATAACAGCGTCCACAAAATATTGAAAGCAGCAACCGAGATTCAAACCCATGACTTTTCAATTGGTAGTTCAGCACGTTACCACTAGACCACCAATCCACTCTCCGAATGGTTGTAAAATCAATGAATTTAGTACTAAGAGGATTCATCAAATTTTAGCAAAATGAAATCTACAAGTATAATTAGTGCTTTACAATATCTGAATAATGAGATGATATCTTTATCAGTATAATTAGTGCTTTACAATATCTGAATAATGAGATGATATCTTTATCAGTATAATTAGTGCTTTACAATATCTGAATAATGAGATGATATCTTTATCAGTATAATTAGTGCTTTACAATATCTGAATAATGAGATGATATCTTTATCAGTATAATTAGTGCTTTACAATATCTGAATAATGAGATGATATCTTTATCAGTATAATTAGTGCTTTACAATATCTGAATAATGAGATGATATCTTTATTAGTATAATTATTCATGCATGCTTCACGCAAAACTGAGTGAACCAGACTCATACTAATATTTCAAACATTTACGGCAATAATATTTTCTGTCCATAAAAGTTGCACACATTTTACAGCAAGGTTAAAACAAGAAATCACTCATCCTTGCACAGCAAGCAAATATCTCATAATGTGTGGTTATTATGATTGAGCAAGAAGTTGCAAACAATTGCTACCAGAAAATCAGTATCAATACATCTTGCATAGGATTGAGTAAAATGCTCATGAAATTATTTATAACCAAATGTTAATAAAGAATAAAATTTGAGTTTAATTTTTTGTTATTATGTTACTGCTGATTATCAAAAGTGTAGCAGACAGATGACGGACATATTGCATGTTCCTTACCAACATCTCACGAAACTACAATTGCCTGAACAAACCAGACACTGGTTCAGCCTTCACAGATTGGTCAATGTCTTAGTGAAATGAGCATTAAGAAAAACTAGACTGCTCTCATTTAACTATCTTTAAGTTGTCAGCTTACTTCATCCTTCAGTTCCAAACCACTGAATGTAGTTTGACATTTTGAGGAGGAAACTACCAAAGTATAGTTTGATTAATCATTAGCCATTAAAAAATTTCCAGTACCAAAGGGACTTAACTCAAGAAGGATTATGAGCAGAAGTTGTCAAAGTTACAAAATGCCCCCTCATCCAAGCTTTAGTGAAGGATGAGGGTCATTACTGGAATAAAGCTGGAGGCTGAGCATGCATGGCATAGGTTGAACATATTCCAGAATGGAATGCACAAGTTTTCAAGTGAATCTGGAGAATAAATGAAAAAAAAATTTTTTTTTCAAAATTCCCAAATTTTATTCACAAAATGGCCAAATTTACAAAATTGTTGCATTTAAAAAATAGCAGTTTAATTACAGTTTGACAAAAGTCATTTATAGAGAATAAGTTCAAATTAATTAAAGCATGTTTCTATTGAATGATTAATGCTGCAGCATATATATATAAGTCTGTACATACCTGAAGGCATAGGCAATAGTCATGTAAAAATCACAGCATTTAAATCCTTGATACACTTTCATCGACGATTAACTTTTTAACGAAATCACTATCTGACTTAAGAAAGATTTCAGACTTTATAAAAACATATCATTAACTCAAGTCCTTTCCCTTGAAAATTATACATCTGGGGTATCAGAAATGAGGAAAGCACAAATCAAGTCAGAGTAAATCAGTTCCTAGCAGCTGGTTCAGGTTTATGCATAGATACATGTATATCAAGCGCTAAAAATAATTAACCAACACAGCAGAAAATTGATGCAAAATCCATATCACTAAATGTAGCATTAATATATACACAAATTTATACTTATTCGGAATGTACAAATCAACCACGCATGACATGATACAAAAAAAATATAAAGGACGTGTATAATGGTATTGCTGAAAACTGAATGACAAATTCTCTGCATTGTTTATCATTTCATGTGAGAAATTCATACAGACTGCTGTACTGATTACAAAATGGATAAAACCAGTCTACCTTTAAAGCGGAGAAGTTAAATATTTCATTTCTCTTGCCCCAGGTATAAGTTCAGACATTGAAATACCCTTTTGTTTTCGTATAAATCGTGTGGCCAGTCAAAATGAATATGGGCAAGTGCTTAATACTCAATGTTTTCAAATCATATACATAAGAAGCAGAACAGACTTGTGTAATGATTTGAAAAACAAATAAATCACACACACTGTGACAATTATATTTTCCTAATAGATACATCTTAGTCCCCATGTGGGTTCAGTATTGGAACATATCCAATTGAAGTGAAAAAATTATTATGTTTTATCACAGGAGATTCCTTCTATAATAATTTCACACCTAAAACATTTGTTTATAGTAATTACATCTTTACTCATTTCAATATGGTATTTTACTTTTAAAACTCAAGTGACAGAAACAGTCTGAAAAGGACCAAAGTTAATAAATTTGAAATCATGCAATAGACTGATTACTTACCATTTATGGTAATTCGTACTCGGGCCCCTGTGGTTATCATCATTATTTAAAACCAACGTTATTAACCATCAAAGGGGAATCGAAACCAGCTTCATGTGGTAACACAGCTTCTATTTCTTAAGAAAATAACCAACATAAATATACACATCACAAGAAAACCGTTTATTACGAAGTCAATCCTTCTGTTTTTGACAATCAAAATTATCTCCTAGCTTTTTAACTTAAAGGAAACTTAGCAGACAATTTCGTTTCAAATGCTCTTCTGATCAAATGAACATAAATTTTGCAGGAAAAAATTACAAACAATGGCTTAGCTGTCAACATCACTTTGTCTCATCTTAAAACATTTTAACACCATCATGGAACAGACAAGAGTAAAACAATAAAACAACGTATCTGTCCCCATGAGACTAGATACACAGTTTTACCATGTAAAAACAAGTAAATATTGATATCCTTTGAGACCAGCAGGACCACAATAACTGTCAAAACATAAGACTCCCAACATTAACTTGATCAGTCATGTAAACAAAGTTGTTTACAATGTTATAATAAACTTGAATGCAGATAAATAACACATTGTTTTCATTACTTTCATTGTGAATTATAATTATGATGTGATATCAGTGTCAGTACATCACATCATCAGTGCCATGACATCACGTCATCAGTGCCATGACATCACATCATCACTGCCATGACAACACATCATCAGTGCCATGACATCACGTCATCAGTGCCATGACATCACGTCATCAGTGCCATGACATCACATCATCAGTGCCATGACATCACATCATCAGTGCCATGACATCACGTCATCAGTGCCATGACATCACATCATTAAAACCATGGCAACACATCATTCAAAACCCTGACATCACATCATTAAAACCATGACAACACAATCATCATCAGTGCCATGAAATCACATCACCAGTGCCATGACATCACTTTATCAGTGCTATGACGTCATATAATCATTATCGTAAGTGCTATGCTATAATACCACTAAGTAGATTCTGTACCAGCACAAAGCTTGATCTCCACAAGTAACAGCCAACAATTCAACATATGACAGATCGAATGATCAGCGGTGGAAGACGAATAGCCTTAGACTCAGCATTCAATCAAATTATGACAAGGAACACACGTCCCACCCAGGTTTTGAAATCAAGATCCATATAAATTTTGTGTCTACCAAGTGAACTTTAAGGGGGCAGCCTCAGAGACTTAATTACATTTGTATATCTATCACAGCTTAGTAAGTAAAACATAATTATCTCCCAATACTTAACACTACAGGTGGAAATCATTTTCATCAGTTGCTTTC
The DNA here is from genome assembly GCA_964023205.1 of Lutraria lutraria. NCBI lineage: Eukaryota > Metazoa > Mollusca > Bivalvia > Venerida > Mactridae > Lutraria > Lutraria lutraria. Next base: position 7,712,780 of record OZ026839.1, on the reverse strand, counting down.
AGAGCACTACTGGTAATAGTTTGTACAATTATCACCAAAGTACTGTATGGCCTTCACAGTAAAGACTTGCTGTAAAGACTTGCAAATAACCTTGAACAAAATTGATATAAATTCTACGTTCTTGATTATGCAACATACTTAATTTATCAACAAAATTTGTTAAGGACTATTATCTGTCATGTCAGCAATGTACAGTGATATGCAGTAAGAAATTATCACATTCTTATCCAATTAGCTGACAGCTTTGACGACACTGCTGACTACAATCATTTTCCTAGTCAGAATGTCCTTGAATCATATTTCTGAAAACTGTAGCCTAGGGGGGGGGGGGGGAGTATAGCTTATTTCCCAAGGGTAAGACACTGACTGAAGTATAAGACTGCCTTTCTTATTAAAACAAATACTGGATAATACTAGAAATATATGTTCTCAACGTTACAAATAAGCAATACCAATATTGTCGGAAATAGAGCCAGAAAAAAACAATATCTTTATTTGCTTCCCTTTTCTTGTGTCTATCAATTTATCAAGAAAAATCCATTTGAACTTTTGCTCTGCTAATGAACTCAGAGGCAAGAATTCTATGTAATAATGAAGGTATAGCATTCTTCCTGTGTGTGAATCTATGCATGAGAATTTCTTCCCATCTTTTCAAAATAACTATCATTATTTTTATTAGAGCATCTACTTCAGGATAATCTTATCAGCTAGATGCAATTTATATCCAAACATATAATTAGAGGCTCATACAATATGATAACTTAAATGTCATAATTAGAATGATATTTATACAACTGAGATTTGATGCAGCCCTTTGGTGAATAAAGATTCAAGAAGCGGTTCAGGGCTTTTTTTCACAGGTAGGGGAAGGGGACTTTTCCATAAATTTGGGGGAAAATAATGCATAATTTTTGCACAAGGGGAAGAAAAAACTTGATGTAAATTAGAATTTTAGGGATAAACTGCATGATTTTAAAGAATTTTCCTGAGGGGAAGATGCCTATTAATGGCCCGTTATATAAGGAAAACAGCCCTGCAGTTGAATAAATCTTCTATACTAAATTATCCTTTGTTTACTGATACACATGTATATACACAGTAAAAAACCCTGAAAACTCCCCTTCCACACTGGATTTTACTATAGATTCACAGCCAGACTTTTCTTTCCATACATGTACTGATAACAGTACATAAGCTGACTAGGTGCACTGTCTGTCACTCTATTTCTTATACATAATTAAAGAAATTTGGTAATCTTGTAGATTGTCACCCTACTCTAGAACACACTATCAGCCATTTTGTACACCATAATATTACTAATATAATTATCAAATAATTATGTACAGTTAAAGGAAATCAATGAGTTAGTACTTAAACTATATGGTAAGATTCCTGGCCAGTAAATGACTTATTTATTACAAGAATTCACAACATTACATGCCTCATGTCTACATACAAGACCAATTTTAAAATCCAAGAACTGAAAGTACTCATGGAAACTGAACTTACATCAGGGATTTTTGGGGGGTGATAAGAACTTTACATAAACCAGAATGATCTATTTATGCATCTATTTCTGTGCATAAATCATAACTACAACATAACCATGCTAATATGGAAATTTCTTATTAAGTTATTCATGAAAATGAATAAAGGAATACATGATCCTATAAATAATATTATTTATACATTCTGATCTGATGAATTATATCTTACAAAGCAATAATACACAATTAATCATTTCAAAAAAGTTGTTATTCAAATTAGAATCAATTTCTTCTGAATATTTAAACCTTGCTAATAATAATAGAAACATGAAAAATGTCTGAAGATTTCTAAGAAATTTAATTTCAGCTAAGATGTTACACTGACAAATCGCAGACCCGATATCAAATTTATTTGATCTATTTTGTAGAGTCCAATTATAAATCAATTATTGATACAGTATATATTAGTGCTTTGTTTGCAAATCTATACAACTAAGACAATGTTACTTTAACTTAAAGCAAAAAAATACATAGTTTTCACTAACTTCACAAGGTAGGTCCAATATTCAAAGAAATGTTAATTGTTTGATATACTTCACGAAAACGCAAATATTGGCAAGAAAAAATTTACTGAGACTGAAAATTTCTAGTGCCTGCAGAATAACAGATTAGCTGTCAGGTTTAACAGCTTAAGTATACATGGTTTATACTATGTTTATATCAAAATAGAAATCACACACGAAAGGCATAAATTATGAAGTCGTAAAATACAGTCATCTGTAAAAAGAATTCTAGAATGCATATGATTTAAAACCAAACTCCTACATAATATATTAATTACATTAATAAATGTTACCATGTATTTAAAATATGATATAAATCCATTCAATCATATAAACCCTTTAAATCAGAGTCCCTCATCCACACATATAGTACATCATTATAATTTTTTAATTTAATTTAACGGTCCTACATTATAAGTTAATAAGAACATTTTAATCATTGTGCAGTGTCAGCTGTCAGTCTTTTAAGTTTCTTTCCTAATTAGGGAAAGATCTGAGACTAATCAGACAGTGGGAGTCTTGAAAAAAAACATATACTAGCTGGTACTAGTAAAAAAACATAGAGAACAAGTAAATGTAAGAACTGCATCATGGTTTACCAGCAATTATTTCAGATAATTAGGAAAATAAGAGCTTTATTTATCAGCAGTAACCCAGCCAATTAAGATATGTGTATCACTTCACAAGCTGACATTTAAGCTAATTATGAAAATGGTTAGCATTATAGGCAGAAGAAACAGCACAGAAAATTAATGTGCATCTTAATTTTTTTTACTGTAGTGTTTTGGATTAATTATTATGCATGTCCTAAAAGAAATAATTTTGATTTAAATTAAACTATGAATATGATATAATAAGACTGGCAGGAAACTGTTAACATGCTAATAATGAGCATTTTCTGTCATTACAATATGTACATACTAACCAATCTATGTTTCTAAAGGGAAGTTATATAATCACACAAAGCTCAAGTATAAACTTAATAGTATATCTCAACCTAGTACAACCTAGCTAGTATATATACATAGCTCACTTAAGTATCACTTAAATCCAGAGTAATATATCACATTAAAACCACTTGTACTGAGATATTTTACAACAATCAGATAAACTGTTCTTTATTGATAAATAAACTTGTGAACACAAATAAACAAACTCTGTTTGGATGTTATATCAGATAAAATATCCAGTAGGTAGATTGGAAGATGGTCCATCAGATGTCTATTAGTATTATCAAATTAATCTAGCTCATAACAATGTTTAACAATATAACTAATTGGATTTCACTTCATATCACTTTCAAAGGAATCTATGAAAACATGATTTTTTCTTGAACTGTTCCTGCATATTTCATGAACTATTCATGAAGTATAAAAACCTTGACAGGGCTTATTACTAAGTTGACAATAATTTTCATCAAACTGGGACAAGAAGCTATGAAGATTGTTATAAGAGCTGAATGACACATTTGAATACAAATTTATGTACAAAGAATGGCACTTTAAAAAAGTTTAAAACAGTATATTCATACTCTGCATGCTATCAAGTATTGGAGGAAAGCAGCTAAGATTTGCTACTTTTTTGGGACTTAGACATATGAAACATTTTGTTCAAATGTTCTTTCTCAAATTAAAGAATTTTCTTCTCAGCGAAAATCAGGCAGACTATCACAGGCAATATCTGACAAAGAATAAAATGCTTGATTGATGTTCAACAGAAACAACAAGTTCATCAGGATCTGTGATGTGATTATATTTTACAATGAAAAAAAAACAATAACCAGTAAACTGCAGTTCAATAGGACAGGCCATGTATATTTATTTATTTGAGTTTAACACCTGTTTTTTAAACAATTTTTTCAGCTATTATAGCCTATATACAATTTGGCGGATTCACCTAACAAGTTTTTCCTGTCTATTATCTTATACAATGTTAGAATAAATACATCACATGAGGTACACAGTAAAAATATATCAGAATACCAATGTAGCAACACTATAATAAATAATAAATTTCGAGGGTTCAACGCAACAGTGTCGTAACTCATATTGAAATAAGAACAAGTTACGTCAGTGTTGCGCTGAGCCCTCGTATTATCAGTATTATGTAGTGACGTAATGTTAACAATAGCCCTAGTCATATTAAAAATGCTGATTCAGGATTTTTAAGTATTGCTGTTTAAACATGAACATTTACAAAGACAAGAATGTGCTGAGAATATTTTCACCAATAGTGGCATGTCACTGACATTTTACAGAGGCTTAATTGGCATGACAAATATGGTCATCATGTAAAAGAGTTTGTATCAGTAGCCCACAGATTTTCGTGACTCAGGCAACTAAAAAAGGAATTAGCTTTCTAGATTTCATCCAGTTTAGACTGTCTCCATTTGGCAAGAACTGCAGAATGAAATTTTCTTGCAATATAATGAAAACACAGGGAATTTTCCAGGCTATAACAAATCCCGCACTGAAGAAACACCCATGGCATCTATTAGAATTGAATTTATAGACTTATAGAACATTATTTCATTTACGTAAAGAGAAGATGATTTCTCAGGAGGACAGCTAGAGTAGTATACATAAAATGATAATAATTTATGGTATTCCTATTGCTCAAACTTAAAGCAAAATATTCTGACATTTTCATACTAAATGGTGCATATATATTTATATGACAAAAATTTACAGCTTGATTTTACTTAAGTGTAATTACAAATCCGTGAACAAATTTCATACCCAGTTACCTCAATAGGTCAATTAGTATTACCTAATGAACACCCACTTCATTAATATTCTTTCGGCACAATGTGCCACATTAAGAACTGGTACAAACAATAACTAGACAAACTGAGAAGGAAATATAAAATATACTGCCCCAAGCTGGGAAATATTTGATAGATTACCGGTACTCAATTTAACACAACTTGTATTTGTCTGCAACGGAAATTTGTGCCCAATCCTCGCTGATGAACTTAGGTGCTTCTAACAGGGAATATTTGGTATGAGATAGACAGTTCACCTAAACATATTTCCTGGGAAGAACCAGTACTAGACTCCCATCCTCCGTAAGCAACTGCCTACTTTCTCACATAAAGAGACATGATCGGTAGCTTGGCTCAAACCCACGACCCTCTACAAGTGAGAGGTAACAGTGATTTGAAGTCAGCGACCTTTAATATTTAACCACTTGAACACGGAGGCGGGTCTTTATGCTTTGAAGAAGTATGAAAATTGATATAAAAATCATGTGTACATGCATCTTACATTTTACACAGAGTATTACAGGAAGTTATCAAATTGTTCAGATTAAAGATAAACAAAGAATTTAACACACATTAAGCTTCCAGTTTTATAAGTATGATACAGATATGAGTCTTAGGTGATATTTTAAAATATGATAAAAATAATATATTCTACAAGTTGGGACAATTTAGAAAATTTTATTTAGCTTATTTATCATACAAGGGACTTACAAATGTATATTAACACCTCAAGAGTGGTAAACACTGTATGAACACCAACTGGCAGGGTGACATTGGCAGACTTTTCCAGCTTAACAGGTGAGGAACTACCTGAAGACACCGTGGAGTATGCATTTTTAGGAGGAAGACAACTAGATAGATCCTTCGGCCTTCAGACAGTGACATTCCTTAATCCTCTTGAGTATTTTTGCAGTCATGGATGAGATTCAAACTCACAGCATTGATAGGCTAAGTGATGACACATCAGAGACCATAATCATGCAACCTCTGAGGCCACTCTGAATACTGTATTTTCATTCATTTTCGTTGGGTTCAATTTTCGTGGTTTTTACTAAAATGGCTATTTCTTGGAGACATAAATTCGTGGATTTTGATTTTTAAAGAAAACAGGCTTACCTCTGCATTTAAATTTGTGGGGATTTGATTTCGTGGATGAGCCAAACCATGAAATCCACGAAATTAAATCCCCAACGAAAATTAATGATTCAACAGTATTTTGCCAATCAGTATTAACCTATCTCAGTATAAACCCTACTTACTCCTACAGATTCTACTGTATTTCACCAGATCTGTTGAAGTTTAAACAACTGAAATAATCATGTAATAAAACAATGACAGCCGTTTTGTAATAGAAGAGAAGTTTGCCAATCTAAAGTTAAGTGGGGTCTGGAACGGGACCCACCCCCGCTGCAGTCAAGACTTTGTCACACCAAATTACTCATCTTAGGAAGGCAAGCCAAATCTTTCAAGATAAAACAATTAATGAGAAGATGTATATATATACCATTATAACATTCTTTATTTAATAAATAGCAAAGTTTCAAAAATAACCTTGGAACAAACTAACTGAAGTGAACATCATGTAATCAAATTCAAGGAATGTCAAATAAAACTTGTTTTACATACATGTTTGTTCCTCTACTTAACAATGCATAGCCCCATAGTTAAATCCAGAAACGAGAAATGCAACTAACAATGAACATATTAATGATATAAACAACCCAACCACACAGTCGGTACACAAACAATCAGTGTATAATCATACAGTGTAACTTTCATTAACGTTGTTTTTCAAACACTTGTTTAAAGGAACATGAAAACTCCCTGACTTTACAGTACAAACATGCAGACACATCCTGTGTTCATGTCAATGAGACAGACACAGATTTCTTTATCACTAGTTTCCATTATGCAATAGTTTGAAAATACATTTTAACACAATCAGGGGCGGATCTAGATAATTGGACAGGGGGTAGTAATTTTTGAACCACTTACAAATGAAGCAGAATTAAGTTCAGATTCAGAACTTACTTCATTGGTTACATTCATTGGAACCAACTGTAAACAAGTATATCAATGATCATGTCTTAAATTATCACAAATAATCATTTTTAAGTATTTCAATAATTGCAAATAAACAAATTAATCTTACCAACACAACCATTACTCAGTCTAGCATCCACAGTTGAAAAACTTAAAAGCTTCTTAAACTTTGTGTATACAAAATTTTACAGTTCTATTAATTTCTTAACACTTATTGTGAAAGATAGAAATGTGCACAAGTCTGAGAAAATTCAACTTGTTCTTACCAATTCACAAATGGCTTAATTTGCACGCTAAAATATATCAATACAGCTTATTGCATGCATGAGAGGCAAGCTTTATACTATGGACTTGTGAACCACATGTAATATCAGGGCTTGACGCTAACTTTTTCAGGAGGTAGTCAGCAGGACTACATGCAAAGAAAATGAGGTAGTCCTTGCAAAATATAGTTAGACTTTAGTCCTCATTCTAATCAATAGAAACATGTTCGTCATTTTATTTCAATGCCTATCAAATGTACTTTATAATATCAGAATACAAGACAAGTATGAAACTATTGAAAGTCAGATTTTCACGAATGTATTGAACAAAGTTACACAGGTTACATCACATCTGATCTTTATTATCTAATTTACTTGAAGTTATAGAATTCAAGTCACCCAAATGATCGACTCAGTCGTGAATGAGGGAACGGAATTAGGTGGTGTGTCGAAAATTGTGGGAATATTCGGAAGAACGAACATTGAATTTTGATGTCAGTGAAACGTTTCAGATTTTCCTGATAACAGTCATGTTTGTTTAGGTATTCCTGGTAAGTTGGTTTAATTGGTAAAGAGTTGTTGGCAGTGTTATACTGTACAGTATGGATACTACTTGCAGGGGAAACCATTTGTTGTATGAACCGACATCTCGCGGACGAGATGGTCGATGTGGTTTCGGCAGCCTCAAGGTCGGTTTGTATAGCACGTTGGAACGGTACCGTGCTGGTCGGGACCATGGAAACTCGGATGCACTGTTTAGAGTACCTTTTTAATACAATAGACAGTGCACCGAGTTCTATTCGGAGATACGACCGGGTAAACGGCCTTGTGGCGGATGCCAAGTCTGTTGGAAGGCCCAGGAAAACTTGGGTCCCTTCCTGGAAACAGTGGATGAAGCAGTGGTGGAAATCACCAGATTGGAAACGCCTGTTCCGCTGGCCACAGATGGGGAGGCGTATCTGGCAGATAGGGGAGACACTGGGGACCATCCAGGAAACCCGAAGCTCTCGTTGGGGAGGGCTTGTTTACAACAATGGGTAGCCAAGCATGGGAATGGGGGGTCCAATCCTCTGGTAACGGGGAAGCCGAGGATCCGTTGGACATGGCAGATGTGACCACATTAGGTCAGATGATCAGGGATCAGTCAATCTCCTTAACTGGTGATACTGTGAGTGTTGATGTGGTCACATGGGGAATTGCCAGGGCATGGTGCTTGGAATGAGATGAAGTTTAGGTATGTGTTGTTTTTGGTATGAAGTGCATCATGCACTTGTGTCAGCAAAATTGGGGCTAATGTGTAATAGTCCCAATTGGGTACAAATTGAACCCCAGCTCTTCTAGGGATGGTTACAGTCAGTAGTTGAGTATACTGGATCTAGTCCAGTTCATCAGTGATAACGCTGAGCGGTTGTATGTTGATAAGCAACCGTCTGTTGAGCATTAACCATCGTTGACCTTTAGAGCTGGGGGGAGGGGTCATGGCATTCCTATGCTGAAAAAAAGTAGGATCCATCCTACTTAGTACTGGATTGGTCAGTGCATCATGCAAGTGACCAATGAGAGTGACTTTATAGGGATCCTTCCCTGCACTGTAAGACAGCCTGGATTCATGGAAACCCTGTTTATAGGACTCAGTCCTTTCGAATAGGACAGGGAGGTGTGTGGTGATTTTGCCTTAGAACGAATTACCGGAAGTTATGGATAAAAACTAGGTTGGAACCGGTCCCGGGACTGGGCTAGAATGATGGTGAGACCCCTCCTGAAGAAGGCATGAAATCCACATATAGCAGTAGCTTAGCCGAACCATCGGGTCCTCCCTTGGTGAGGTCAGTGTGTTTTATTTATAACTTCCTTTGTACAAATACGACGGTTACAACAGGCTAATTAACAAACCATTGTTGGTGTCGAGCCCTGAATGTGCTCATTCTGTGTTAACAATTTGAGAATCAATGCATCTGAGACTGAGATACATTCAACAGTTACCTGTGCAAATAATTATAATGGAATGGATGAATTCCCTTTATTTCATAACAGAAAATACAATTCCTCTGACCTCACCAAATCCAAATTACAGGTAGACAAAGAAATTAAATAACTTAAACCTGAACCAGGTTAGTTTGCAGAAACCTTTTTGGGCAAATTTGTCTGAAGTCACCTGAAATTCTGTGAATTAATATCTTTTCATGATGAACATACAAAAAAAAAGTAACATGTTGCTTATGATTGCAAAAAGAGATCATAAACATGTATATAGTCATACCTTGAAATCTATAGATTATTATGATTTAATGGATTTACTTATAAAATCTAATTATTCTTATAAAGGCACAATATTCACCATAAACTTGCTTTCTTGTCTTTGCAACTTGTGTATGTTTTAAATGTTATATTATATACGGGATCAAATACACTGGTGTCAATGCCTGCGACATTTATATATAAAACCCAACCAGAGTTTTGAAATGCTTCTGTTCAGTAGAACATAAGTAACTAAACAAACACCCCACCCACACAAATTTCAGTGGTGTAGCTACACCCAAAATCACTGTCCCATTGGAATGACTCACGTTTAATTACTTTACAGGTAGACGTCTAAATGACAAAATGAAATAAACCCATTTGCTTATATATACGGGTCTAAAATATTCAATTCAAACAGCATAAATTCATAAGGCGGCATCGTGCGAGTATGGGATAAAACATTGAAACAGGCTCTTACAAACTCGTCAAAAGTTAGACAAGAATTGTCGGCGAATGATAAAAGAAAATTCGCACCTAGCAGGTGCAGTCAATGAATTTAAAGCACAACAAAACATAAGTCCATTTATCTTACCCGTCTTAGACCTCTTTCATGACATTATTCACTCATAAAACCAATTAATTCCAAAAATAATATTCTGTCAAACGGTACAAAATGTCGCTTGTTCACACCTGTAGAGGGCGCTCTTCATTGTTGTTCCGCTTCGTTCATTTCTAGGTCATGTGACATTTCAGTTCAGGTATATTTGAACAGGTAATACACAGGTGGGTTAATGAACCACGAATTTTCAAACTTACATCTGACAATACCCGATGCTGGAAACTTATATAAGTTGCTTCATTATAAGATTTTGTCCCCAAATAAGTCGATCTTATATTTATACATGGTATTGGAGATTATTTACATCTACATCACTTCCATGGCGTTGTGTTGAGAAAGTACATAATTCTCACGTGATTAAAAATATTGATATGATATTCACAACATCAGAATGTAATGAATCAGTTACACGGCGCAATTAATTTACAATACTTAAACATTATATAGATATTTAGAGACAAACTTAAGCAAGTATATAATTGTGCGACTGATTATAAAGTCTTGGTGTGAAATAAATGATGTTTAAACAATTAGCAATAAAATGAAAGAATGCCTTACAGAAAACGTATCAACTAATGTTTGTTTCTGGTTACATAATTATGCTCATCGAAAACAATGTAGGTGGAAATGTCAAATAAGTCCCTGGTCGGTGTAAGGCATAATAAAATGTTAGGGTATATTGGGTAACCAGTAACTAAATATTTTTAGGCCATAATAAATGCTAATTATACATACATATGCAGGACCAAAGGATCTAGCTAGGGAGGGTGGCCTAGCACCCCCTCCCCCCCCCCCCCCGTTGTCAGACAAAACTAAATTAGCCAAACCCCTCTGAAAAATGCTTCCTAGGGAACTGACATAATATACACTCAAAAATCCGTGATTAATTTTCTAAAATATGTGCACAATATGTATACGAATGGATCAATTAAGAGCATTATTCAATGCACGGCAATACATTCTTTGAATCGAAATAATAAGTCATTATTTACAATTCTAGAAGTAAGCGGAATTACGTGTTCCCTTTTTCTTGCCATAAAATTCCATTCGTAAATAAAAGTCTTAACTACTTAAAGAGAACGGAAACGTGTCTTGGTGTTATTCGTTCAATGAGCATCTCGGTACGAAGAAAGACAACTCCCCTAAAATCATTTAAATGTTCGTGTTTGTGTTTTCTCCCTTGGAAAATCAATTGAAAAATTAAACTGGTTCCCGTTGACTTGTGTGTACAAAGCCTTTGGTGCACTGCACGGGAACCAGTTTATTGAAAGATGTAATCTAAGTTATCTCCCGTGTTCTATTAAGATTCCATTCACAAGCCTACGTTTCTGTTATCTAGCATTTTTAACTTTGTATCAACTTATTTTTAATGATCTTATTTTTATCCCTATAACATGTTTATGTATCATACAAGACGAACACAGAAAATTCATTGCATAAAACATAGATACACATTCACTTTATAGTTTATACCCACCTCCGTGGTCGAGTGGTTAAGGTCACTAACTTCACATCACTGTAACCTCTCATTGATAGAGGCTCGTGGGTTTGAGGCCAGCTACCGACCATGTCTCTTTATGTGAGAAAGAAGGCAGTTGCTTACGGAGGATGTGAGTCTAGTACTGATTCCTTCCAGGAACGATGGTTAGGTTAACTGTCCGCCTCATATGACTCTGACTGTTGAAAAGGGGCGTAAAACTCAATATAAAAGCAAAATAAAGAACAACCACTTGTTCTAAAAACACAGACTGTAGCATGATTTTTTCTTTCATTTTACATGCCATTTTTGTGTCGCCGGACTAGGCAGCATATAGGGATTACTTTGTCGGCGGCGTCCCCTTTTGCTTGGCCGGAACAGAACTTTGTCACCATAAGTTCAAATGACTTCAAACTTGGTTAAACTGGTTCCCGTTGACTTAGTGCCGTGCACAAGAACCATAACTCAACATTGTGCAATTTTTGAATTATTCCCCTTTGATTGATTTTATTAGAGGATTTCTTGTCTGGAACATAACTTTGCCACCATAAGTTCAAATGACTTATAACTTGGTGTGCATGTTTCTTGCAATGATCAAAAGTGCTGTGCACAAGAACCATAACTCTACCTTGTGCAGTTTTAAACTGATTCCCGTTGACTTGTGTGTACAAAGCTAACAGGTACGGCCTTTTTGAATTATTCCCCTTTGATTGATTTTATTAGAGGATTTCTTGTCCGGAACATAACTTTGTCACCATAAGTTCAAATGACTTATAACTTGGTGTGCATGTTACTTGCAATGATCCAAAGTGCAGTGCACAAGAACCATAACTCTAAGTTGTGCGACTTTTTAATTATTCCGCTTTGGTAGATTTTATTAGGCCATTTCTTACAGACAGTGTAAACATGCACAAACATATTCCACATTAAAGCAAGGTTAAGTGCACTTTGCAAAATTGTGGCTCATTTGTCACGTAAACTTAATCCAGTGTCAAGCGAAACATCCGACTCGCAGAGTTCCAGCTACAGACTACTTGTGATTTTTTTTTACTTAATTTTTCCACATCAATGTCCTGTGTTCTATGAATCAAAAAGTAACTTCAGCTTTGCAGAGACATAGCTAATTCCTAGCTGAAGAAAATTACGGAACTATTCTACTTCTTAATTTACTTTGTCCCAGCTGGGGACTCTTACAGTGGTGAGGGGCTAGCCATTATTATTACTAGTGAGATACCATTGTAGGATATTTGATTTATGCAGCCAATCAAATAATGCTGACAGATGAAGACCTTAACCATAGCTTACTGAAGGGAAATGGTACAATAGTACAGTACACTGTTAACAATGACAAGAAACCATAAAGTCATGTAGTATTCTTTTGTCTCTTATTTTATTTAGGCTTGTGTTATCTAAAACATTCTATAAATATTTTGATTGAAAAAAGCTGAAAGAAGAATTCTATAAAGAATATGGGTTGTTTTTTAATGAGCTGGTCTCTAGCTGCAAACCAACAATATCTTAAAGAATGACATGAAATTATTTTAAAATACAAAAACAAAAATTAGATTTTTTTATATATTTTTTTATTTCATTTATCACATAAGAATCTAAACAAAGAACTATATAGTCTTGATCTTGAGAGAAAAAACTCAAAATGCTTTATTCACACAACAAAAACTATTTCACTGAAGATTTTTTTGTATAAATTATCGTTTTATTTAAGAATAGTCCTGATGCTAGTGTACCTATGTCATCTTCCTTTTCTAAATCGAGTTCAGAAGATGCACGAAAACATGCATGTAAAAATTAACCATTCAACAAGATATTGATTAAAGTTATTGTACACTTTAGCAGTGTTTACTTCCTCATCATGTGTTTTCTTGACTTGAGGTAGGCCCACCTGTGTCTTTTGTAATAAAACGAAGCTGCCGTGAAAATTGTCCCTATTATAACCAGCTGGAAAAAAAGAGTAATTAAACATTAGCCGACCCACATCTCAGTTTGTACAGCATTATATGGATCTTAGGTTCTTGAGTATGAACTCAGGCTGAATTACATGTTCTCTGTAACATGTTGGTTGAAATGCATCTCATCTCAGGCAATTTCTCCTTCGATACGGATTCAAGTGGAGTAATATAGTTACTAGTCGTAAACTAGGCTAGAATTGGTACAGAATCCAGGAACACTGGTTTGCTTAACATTGAAATGCCTGCCTATATATAACTGAAAATATTTTAGTTCAGACAAAATGTGCTTTAAACACACAAGTTTATAGTCAGATCTACAGACTAATTATCAGGAATGACAAAACAAGCAACATATCACCCCATGATAAACAAAATGCATGACTAAAAACAATTTTTGCACTGAATTCATTGGACCTAACAATGATAATTTGTTTGAGTTTTACGTCCCTTTTCAACAGTCAAGAGTCATATGATGTGGACAGTTCACCTAACCAACATTCCTGGGAAGGACCAGTACTAAACTCACATCCTCCGTAAGCAACTGTCCACTTTCTCATATCCTCTGTAAGCAACTGCCCACTTTCTCACAGAAAGAGACATGGTTGGTAGCTGGGCTCAAACCCATGACCCTCCATCAGTGAGCGGTTACCGTGATTTGAAGTCAGCGACCCTAATCACTCGACCACGGAGGAAGCTGCAGGTTAAAGCATTTTATGAAACTTAAACTTCCAAATTCACTTATTTACATCCTAATATAACAGAGTTATAAAATATACATTTTCATCAAACACACAAGCATAGATATCAAAGTGGTGGATCTGTGGTGTAGTGGTTAATTACTGGACTATCAATCAAGAGACTGGGTTCGAATCTCGACTCCAGCTTCTGATATTTCATGGAGACCCTTTCAGTGTCTCCATCCCAACTACTGGGCTAATACAATTGGCCAACAATACTGAATACAAAATTACCAACCAATGCATCGAAGTAATTATATCTATAAAATTATATAAACACAATACTAAAGAACTTTCTTGTACTCTATAACAGTTGAGTACAGGTGGACAAAAGGTGCTTGATATTTAATTTTATCAGACTTTTTTTACCTTTATAAAATATTTTTTTCTTATATCATGTTCAGGGGCAGCAGTCCATGTAAGGAAAGTAGCGACATCCTTAGCCAGCTGACTCTTTGTGGCTGGTGTTCCTACAATAACACGAACAACATAAAATTACCACAATATCGATCACTAGAAATATGAACTTTCTTTAATAGGATATACAGAAGAACATGTATACAAAGGCCATTTACAATTACAGACAAAAAGAAATATGACAATTTTGCACAGTTGGCTTTTACTATGAAATTTTCAGGCCAATTACATCAATTTACGGGTCCTATATAAGGGCATTGTTTATATGGTTAATTTTAATCCTTATGGTGGTTCACTGGTGGTCGTATTAATCCAGCTGATATTTTTTATTGGCCTTTATGTTGACATTGAATGTAGAGAACAATTATTTTAAGGATTAACAGACACAGCTTTGAAGTTAAGACGTTACATTAATATCACTGCCAAACACAAAAATATCAGAAAAACAAACGTTAAAACAAAAAGGTGAATAATTTCATACCATCTGAATATTCAATAATTTCATTGTATAGAGCCTCGGCCATACTGATGGCCCCTCCAACAAAGTATGGATTGTAATGCAGTCCTTCTCCAAGATTCACACCAGCTGGTGCATCCTTATAACCGGTCAACAATGAGAATATGTAATTCTACAAAACATAAGCATGAAGACTTACATCAGATCTATATAACTATGACTACTCCACACCAAACAGTAAGCAGTTTTAATGAAAAAAACAACAGAACACAAATCATAAGTAAACTGCAAGATACATCATACACAGTAACACTATGCAAACACAAATAATGACTAAAATGAGAAATTCAATTGAAAATAGTTTCTACAGTATCATTAATCTATGTGTTGTTTATGAACAGTTTTTTTTATAACATCATTCAAACAAGACAAATAACTGCAATTGTACGGCATGTCTGCGATAAATATCCCAATTAACTGCGTCATTTACTGCGAGTCAAATTATCAAGTCGCCTAAAAAAATTATCAATGAAGTGATGTTAAACAAAACACTACCTACCTCTTCTCCATGGCGACCTCTCACAATGTATGTGAGATCTGGAGGTTCTACTCCATTGTTAGCAAATTTGGCTGCCTCGGGAGTAGCATATGGTTTAGGAAGCTTGTCGGTCAGCTTTCCTTCTCTTTCATACATTTGTCCCTCGTCATTGGGTCCATCTAATACCATGGCCTATATAATAGTTAAATAACTTTATCAAATAAAAGCCAGCCATAGCAATTGCTGTAAGAATGGAGAAGGTCGCATACATGTTAGTTTAATTTACATCAGTATCAACACTAGTTTTTACTGTTTTACATGCATATGCAATGGATAGATGACCTAACCTTACTTCCAGGTTACCCACTTTCACCTGTTTCCTATAATTCAATGACCACTTTCAACCTTTATGTTGTTATATATACAAAGAACTTTTGGAATAAGGAACTATCAATAGATCGACATCAAGAGATATGAACAAAGTCTATGTGAAAAGTGCCAGCCTGAATTGCTGATTTACCATACCAGCACTATAGAAGTACATGGAGATTTGAAGAATATTTGCCTATCAAAAAAATCAATTAGTTAAATCATCATAGTTACTATAATTAGAATTATTGAACCAATAAGGTCCATAGCAATTTTGAGCAACTGTTTATAAAGGCGGAAATTTCCCAGGATGTGGAACAGAAGAAGATAAATCTGTGTACCTCAGAGGCTTCTGCTTTAGCCTCATCTTCAGTGAAGACAACTCCAATTAAATCTCTGTAATGAACATACTCCAAGCTATGACAGGCAGAGCAGACACCCTTATATACTTCATAACCACGTCTTAATCTGAAAATAAAATCCCATAATAAACAAAAACATCTACTGCAGAAAACAGATGTCATTGTCAGCACTTCACATAATAAAACAAAGTTATTAAATCAATTGGTTAATAATGTGACAAATTCATGAGTTCCATCACTTTTGTTGTTAGTTGATAGTAAGTTAATCACAAAAGATTAAAAAACACTTTATGGAATAAATAACTTGAATTTGAAAGATATTAGGACTTACTAACCAAGCAGTTAGTTTAAAAACAAGAGCGCTGCAAGCACAGACACAGACTACGCAGTGATCACAATAGCTCAACCTTTTTCTTCGAAAACAGCCAAGCTAAAAAATGTTGAATAGAAATATACATACGCAGCATGGTCGAAGGCTTTTAAATAATCATTATGTTGCCATGGAAATGTTGGTGGATGGAGTTCTCTATCTGAGGCATATACCATGTCATAAAGTCCTGACAAATAACAAGCTGCTCCAGTAGCAACAGTGCCACCGAGACCAATCATAGCCTGAAATAAAAGGATTTCAACATAACAAGGCTACAAGTTATTGATGTTTACGTAAGAAGCTATCACAGTCATAAATGATTAATATACACTAAAAAACAACAGGTATCTTCAGTAACATCGAAACTTCAAGAATATAAAAAAAACACAAAAAAACCTAACCTTCAAAACCGTACAAAGTTTTTTATTCTTTAAGAAAAAATAAAATTAAGACTATCATCCCCCCCCCCCCCCCTAAAAAAAGAGGAAAATATTGAATCAATAAAATTCAATTGAAACTATTAAAAATAAATGAAATGCAAAAACTGAAACAGTATATTTAAAAGTGTTACCTCATAATACATAAATCCATAATGAATACTTACTGTTTTTTTAATGTTTCGCACACTCGTGCTTGATAGATTTCTAACCTGTAGAAAAAAATGTTACTCATGTCATGATAATGTTTTTAACTGTGTAGGAAAATAACAGACCCATTTACGCAAATTAGGGTTACACAACAAAAATAATTGGTCTTATGAATCCCACAAATTCAATGCACTGCGATACTCAACTATTTTCGACAGCTGTAATCAGCTGATAACTAGAAAACTCTGGCAGTAGCAGACATTAAGAATGATCCATAAAGTTGTCTTCAGAAATTTCTCTAGAACAACATTCAGAAAATTGTTATCATTCGGACATTACACATTTACAGATATTTTTTGCTGATGTGAATAAGAGCATAAGCAGCGGAACCAGCTTTAAGAATCCATGTGAGTGTAAAATTCCTTGTCATTAATTAATGAACAACATTAAACAAGGACTTATATACATACATGGATTCGCAACTTCCGTATTAACAGTTTAAAGTAATCAAATCCCGCGATAATAAGACGTGAATCAGCGGGAATACAAGCTATTGTTTACAAAAGCGAAAATACGAAAAAATCCGTGATATCCGAATGATAATAACAGCGAAAATATCCGTGGTATTCCGAATGTTTAATCTCGGAGACGAAAGGATTATAATAGATGTCCGCCATCTTGGAATTTAAAATGTTCGACTGATGCCTTTTTCAATGCTTATACTTAGACTTTGTGGATTATAAATGTATCTCAATATCTTTAAGGAATTTGTTGCATCCTTTACCAATTTCCCGTGCCCAATTGCCAGAGTTTTATTAGTATAATCAAATTCGTAAACACTCAAATACAGCTGTCAGACATTGCCGAGTATATAGCAATGCATTGTGGGATCGCCGAACGATATCGTTTGATCTATTTTTAGCAGTTGCGAATCCATGTATGTATATAAGTCCTTGCATTAAATAAGCTATAATAATCATTTATATAACAGTCACCTCATAGTCAAACACACACTGTCACACAATAAATTAAAAAAAACCATAGAACTATAAAGTCTATATCAAAATGTATCTTCAAACAAAATTAGTGAACTGCGCCAATGTAGTCAATAGCAACCAATCTAGAAAATCAAAGTAACTATTCACATTTTATAACTGACAGATTCACAGAAAACTATTTACGTAACATACCTGCTATTGAAAACATTATACAACGGACGGCCCAACTTTGTCAAGGGCAAATATTTCCGGCATAATCACGAACTAATCAAACCTAAATACAATAGATGTTGTATGATGAATTACAAAAACTACATAATTGAATACAAAAAAACACAGTAACAGCTCACATTTTGGCCCTGAAGTTTGCCAGGCACTTTCAAAAGAGCGTCTCTCGCAGCACGTCCGACCAACCCGGCCATTTTTTATGTTTGCACTGCGGCTAAGAACAATATTATATGCGTATACTTAGAGATTGTCTATATTCCGGTCTTTCCGTTGACTAAAAGTCATGTTATATAGCTCTCGTTTGGGCGTGTTTTTTTTGTATGTATATTTGTAATGTATCACTTAAAAATACTTGAGTTTATTTTACTTAGTTGCTTAACTCGCAGAAAATACGTATTTTAAAGTAAATCGAGACAGTGATTGCTAGCTTACTTTTGGCATACATGTAACAATGTTTATATCCAATCCATGCTTATATAAATGCTATAGGTCCATTAACTTGCCCACGAGACAGCGGATACTATAAATGATGTAACCAAAACTCATATACATGAACTGCCTGAAATTCAAACGTACAAAAACCCGAGGAGTCTGAGGATTTCATCAGAAATACACTAGAAAAACTTTCCTTTAGCATTTCCACTGTATGGCCCATGTCTTGCTGGGTTCACACAAATACTCCTGTGATGATATTAATAAAGTTGAAAATAAATTAGCTGATGAAAATGGACCACTTGGTTGCGACAGCCTTCCACAGGTTAAGTTCTGGCATAAAAGTGGCACTGTCAGTGTGGAACGTGTAGTACGAACAGTTTCAGATACTTTCGGGCCTGCTGGAGACCACCTTGGAGTGCGAGACAGACGGGAAGCACATTGCAGTGAAAATGGTAATAAATTTGATTAAAATAAAAAACATAAAGTCAAATGACAAAATATAACAATTAATATTGTAAATATTAACATTTAATTTCCTGAACTTATGGATATTTTTTTCTGGATTTTTGTTTGATTGTATCATAAGGTGACAAAACATCTTCTAGGCAACACAAATGAAGTGATCTTACCAACACACTCATCATCAGAGGGACTGGCTCAATATTTTAGTGATTTTTTTATGAAGAAAGTCGAAATTATAAGAAACAATGTATCATCTAGAGCTGCAGGTGATTTCAATACATTTGATATAGAAAATTCAAAAAAGCATTTCCAGGAATTTACACCGGCATCAGAAACAGAAATTTCAAAACTTATTTCAAAATCAGCCAGCAAATCGTGCGAATTGGATCGTATTCTAACATGGCTACTGAAAGAATGCTCAGAGGAACTTGTTCCCATTATAACTAGAATAGTAAATGCATCTCTAAGCACTGCGCATGTGCCAATATCATTTAAAAGCTCGCGCATCAGACTTCTCCTAAAAAAAGAAACTTTAGACCCTAATATACTTAAGAATTACAGACCAGTGTCAAATCTACCTTATGTGTCTAAGATTTTGGAGAAAGTTGTTGACTCGCGCTTAGAGGTCCATATGGAATCAAATAATCTTCACGAACCCAACCAATCAGCATATAGAAAGTTTCATTCTACCGAAACCGCATTAATCAAAGTTCAGAACGATATATTACAATCATTAGACCATCACAATGTTACAATTCTGGTAATGTTAGATTTGTCTGCAGCATTTGACACCATAGACCACAAGACATTGCTGAGAAGGCTTGAAAACCACTTCGACATTACAGGACTGCCGCTTGCTTGGATGAAGTCCTATCTGAGTGATCGGTATCAGACTGTTTGTATAGACGAAGAGCTGTCGAAACCGGTGCATATGACATACAGTGTGCCACAAGGGTCGGTTCTCGGCCCGAAATACTACGTCATGTATACAAAGCCAGGTGGTGCTATTTGTCGTAAACATGGGTTGAACACACATTTTTATGCGGATGACTCTCAACTGTATATGTCTTTTAATCCCACAAACAACGGAACCACAGAAGATACAATAAATCGTGTGACTAACTGTGTCAATGAAATTATTCTATGGATGAACAGCAACATGTTGAAACTAAATTCAGAAAAAACTGAACTCATTGTTTTCACATCAGAACGTAACTCAAAAGCAGTTTCAAATATTACAGTAAAAGTAGACAAGTCACTAATAACACAGTCAACTAGTGTAAGAAATCTAGGCGCATTTTTAGACTCCAGCATGAACATGGAGCAACATGTTAATTCTGTGTGCAGATCCACATACGATCAGTTACGGCAAATAGATCACATTAGACGATATATTAACAGAGACACCACAAAATCTCTAGTTAAAGCTTTAGTTACATCACGGCTTGACTATTGCAACGCGCTTCTAAAGTTACGGAGTCCCACAATACACGATTAACAAACTACAAACTGTTCAAAATACCGCCGCCCGCATTATAACCAAAACATCAAGGTTCAGCCACATCACACCAATACTAAAGGATCTCCATTGGCTTCCCATCCAATATAGAGTGAACTACAAAATTCTTACTCATATATTCAAAGCTCTTCTTGACCAATCACCCGTGTACATCAAAGACATGTTAGAAATTTACAGACCAACACGGAATCTACGCTTAATGCAATCATTGACATTGGTGGTTCCATCCATAAGTAAACAGGTGAAATATGGTGACAGGTGCTTAATTTGAATCAGCTGCGCCTACATTGTGGAACTCATTGCCATTAAGTGTTAGAGACTGTAGGACGCTTCAAAGTTTCAAGAGACAACTAAAAACCTACTACTTTTTACAGGTCTACAGGAACTGATCGTTTCAATTACCATACATAATATGTTTTATTTCTTCTGTTTTATGCTATAGGTTATGTGTAAATTTGTAAAGCGCTTTTGAACGTTACATTTGTACGAAAAAAGCGCTATATAAATATGGTATAATAATAATAATAATTTACATCCCTTTTCAACAGAGTCACACGAGACAGACTGTTCACCTAATTATCTTTCCTGGCAAGAACCAGTACTGGACTCCCATACTCTGTAAGCAACAGTCTACTTTCTCACATTGTCTGTAGAGGGGCTCCTACCCGCAACCCTTTACAGTGATCTGAAGTCAACAACCTGAGCCACTCGACCATGGAGGCGGGTTTTGTCTAGATAAGCAAACAACATTCCACTTTGTTTAATGAACTTACTGGTATTTTATTATGAATTTCAGGTGTGAAGTCGGCAACTACCGAGATAACCGTTTTAATGGCATTTTCCAGACATTTGCCGAGGTTTTACTACATACTAATGACATGCTTGATGTTCTCAACACAGTTCAGCAGCCAAACCGAAACTTGATTTCTGTTAAGGCTGACCTACAGTATACAATAATTCGGACATTGCTTTGGATTGTTTTATTTGAAAGTGACAGGGCCCTATTGGAATCCTGTAACACCTGGTGCTCCATAGTCACATCCAAACCCTTGTCAGATATATGAAAACTTGTATCAGCAACCCAGAAACACTTCTTGGCCCCGAAAAACACTGGGAGTCCGAGGACATGCTCGGAATTTCAGACATACCAAGTCGTAAATACTTTGAGAAATGTTTATTAATGGAAAATGACAATAAAAACTTGCTCTATAAATTCATCAAAGTGGTCTCTAGTGCAACGTTAAGGTGCGGCATAGAAAAACAGTTCGTAGACTTCTTTCCAGGCGGGCAGTTCAGTAAGAATCCCAGCCAGGAAGACCTGAAACGCACTGGATATATATGCTCATTCAACAAATCTTGGCTGCGAACATCATTTTGGCTACTTGGATAGTAGCCAGAAGCGTCGACCGAATGCGACAATGCATCACCATTCTAGTGTACAATTGCTGAAACGCAACCGTAGTGATATGATATTATGGTTGTCTGAAATGCCAGTAAGTGACAGGTATAATGTGCTAAAACTTGCTAGAAAAGGTGGCAAATGTCTCCGTGAAACTCACCTATTCACAAGGATATATGGTGAATGACAATCAAAAGATAGGTAAAAAAACGGGAAAATCAGGAACCTGAAATAAGTGAAAATGAATCTGACATTGAGTTCGAACATGATTTAACCAATTACGCAGTGAATGAATATGTATATATAATAATTGTAGCATACCAGAATATGTGGTATCCTGGTATAATTGAAAAAATAACTGAAGACTTTTTGGTTGTTAATTTCCTGGCAGCAACTAGAAATGCTGGCTATTACTTCTGGCCAGCAAGGAAGGACATTCAGCGTGTTGCTAAAGAATTCATCATCAAACGCGGTTTTCTGCCAGAATGCAAGAATTCAGGTCGATTATGGTACATAAAAGACCATGAAATTATGAACACTTTATTTTTTTTTTTGAAAAATATAATAGAGTTTATTCTAATTAAATGCATTACTTATTCAGTCTAAATATTTAGCCCCAGACCGTGGACTGAATCTTGTATAAGTGAAAAGGTCAATGGTCAGACAGTCCAGTCATTTTTTTTCAGTGATAATTTACAATGTATAAGAGAAAATTTAATGTATAAGTTTTAAAGCTGAATTATATGAAACTTTGTATGCACTTTGTTTGGTCCAGTAAAAGTTCATTCGGTCAGGACTGTAAAAAGTTTGCATTTTCAAGTTTTTCATGAAGACTGAGTTATACATGCAAGTAGTCTACTGAGCATTATTATTTGTTCTTAGGTCTAGTTTGTATCAATATGTTATTTGTTGTATTTATGTTTGTTTATTTTAATGCCAATATGAAGATATTTTTAGTGCTGGACATGTTAATGAAAGATTGGAAATAAATATGTTTTTCTTCTTCTATCTTTTCTAAGATACTGGGTTGCCCATATCTGATACAGAAGAAATAAGTGATATCTCAAATTTTAAAAAAGTTACAGCAATTTTACTAAAATTCTGAATATTTTCGGTGCCATGATTTTGTGGCGAAAATAGTCGCAGAACCGACAAAATACCGTTAAATGTGGTTGAAATTTCGCGAAAATCCACAACTTCAAAATTCCATAACCTTTGTTCTAATTGAGATATTTCAAAAATTTAAACTGTTCTGTGCTTGTTTTGACAAGCTCTTTGTTTTCAAACTGACAAATTAAAACTTTGAAAAATTAGCTGGGGTTGCTACATTAAGTAAAATAAACGTGAATAGTTTGCCTATGATATCAACATGTAAACGTTCGACTGCACAAATATTTTTGAGTACCTGCGAGTCATGTGATTAACATTATTTCATGAAATGTAAAAAGCAATAGGCGAAGGTAAATACATGTATAATATTTTAACAAAATTGTGATATTGTCCTTTAAATAAACTTTCTGCCATTTGTATTCACGACTCTTTACAACGCATACTTGCTTCCTTATCGTTTCTCATCGGAATGGTTCGATATATCTGCAGCAAGCAATCCACAACCAAGGATCTATATATTGGTACTTAGTATTTCAGAGTGTAAAAAAGAATTCCTGGGTAGTAGAGGATCTGTGGGTGTCTTGATGTGCCGGTAACCTGTGATGTGTTCCCGAAATTTCCTGAAATTATCTATACCTTCTATTCACAAATTTAGTTTACCCTTGCCAGAATGTTTCCATTTCCCAAAAAATCCGATGTTTAGTTAATAATTTGTGCGATGTGGTGCAATTTGGAACATGTCTGTAAAACTTGTACAAGTTGATATCGCCTACTGCGTTACATACATGCATAAACATACATTTGTATCTTAAAGCCATGTTTTCACATTATTGTCATTTGTGATTCATTTTAAATAATCCGTTTCCTCCAAGGATTAATACACTGGGGGCCAACGACGTATCACGAGAGGCGGTTCGCATCGAAAACATGTGTATGTTATGCAACGAAATTTTATGTAAACAGTCTCTGGTTTTCTGACCTCCACATGCCATTTTGAAATGTTTGACCTGCAGGGGGACGAAATGTTATTTTTTTTTGGATTGTCTTGTTAGTTGTTTTTATTAAGTTTGTATTTGCCGTTGTAAAATGCGTTTTCTGTACAATGATTGCGTTGTCATTCATCAAATTATGCCAGATTAGTCCGTTATTCTGTGTAAAAAACAGTTTTCCTCAAAATTATTGTGACATGAAACCCATTTGTAAAATATTTAGCACTCATAATACAGGCATCATGTCTGTGAACATAACTTAGCATCTCCCCACCGCTTATCAGATTCAATAGAATGTTTACACGTTAATTTAACAAGGCCTTTCGCACTAGACAAGTGTGTATGGTGTCAACTGAAGTCTCTTTTTGATGTATATGTTACTAACAGAGTGTGTGATGTTTCAGTCTGAAGTCAAATGTGTATATCAATTAATATTTTGCAGTTGACAGGTATCTATTTAATTATGTGTGATGGTCTAAAGAGAACAGTTAAAATTGTTAGATGGTCTTATCTTTTAATAACTGCATTATAATAGATTTAGGCACATACTTATATAATTTACGAGTTTGAACAATTTAGAAATCTGCTGTTATCTAAAAAGTTTGATTGCATTTCTTCGATTAGTTAACACCATTGCCCCATTCATTAGTATCTATAGCAATGTTGCACCGTGCTCGTCAATCCAAGCGTGATTTGCACCGAATTCGCCAATATCCACCATTTGAAAAAAGGTGACCCAGTCTTGAAGACGTCTACGGTCAGTTATAATGCCCCCATCACACCAGAGCACGTCCGCATCACACTCGCAAAGTTCCTATCACGTCCTGAAAATTTTGATGGCCGTGGCAGGGACGGGGTCAAACTCGAAAAGAAATGATGCACGCAGGCTCGCACTACGCCCTTGCAACGTCTTTGCCAGGTTCTCACTGCGTCTATCACGTTGCCAGTAAGTTCATTACACGTGCAGCTTCCCGTTGTCACCAGGTCTATTGTGTTAATACTACGTCCAAATTATGTGATCACTACGTCTATGCAGACTGAACTTCGCTCTCCCTAGGTCCCAATAACGTCCTCATTGCATTCACTAGCTCCGAATGCATACTGTAGCATATGTGTCCATTTATATTAACTGGTCATGATGGCCAAACAGAAGTCTTCTTTTTTGCTTATAGTCATGCACTAACGCAACATAATCTAAGTTGCTTCATGTTTCTTTTTCTTCTATTTCTTATTTAGAAAACGGCAATTTCAGCTACCAAATGGCTTGTCAGGTGGTACAATAACAAAATGCATTCATTTGCTAACGTCCTGTCAGGACGCGGTGGGTGAAGTGCAATCGTTGCCCTAGTGTGATGGGGGTATAATTAGAGTAGATGTGATGGATTGAAGAAGCTTTTGTAATTGTACTACGGTCTCTTTTATTGTTTCATCGGTAACGTTAGATCTACTTATTCAAAGTCCTCTGCGTCTGAGCATAGTATAGTTGTGTCCAATTGTTCCGTCAGTTCAGCACCATCTGGTTGAGAAACTTCTGTACATCCCGAATTCCGCTTGTTTCAGGAACAATTGGCAATGGACAGACTTAGTCGGTGTGTTCACTTTAAGAAATTTCCATATTGGTCTGTCACTTGTTACATTATTTGTAGGTATTAATTTTTCCAGTTTCCGTGATCGTTGTCATGTCGTCGATGTTGTAGATAACGTAATGGTCCTTCATTTTAAGCTGCATTGTGATATTTAGTTGTACCTCTATCATCTGCTTCCCTCATGAACGTAACGCTCTATATGCTGGAGTTTGCACAGTGTCATTGCGCTTCTAAAATGCTGGAGAATGGTGACTGGCAGTACATACACACCGCGTGGTCTGTATCCTGAAATTGATTTTGACTTCAGTGAGCAACGTACACATGAAGAGTGACCTTCGTTTAGCACCATACACACACTCTGTGAGAAACAAACACAGTCGTAGTATGCAAAAACCCCGTTCATATGTGCTTATTACACCTACAGAACATTTCTAATGAAGACAAAAAGATTGAATAAGTAAACCTTACCCAGTAAGCATAAGAAATGATACTCACGAAAAATATTTTAATGAAAAATCTACCAAAACAAGACTGTCTATGAACATCCCTAACTTTTGAGCTTAATTCATACGTAATTGGTACTCAATTAACTGCATACAACTGTTTCATAGTATTAAACGTTTCTACTCACCATGTTTCGTGCTTGGAATATGATATTCCAGCAAAATACAATGTCACTAACTACGAGAAATGTCGTCCTTAGCTTTTCAACCACGTTATGTGTACATAACATGTGTCGTTTGTCGTTGCATAACATACACATGTTTTCGATGCGAACCGCCTCTTGTGATACGTCGTTGGCCCCCAGTGTAATATACATACATGTATGTATGTAAATAATTGGTTTCCTCTTGTCCGTTAAAGCCCCATAAGCTTTTTGCTATAGAAAAATATATGCAAAATCAAACAATTGCTGATATTATCCCAAGATCATTATTACCGACGAAACGAGCCCTATTTCTTCTTAAACACTCATTTCACTGTGATTTTTGCTTTTGTAAACTTGAAATATGTAGAGCGCTTGACGTCACTAGATACGACGTGTGCATAACTTGATGCGGGAAACACAGCTGTTCTATAAATAGTATTTATTTCAATGATATTGAAAAAAATACAATATTGGTTTTGGAAACATTTTTTCTTGCTATCAAGTATGCACGTGAGGAAAACACACCGGATTACTCTGTTATAGGACTAACAGAAACTATTACGACCGTTAAATGTACATGTATATGCTAATGGGGCTTTAAACGGTGACTGAGTAAAAATTCGTATTATAGTATAGTTTCTATTCTGTTTACTTGCTAACATGAAGGTGATTATACACCGTATTTTCTTTTAGAATATCATTTTTGATTATACGGACTTATTAATCGGGATTATTCTGCATCATGTCGTGATTTTGTGATAATATGTAGCTCATTTGATAGCGAAGTCGGTAAAAGATTTTGTAATTTGATTTGCCGCTTCTTTTGCTTCAACCTTGTAAATCAGTGGATTATGTGTTTCTCTCGCCCTTTAGCACGAATAATCTTCACGCATCCCAGTCATATAGACATTACATAGTACCAAACTCTGATAGGTTCCGTGGTAGGATTACTTGCGAACGCGCCTATCTAACTCGTCCAACAGATGTAAAATAACTTTTAAATCTAGAAACCTTGATGGACAGTGAAGCTAAGAATATTTTACTGCTGGGAGTAGGTGCCGTGCGGCACGTGCTGTATTTGGTACGTGTTGTGTGTGTTGGATCATACCCCCTCCAACAGCTCAATGTGGGGAATCGTGAGAGGAATCAGAAAGGCCTGACGGAATTGGCGTAGTCTTGAAATTGCTTGCGAATTATTTCAAAGATATTGTTTTGTTTCAACAATTGTATAAAGATAAATTGATAATTTTCGTTCAAATCACAGAAAAGTTTTCTCGTGCAAAAAGTTGAATTCAAACCTTTTCCGCGTGCGGAACTGATCATTCGTCATGGATGAATGATTTCACTGACATCCCGTGTAAAGTAGTGGTCAAACCAGTGCTGGTGAAATTTGAATAAGATATATCAAACCATATAAATTTGTGAAAAGTCTTGCGTTAGAGATGTCTTTCAGTGTATAACATACATATACGTACCTGATTACTTTAATGGATTAGTCTTGGTATTAAATAATAATGCTGATTTTTTTCAAATTCCTTTGATCCGTACTATATTTCGTTATATCCACCTCAGTCTACGTCGTTGTTGATTCAAACCGACTGACCAAAAACGCACCACTCGTCCATTGACTATACAGTACCAGAGACGTATAATACAATTATACGTCTCTGACAGTACTGAAGAGGAAAACCAATATGTCTTCTTCTTCCATTACTGTACAGTATCCCTCTCTGGGGCACCAACGTACAGGAGTCATGCAATCTAATGGAGGGGTGACGCTTTCGCTACCATCGTTTCAAATGTTGAACTGATATGCTCCTTTTATATGTAGGAAAGGGAGACTATAATTATATAAGTAATTTCCTTATACATGTATACATATGTAGGCGTGTGTCTCCTGATCCTTTAAATAATGCCAAACCCCTCACGGGGACGTAGGCATGATCATGCACGGGTATACTGGTTGGCCAGTCCAAGACTCTGAAAATAAGTGAATTGATTAAAATTGCATCTTTGAATTAAATGGAATACGTTTGAAATGTATTCCAAATATGCCTACAGAATGGACTTATCGCCGGAATATAATGAAAGGGAGATCACTACGTAACGAAAATGTGTAATTCCTCACAAATCACAGATTTCTCGCTACACACCGTTTTCAAAAACAAGGGAAACCACTCTCATTAATTGACTAATCGATCGCAACTTCATAAATATTTGATGCAGTTATTCGGTCAGGTGCTTGCTAAAACGTCAGGTAAAAGTCATCTTTGTTGCTTATATCCTTGATTTGAAGACAACTAACAGATAAGAGTAAATTTTTTGTTCGATTTACCGTACTAACAGTGACATGCAGTTTTTAAGGATAAGAATGGTTGGACTACCGGTCAATTCTGTACCTTCTTCTTCCAAATTACTGTAAAATATCCCACTGTGTACCACATGTACTGAAATATTTATGTCAAAATTTAATAACTCTGTAGGTGTGAGAGGTTGCTAAATTTGTTCACCTTTTGATCACATTTGCCTCCATTCCTAGATCTATACCTAATAATATAAAAAATAGGCTAAGCCTAACGAGCGGGGATGTCGAGTCTATTGGAAAGGAACGACAACTCGAGGTAGAGATAGGTCGAGCACCTTGCGTAAACAAAAAGTGACGTCATTCTACTTCCTGTCAAGCGTTTATGCTTACACTTGATGCAGACGCTTTTCACACAGTTAACCAAAAGCATTTGTATTTTTATTTATGACTAAAGTTTCTTTTTCAAAAACTTTGAATATTTTGCTTTCTATTTCTTGTAAACAGATTGGAAAAAATAAATATATATAAGTGATTAATTTTATTATGATGTAAAAAAATATGCTAATACGATAATGAGAACTTAAACAAAATGGCAGCCTCCATTATTTGGAAATGAGAATTTCCGGTTTAGGTAATACATTTGGAAATGTTTGTAATTCACATTGAACCTTTTCTAACGTCTATAGCCGGGCAAGGCCAAAGCCTGGGGCCCGCGAAAAGCCCGGTCTTTGACTTCCCCTTATAATGGCTACATGCTGGTTGTCCATATTATAACACAGACCGTATTACTGCTAGTCTAACTCTTTACCTGTCTTAAAGTGCACGACATTGCGAGTCTGCAATCATACAACCATTTAATCCTCATAAACTATTCTTCTTCTTGTCGAAAAGACAACAAAAAATACTCTCAATAACAATAAAATAATACATCAACTGATCACATTTCTTGAAACACTGATGGCCATATTGATTATTGCTTGGGGACCTTAATTATTAATTAAAATAACCCTCTTGGCTGATATGATAATCTTCACATGGATTTTGTCCTGGGGCAATTCAGGGATTTTCTTTATAATATAGTTGTAGCATGTAAAGTGCATCTCCCCTCTGAAAATTTCATTGAAATGATGCAATTTTCCAAGATTTCCAATTTACTCTTTGAAATTTCATTCCCCAAATTATTTTTTTTTCAGGCAAGATTTTTCCAAAAGAGGTTTCAACTTGCTATTTTATCCTCATATGAGGGCTAGGACGCCTCCTCCAAAACACCTGTAATTCCACACATCATTTCATTCAGTCTGAATAATTGTCATGCTCATAAGTCATTCATATCGAGGGTTCAGCGCAAAAGTGTTTTAACTCATATTGAAATAAGAACAAGTTACAACAGTGTTGCACTAAGCCTTCGATATATAGCTTTTTATTACTTTCAAAATTTGTTTCATGTAATTTTCTGTTTTCTTTTGTTTGTAGGTTTAAGTTAAAAACATGGGTCTGCTGTCAAATCCCCAGTCAAGACAAAAGTTGGTTTCTGCAGTAACAAAGTACAATAATATCTTATGTGGTGTTTGTTACGTGGTTGGCGTCGTATGGTTTCTGGCATTGGCTTATCCTCCACTCAACGCTAAAACATACTTCTCTGAAAATGCTCTGTTACCAGGTGAGTAGTGTAAGAATTATTTGTGACATTTTGTAATATTCAATATGTACAGGAAACTGAA
This sequence comes from Lutraria lutraria, assembly GCA_964023205.1. Taxonomy (NCBI): domain Eukaryota; kingdom Metazoa; phylum Mollusca; class Bivalvia; order Venerida; family Mactridae; genus Lutraria; species Lutraria lutraria. The sequence goes on along the minus strand of OZ026839.1, from coordinate 7,682,118 downwards.
CCTTTATTATTATTGTTATGCCCCCGCCATTCAAAATGGCGGAAGAGTAAGGGCATAAAGTGTTACTACTGTCTGTCTGTTCAAATTTTGGTTTCCGAGCGATAACTCAATTTTACATGAAGGTGTATGATAATAAAATACAGGTCCTGTTTGATTTCCGTTAAAATCCAAACATTTTCACAGGAGTTATGGCCCCTTTTTGACTTAGCTCTCAGCAGGACATTCGTGTCTTTGCAGTTTTATTTTTTTCATTTCATATTTACATGATAAATCTGGAGTGACCTTCCATTCAGTCCGGATGACAATAATGTATTCATTTCCTGATTTTGTAATGTTTTTGCAGTGAATCTTGATTATTATTGAATAATTGAAAAATAGTTAAGTCATCAATGATCAATGAAATTATTGTTAATTATACTCAGGAACATTTATTTTGTTTACAGGTGTTGTTCATAGTGGATTTTCACCAGAAGATTTGCCAGATACATTTTTATCAGAGCTGAAAGAAGAATTAAAAAAAGACAAAAGGTATTGCCTGATATTTATATGTCGTTAATTCCATATTATTTGTTATTGTTACAAAAGAGTAGTCATGTGACCAAGGAACACATCAGCAGCTATGATTTTGTATTTCAAAATAAGTTACAATCAGCTGAAAGATGTCGCAAATGAATGTGTCAATGCTGAGGCAACTGATGGCCCCAGATCTAAGTCTTTTAAAACCAAATGGTCATTATAAGATTCCTGTGTGCCATGAGTTTATAACATCACATATTTTTGACATGTACATGTATGTCTGTGATGAAATGTATTGTATAAAGTGATGAGAAGGAATCCCTAAAAAAAGCAGCATTGATTAGTGTTAAAAAGTACTGTTTGCACACGGATACAATTATAGGCTACAATTTTGTTTTATGCCTGTGAAGAAATTTATAATAATTGATTAAGGCTTAACAAGCAGTAGTGATCAAGGTTAAATAGTACAATATTTCAATGATACCATTTTTAGATATCTTTTATTTTTCCCTGTGTCTCACCAGTGTTTTATTATATGGTTAGGAAAAAACTGTTTGAATTTTTTTTAACTGTTTGCAGTTCCTGAAAAAATATGTTGATACAGATTATAAGTTTTGAAAAACTGTTTGGCTTAAAATCTTGTATGTAGTGAAAACTAATTGACCAAAAACTTCATCTGGAGCACTTAAATTGCGTATTTAGTAAATCAGGTTTTGTACAAAACACATATCAGCCACATTGTATTCATTCTTTCTTGTTTAGAAAAAAATCTACTTGAAATATTACTGCTCAGCCTGCAAATTTGAAGGTATTTTTTTAATCAGAAAAAAACTGAATGTTGATTTCCATTGTCAGAAATGTACCAAGGAACTGGGTGTTTGAGAGATTCAGGGAGATTGGTCTGGATACATATATACAGAACTATACTGTCAGATATCCCCTGCAACTTGTAAGGGGTCAGGTATAAATACTTCTTTGCAATGCACTGATTTTTAACATTGATATATATATATATATAGTTACATAACTACGTAAATTTTGACGCCATTTTAGTATTATTGCCCTGATGAGTCTAATGACGAAACCGGTCGGCTATTAAATAATATAATTATATAATACCTTGATTATTTTTCATTAAATATATATATATATATAACTCTGTTTTTAACAAATTAATATCAGTATTTGCAGAAAAATAACATGAATGTACTACCTATTCGGATGATGAAAAGATACACGTTAGTTTTCAAACTTAATGAAAATACAATGCTCATAGTGTAAATAACTTTTTGGTTAAGAATGCTCTGAAAACATATTTGTGATCTTAACAACATTGTACTTTAAATGTTGAATGTTGCCTGTGGAAATGCAAGTTATACCACCCTCTGGGAATTGATAGGTTTGGAATATTACATGGTCTGTACTTATTACTTAATGAATTAAATCTCTTACTATGTGTATAAAGCCTTCAGTGAGTCTGGACCCTGAATGGAAAATTGAGAAGGCAGGCATAGGGTCATCATTCTCCAGACAGTCCTGAGCATCATTTAGACATATGTAGTGTACGGATACATTAAATTTTTATTTAACAGATTGTACCAGGACAGAATGTGTACGGTATATTACGAGCGAGACGGGCTGCCAGCACTGAGGCTGTTGTTTTATCTGTACCATTCAGGGCGAAATCTTCAGATCTACCACAAACCTATGGCGGTATTGTTCTGATGCTTGGCTTGGCAAAATATTTTTCTAGTAAGTCTGTTTTGCAATTTTTTTTCTCACTTTTGTTTTGATAGAATTTTGGTCAAACATGTGTGAGTTAGGTTTTATTATCTTAGTATAAAATATATGTATGTTGTACAATAGTAGCCTAATATATTTGAATTGGTCGAAGAATGCGTAAATTGCTGGAATTACATGTACATTGTACATAGAAAATGCTGATATAAGCCTTGTTTAGTCAGTCTAAAAATCTTTTTGTCAATGACGTCTTGAAGACTGATAATTTTCTTATAATCAGGTACTCATGTTAGGACGTACAGTACAACCTCTATAGAGCAACACCCTGTGTTAGCTACAAATATTGGCTGTTGTGTAGAGGTTGTTGCTCTACAGAGGTTAAATTTATTGTAAGTATCAACTAAAGGGAAAATTTGAAGATGTTGTTATAGAGAGGTTGTTACAGAGAGGTTGTTGCTCTACAGAGGGCCGCTCTGGGGAGGTTGTACGAGGGTCATCCGTAAAGTTCGTGGACAGTGTTATTAATGAGACCAGTAAAAGATGTTTTACGCCAAAAATTTATGTACATATTATGCAATATATTGACCAAATACATGCCAAATATCACAGCGAAATATTGACAGATAAAAATTCAGCTATACAGATCAAACGCACATACGGATGTACGGAGCACTTCAACAAACTTCACATCGACGTCGTGACGTTATACTCACGTACAATCATATTTTCTCGAAGTACTCGCCCTCAAATGTTATGCATTTGCTGTGTCTTTACACCCATGTAGATAATATATCATTATTCCAGCTTCCGTCACATGTTCTTGCGAAACTGCGCACCGCCATTTTAATATTCTCAATTAAATTAAATCGTTTTCTTTTCAACTTTGGGAAGATCACTTAATCCATCGGTGCTAAATCTGGACTATAGGGACTTGCATGCTAATTTCTCAAAGCCAATATCAAAATATCACCTCAATATCAAAGATCTTGATACTTCTTTAGAATTATCAGCACTTGAAATAAACTTAAGTGTCTGCGTGGGTGTACACACAGCCTTACACAGTACTTGGTAGCAGCGCGCTGCTCCGTACGCTCTGACGTCGACTTAAGTTTCTGTAATGAATTCAAATAAGCACAGTTCGTCCATGCTCGATAACTTTCTTATTACGCTGGCAATTACTTAAAAAATTAGCGACAAACATCACAAATAATTGCTGCAGCGTTCAAGGTCGTTCTGTATGCTTCCATTCATTTTTAGCTCACCAGAGCACGAATGTGCTCAGGGTGAGCTTTTGTGATCGCCCTGCGTCCATCGTGCGTCGTTACGATTACGTGGCGTCCATGTTTACTTAAAACAACATCTCCTCCTACACTGCTATGCCGATTGCAACCAAACTTTGCTGGAATGATCCTTGGGTGGTCCCCTTTCAAAGTTGTTCAAAAAATTAAATTTCATTAAAAATTCTGGTTGCTATGGCAACAAATAGAAAAAACTTAAAAAATCTTCTTGTCTGAAACCACAGGGCCTAGAGCTGAGATATTTGGTATGTAGCATTGTCTAATGGAACTCTACAAAGTTTGTTCAAATTATTTCCCTGGGGTCAAAATTGGCTCCGCCCCGGGGGTAACTTGATTTTACATAAACTTATATAGGAAATTAAAAAAATCTTCTTGTCAAAAACTACAATGCCTAGAGCTTTGATATTTGGTGTGTAGCATAGTCTAGTGGACCTCTACCAAGTTTGTTCAAATTATTACCCTAGGGTCAAAATTGGCCCCGCCCCGGGGGTCACTTGATTTATATAGACTTATATAGGAAAATTAAAAAAATCTTCTTCTCCGAAACCGCAAGGCCTAGAGCTTAGATATTTTGTATGTGGCATTGTCTAGCGGACCTCTACCAAATTTGTTCAAATTATGGCCCCGGGGTCAAAATTAGCCGTGCCCTGGGGTTTACTCTATTTTATATAGGAAAATTTAAAAAATCTTCTTCTCCGAAACCACAAGGCCTAGAGCTAAGATATTTGGTATGTAGCATTGTCTAGTGGACGTCTACCAAGTTTGTTCAAATTATTGCCCTAGGGTCAAAATTGGCCCCGCCCCGGGGGTCACTTGATTTATATAGACTTATATAGGAAAATTTAAAAAATCTTCTTCTCCGAAACCACAAGGCCTAGAGCTAAGATATTTGGTATGTAGCATTATCTAGTGGACATATACCAAGTTTGTTCAAATTATTGCCCTAGGGTCAAAATTGGCCCTGCCCTGGTGTTTATTCTATTTCATATAGGAAAATTTAAAAATCTTCTTCTCCGAAACCACAGGGCCTAAAGCTAAGATATTTAGTATGTAGCATTGCCTAGTGGACCTCTACCAAGTTTGTTCAAATTATTGCCCTAGGGTCAAAATTGGCCCTGCCCTGGGGTTTATTCTATTTCATATAGGAAAATTTAAAAAATCTTCTTCTCCGAAACCACAAGGCCTAGAGCTAAGATATTTGGTATGTAGCATTGTCTAGTGGACCTCTACCAAGTTTGTTCAAATTATTGCCCTAGGGTCAAAATTGGCCCCGCCCCGGGGTCACTTGATTTATATAGACTTATATAGGAAAATTTAAAAAATCTTCTTCTCCGAAACCACAAGGCCTAGAGCTAAGATATTTGGTATGTAGCATTATCTAGTGAACATCTACCAAGTTTGTTCAAATTATTGCCCTAGGGTCAAAATTGGCCCTGCCCTGGGGTTTATTCTATTTCATATAGAATTTTTTTAAAAATCTTCTTCTCCGAAACCACAAGGCCTAGAGCTAAGATATTTGGTATGTAGCATTGTCTAGTGGACCTCTACCAAGTTTGTTCAAATTATTGCTTTAGGGTCAAAATTGGCCCCGCCCCGGGGATCACTTGATTTATATAGGCTTATGTAGGAAAATTTAAAAAATCTTTTCCGAAACCACAAGGCCTAGAGTTAAGATATTTTGTATGTAGTATTGTCTAGCAGACCTCTTCCAAATTTGTTCATATTATGGTCCTAGGGTAAAAATTGGCCCTGACCTTAGGGTCACTTGATTTTACTTGGACTCGTGTAGAAATATTTTAACAATGTTCGTCTCCAAATGACCTTTTTTCCTGGTGAGCATTTATAGGGCCAACATGGCCCTCTTGTATACAAATTACAGCACAAAGATTGCAACAAAATGAATCCGCTTAATTGCAAAAAATCAAAGTGCTCTGTAGGCGCTGACTTGGGTTGCCTTGGTAACTCGTATCCAGTGACTACACGAAAAAGTGACAATTTAGAAGCAGAAGTTAGGTTGTCCACGAACTTTACTGATGACCCTCGTACTGTAATACTTTATATAATCTACATGTGCAGATATCTCATGTATATAATGTGAAGTTACTTTTCTGTCAGATTTGGTTGTCTTATATGTTATGTTATGGCGTTGAAATGCTGTTACCTGCTACATGTTTAATGTTCTTGTTAATTTAAAATGCCTTGTCACTATCACTTGAGCTAAGTATGTATTTAAAATGTGCTAAGTAGAAAGAATAAATGATTATAACTATCACGTTAACTGAAATACTGTATGATGACTAAGACATGGTACAGTCAAACCTGTTTTAGCAACCACCTTAGAATAAAGGCCGTCCAGTGAATAAAGGTCATTCTTTTAATATACTTACTTACTTAATTCTCTTGGCACTGGGTTGCGTGTAAGGCTGCCACCAGAGACCTCATTCATTTAATATACTATGTTTATGGTTCAGAACAAAATGACCTCCAAATAAAGGCCACCTGTCAATAAAGGTCACATCATGTATTTCCCAAGTGTGGCCTTTGCCCACAGGTTTGACAGGTATGATTTGTATGTAAGAATTTACTAATAAACATGTGATATTTTAGGGCAGCCATATTGGAGTAAGGATATTATATTCCTGGTAACAGATCATGAACAGATTGGAATGCAGGCATGGTTAGATGGATACCACCATGTATATTCTGAATGTAAGCTTATCTTGTTTCACTGAGGTTTAATGTCACTTGAAGACATTTGCTACAGTGTCCAGTTTTTTTCCACATAGACATAATATTATAGGGAAAATGAAAACAAAAATTCAAATTCAAGGGCAGATAACTCAAAAACGAGTTTGTCAACCCCCAATTTTTAGCTCACCAGAGCACGAATGTGCTCAAGGTAAGCTTTTGTGATTGCCCTGCATCCATCGTGCGTCGTTCGTCGTGAAGTGGCGTCCATGTTTACTTAAAACAACATCTCCTCCTACACCGCTATGCCGATTGCAACCAAACTTTGCTGGAATGATCCTTGGGTGGTCCCCTTTCAAAGTTGTTCAAAAAATTAAATTTCATTAAAAACTCTGGTTGCTATGGCAACAAATAGAAAAAACTTAAAAAATCTTCTTGTCCGAAACCACAGGGCCTAGAGCTGAGATATTTGGTATGTAGCATTGTCTAATGGAACTCTACAAAGTTTGTTCAAATTATTCCCCTGGGGTCAAAATTGGCTCCACCCCGGGGGTAACTTGATTTTACATAGACTTATATAGGAAATTTAAAAAATCTTCTTGTCAAAAACTACAATGCCCAGAGCTTTGATATTTGGTGTGTAGCATAGTCTGGTGGACCTCTACCAAGTTTGTTCAAATTATTGCCCTAGGGTCAAAATTGGCCCCGCCCCGGGGATCACTTGATTTATATAGACTTATATAGGAAAATTTAAAAAATCTTCTTCTCCAAAACCGCAAGGCCTAGAGCTTAGATATTTTGTATGTGGTATTGTCTAGTGGACCTCTATCAAGTTTGTTCAAATTATGGCCCCGGGGTCAAAATTGGCCCTGCCCTGGGGTTTATTCTATTTTATATAGGAAAATTTAAAAAATCTTCTTCTCCAAAACCACAAGGCCTAGAGCTTAAATATTTTGTATGTGGCATTGTCTAGTGGACCTCTACCAAGTTTGTTCAAATTATGGCCCCGGGGTCAAAATTAGCCCTACCCTGGGGTTTATTCTATTTTATATAGGAAAATTTAAAAAATCTTCTTCTCCGAAACCACAAGGCCTAGAGCTAAGATATTTGGTATCTAGCTTTGTCTAATGGACCTCTTTTAAATCTGTTCATATAATGACCATGGGATAAAAAATGGCCCAGATGGGTCACTTGATTTTACTTGGACTCGTATAGAAAACTTCAACAATGTTCATCTCCAAATGACCTTTTCTCCTGGTGAGCATTTATAGGGCCATCATGGCCCTCTTGTTTAGTGGATAGGTAGGTAGGAAATAATTTACAGTTTAATTTTTGTATCGAACCCTAAATAAGGTACATGTCAAAATGCTGTTTTTATTCAAAACAAAACAAAATTACCGAGAGGTCAAAATAATGTTGGGTTTTGACCATTTTGGTGAGTAGGTAGCATTACAGCAAACAATATGTTTTTGAGGATGGCCTAACGGTAAGTGTTTATAGACTGTGTAAGTAAATTGTTTAATGTAGCTCATAACAATTAATAAGTGAAAGACTTACAGTAAGATAACATTAAAACGGACAGTTACACTAAGTCAACATTTGAGTTTTTAGTGAAAGTTTTACTTTGCTGCCAGTATTTGTATAATAGACTCAGATTATTTATATTGTAGACATTCGAGCGGGTGACATGCCAGGGAAGAGTGGACCGATTCAAGCGGCCATTAATCTGGAAATACCACATGGCAATATTAAATACTTCAATCTGAAGATAGAGGGCCTGAATGGTCAACTTCCTAACTTGGATCTGATTAATCTTGTTGTACGACTGTGTCAGAAACACGACACTGAAATAATGTTACATGATAATGTAAGTTAAATTTTAGTAAAACAAGATATTCTATCAAATCTGTGCTCTGAGGCCTCCACTAATAGACAAAGATTGATTTAATGTGCAAGTTATCTTATTTAGAGGTTTTACTTTGGTCTGTTACATCTGACAGTTAATTTATGCTTAAAGAGTAGATTTATATATTCACATGATGGTCTTTATTCGCAGGTGGCCATTAACACAGGTTTGACTCTATCTAGTTACAATGACTCTGTATAAATTTTTGAGACATTGTTAGTAGTATATATTTATAACTTCGTTAGTAAGGAATACAGAGAGTTAAACCACACATCTTGTCCTTTTGGTGATCCATGTTTGAACTTTCGTAGCGGCAGGTCATACCCTTATATGAAAATTACATAAAATTTCGATTTTTCCTCCATACTATTTCGATTTTTCCTCCATACTCCACATTGTGCTATAAGAAATACAACTATTCACTCATCTTTTATGATGCATTCATATAGAATATTCTCAAAGAGTAAATTGTCCAATCAAATGACCTACTGTTTTATATTAATTTTATCTACAGAGAGACGCTCCACATAGGGAAGCTGAGACATTATCTGGTTTCCAGCAGTCTGCTAAAACCATGCTGAAAATGATGTGGTCCCAAGCTTCAGGATTACCTTCAGGGAACCATGGGTTATTTCATAGGTAACATTACCACTTAAAACTCCTACCATCTGGGTTGAATTAGGTCCTTCCATCCCCTGTTGAAGCAGGACAAGTCAAATAACCCTGATTGTCAGAGAAAGAATATGATTTTAGTTCAGTTATTTCTTTAAAAGTATTTACTATTATTTACTGTATAATGCAACCTCTTCAGAGCAGCACCCTGGGAGAAGTAAAATTATGCTGTTGTTGAAGGAAGGTTGTTGCTCAAGAGAGGGCCACTCTGGAGAGGTTGTACTGTACATATTTTATTATTTGATATTATTATTTTATTATTACATTATTTCAATTTCAGGTACCATATAGAGGCTATCACTCTTGAAGGTGTTAGAAAAAAGAAGTCAGGTCGCATCTCCTTGGTTACTACTGGAAGGTAAATCAAAGATTTCTCAAAGTTTTTGATGGTATAAATAATCATCATGATTAATAAATATGTTCTTTTCATACTTAACATTTTGTGTGATATTAGGAGTTAATTCAATGATAAATAATTTTTTGATATGGTAGCAATTTATGTTTCTTAGATTATATTAAATGATTATGTAATACAGTTAAAACAACAACACATGTTAAAAATTTCTTTATGTTTCTTAACGTTTCGGCATTGAGCCTTCGTCAGAATAATACATAATAACTAACAATGGACGTGACGTCATGTAATATTTATATATATATATAAATACAATGTATCTCATTTTTTTAAAATGATTATATAGAAATGCATTATGTTTGTGTGCTAAAATGAATCAGAAAAAAATATTTCTTATTTTTTTCCAATATTTTCACATTGTTCACTGATACCTCCGCATTTTCGTTTGTGGGGATTTTACAAGCCAACCACAAAATCGAAGAAATAAAATCTCCAATGTAGTTAAGTGAAACCATACTATCTCTGAAAAGAATATTTTTCTTTTTTATTGCAGGATTCTGGAAGGAATTTACCGCAGCTTAAACAATCTACTGGAACGTTTTCATCAGTCTTTCTTCTTTTATATTTTGCCTGGTACACATCGCTATGTGTCAATCGGATTATACATGATTCCCTTCGCTATCATATGCGCATCATGTCTTGTCAAAATATCCTTTCATTCATAAAGTCACAGGTCTCGATTCTTGACTGTAATAACCAAGTATCTTGTTCTTTATACATCTTGCTTTATGATAATATTTCTCTTTAGTAACAATATTCTAGACCAAAACATTCTACATTCCACAAGAAAACGCTTGAGCTTGTAATATACAGTACAACCTCTCGAGAGCGGCCCTCTGTAGAGCAACAACCTCTCTATAACAACACCTTCAAAATTTACCTAAGCTGATATTTACTATAGATTTAACCTCTGTAGAGCAACAGCCTCTAAACGGCAAATAATTGCAGCTCCCACAGGGTGTTGCTCTACATAGGTTTTAATGTATAATATATAAATATCTCATTTCTGAGAGGGCGTTATTAAGAATTCTCAGACCTAGAAAATTTTTCAATTGAGATACTACAGGTGTGTTATTAAAAATTGTTGCTTGCTCAGGTACAGGCAACTTTACATTGGAAACACAGATGAGGTATTATAACATTGCTTAACTTAACAAGTGTTCAGTATCAAATTATTTTACTTAATATAATGTATAAAACAATACTGTCAAAGGTTTTGAAACAGAGAGAAGTCATTAATTCCCAATCTAACCATTCAAAATTATCCTAGTACATATTAAGGATACCGGTGGTGATAATAAGGAAGCTGGTGATAATAAGGAAACTGGTGATGTATTACTGGTAAACATGTAATATTTAATCAATTTTTGAGTTTAATTTATGTCCCAGAAACTAGCACTATGACTGAAAGCTTCCAATAGATATTATGCACTTAACACAACCCAAAAGTTCCATTATAGATCTACGCAGTGTTATCAATACTTGTAATACTCTTACAGTGATTATTCCTGTACATTTAGTGAACTTTATTCTTTAGTCTTCAACTCATCTCTATGCTATCAGATGCTATTAATATATCAGTTGATAATGACAAAAATTCTGCCTTAACTGAAATTAAGCAGTTGCATTATGGGTAAGTCTGGGACAAGAAAAAACATCGAATGAAGCTGGGGGTGATGTTAAGGAAACTGGTGGTGATAACAAGGAAGCTGGTGATAATAAGGAAGCTGGTGGCAATGATAAAGAAGCTGGTGATGATGATAAGGAGGTCCAAGGTGATGGAAGTGAGGCTAAAGATAACAAGAAAGAAAGTGAGCCTGCTACTGGTGATAAACTGGATACTGCTAGTCTGAATAAACTTGTCGAGGAAGAAGACTTTGATTTGGTAAGTGTGAGATACTGATGGTTTCGGAGGTTTTTACTAGTTAAAAGTTTTCAAAATTTTCAACTTTCTGTTCACTGGATTAGGTCATGCGTGTCAGTCTTCCCTTCATATACAAGAAGTTTTCTTGTGCTGTTTAGCACTAGAATGAGAAATGAAAATACCCAGTTGCCATAGTAATGTAATAAACTTTAATATTATTTTTTATCTTAGGTCAAGATGGCTGATTAGGGAACATTGGAATTAGGCAAAAATATCAGTTGTTTCCCAATCATAGTCACTTTTAATTATTTCAGGATGACAAACCTCAAGGTGTTTTAACGATACTACCCATAATGCTTAGCAGTGTTATTATGGCGATCCTTTGCTATACGGGACCAGAGATTTTAGCTAATATGGCGGTGCCTTTCAAAATGGACATTGAAGATGGCATGTTCTATGGGTTTTTGGCTTTATTTACAGCATCCTTGTTATTCCCTCGAATGGTTGCTAGGTGAGTGAATATGTTGCTTAGCAACACTATTATCACAATTTTTTTCCCAAAGAAATGATGAATAGAAGTCAGTAAATTGAATACTTTTTGTTAGAACAGGTATTGTTTTGCTTGTAACATTTTAAGCTTGCATTGTACACAAACAGCTAAAATAATGAACTGAAAACTAAAGAAACAAAAATTATTATGGTTTGAAACCATACCAACAAGAACCGGCTTTAACAATGGAGGACACCATCCTCACATATGAATTTTGTATTGTGCCAGTTCTGATTCAAAATCATAGCAATTAGGAGCTAGTCTAGTCAGAGACCATGACAAATCAACCACAGAGATAACTCATTCTAACCCTTAAACTGCAAAATGGACTTGCCCATTTGAAATAGTCCAGTATCACGATAAGGGATATCACAGTTAAAAATTTAAAAGTTAGTCATCAAACAATTAAGATCCTGGTCAGACTTCATAGGTGTGCAGACTGGCCTGGCTCTGTCCTAGTTACAAAGTTTTGCAGATATGGTTCCACGATTGTAAGAGCTTATGTTTACTCTCTGTATATATTATATTTCAGGCGTACAGCTGAAGACAATAGACTGGTGTTTGACTGGGCCCTGCTCAAGGCCATCACATTGATATTTCAGACTCTGGTTTTATTCTCACTTGCCTTAATGAATATATCACTGGCTTTTTTCCTGGCTGTCCTTTATGTGCCTGTATCAGTCATAGTTCATCCATCCAAAAATAGGTGAGTTTACATGTAAAAATGATGTTGTCATGGAAACAATAAAAAAAAACTTGACTACTTTGATGAATCAAACTTTTCTAATGCTTGCTTGTTTATTTGAGAGAAACAAATTAGCGCCCTAAATATTTTGTTTGTGTTGAAACTTTAAAACTAAAAAAGTTTTATTCAAGTTTGAATAACTGCAGATTTATTTTACCTTAGCTGGTCTTAATAAAAATATTCTAGTTAATTTTCATGTCATTAGTTATTATTATATATTACAGGCTGTCTCAATGGTCACAGAAGCTTCTGTTGTTCCTTATCTCACCATTAAGTATTTTATTTATGGCTTCAATTATATCATGCTTGGATCAAGAGTACGGAAATATTCTGGGACTTCTGTACAATGCATGGAACACTCTAAGTCGAGGTCTGCTGCTCTGTATGGTGGATAAATACTTCTTTGGTAGTTGGTTTTTCACATTGTTCAGTTTTGCAGTTCTGCCCAATTGGCTCACTTTATGGGGAATATCGTTCTGCGAGGCAGTGTGAATTAGTAATCAAGCTCTTAGCTACATTTTCAAAAGATACCATGGAACATTCCTGCCACAGCATACTTATATTTACATTTTATGAGTATTATGAATCAGATTTGAACCTTTAAATCCATCTGAAGGATTTTGGATGCATGCTGATTATGACTGGACTGTTTTTTGCTCAGAAGCAATTAAATAACTTATACTTTGAAATTGCAGAACATATTTGTATACATAAACTAAAACAACTGAAGGAATTTCAAAAGCATTTATTAATATTGAATAAAGACATTATATCATTGCTCCCTTGTGGATTAAAAACATGTTCTTACCTTGCCATGTAATTGAAATGTTGATTTTTGTTATTGTAAAAAAACAACATGGCTGCTCAACAAGGTCATTGTTCTTGTGTCTTCACAACTGTATCAGTTTCTCACTCATTAACAAATTATATATATTTTGTATACAATCCTTATGTCATGTCCTTGTGTCCTCAACTTCTGCTGTAGTTTATTTAATTTTTATATGTCCGTTTGAAAAACGGGTCGTATTATTGGAACACCCACGGCAGGCGGCGTGAACAATGGTCTCTAATTCAAACAGATTTATTCAGATCCTCACCAAATTTGATGGAAATGTTTATGGCCATAGGATCTCAGTCAAGTACGATTACCAGGCCGATCGGCCCTGGCACTTCTGAGTTATGCCCCTTGATAGGCGTATTTGTGACCTGGCGCTCTTGTTATTTTATACATCTAGATCTATACAACATAAGTTTAAAGTTACCTTATTACATAGATTTTGAATAGGGGCCTCAATGTTTGAGTGGTTTTTGTCTCTGACTAGTAATCATTAGCCTCTATCCACTGTGAGTTCAGATCCCACCCTGGACCGAATGTCACATGTGTGGAAGCTGTCTCACTAGTTTATCAAAGGTCTGTGGTTCTATCCAGGTGCCTTGGGGGTCATCCTATACTATCAAAACTAGAAAAGTTAACATATAGCCCTAGCTGTGTAACATGAAACAAAAACGAAAAAAAAATCTAAAAAAAGTTCCACCATTGCATCAGTTCTGATTGCTGTATCTTAAATATTTATCCTGATTAACACGGAAGAATCTCATTCTGATGATTTAAAGCCTAAAACTTTAATTACTGCAGGTTAATGAATAAGGATATGGTATAACTTATGTTTTCTGTGTTCTATATGTGTTTGGCTAAGCTAGTCCTTGCTGTAATGTTTTGTGTGAGAGATTGTATCATTTTATAACCATTTATTCCACCAAAAATAAGTCCTTAAAAGTATTTTTTGTTGTTGTTTGTTTGTTTGTTTACTATTAAGGCAGTGGTCCAGTGGTTTGTGTGCTAAACCTGTAATATGGGTTTGCATCTGAGTCGCAGCTGGTCAAACTCTTCTATGAAAATAGGACAAAATAATCTTTCTTCCGTATGTGGAGAAGTTGTCAGCTCCCTGTGGAAGGGGTAAGTTAGTACTGGGTTAGAATTCAGTCCAGGAAAACTGAAATATTGTTGAAAAACGACGTTAAACCCACTGAAAGAAAGAATTATTGCATGTGTTAATGTGACCTGCTTGACTTTCTGCTTGTTTTTATTGTTATTTAAGTATTTGTTATATTTTTGCACTTATGCATCTGTCAATATTTTGCCCACTGGGCGGTAGGCACCAGGGAAATTTGACATTTGTTAAATTTTGATGTCTAAATACCCACCCTAGAGACAACCGTATTTGTCTAAATCCCCATCCTAGAACCTACATGGTCTATCAAATGCGACATAGATGTAAAACTCAGCCAAAGTCTATTTCCCGGGTCACTGAGTCATTAAGATTATCAAATTCCCGCCTGTCAGAAATGGTCATCTGTCTAAAGTCCTGTGTATGCCTACCACCCCCTGGGCAGGTGAAATTTGACAGGTGCATTATTTTTGTCTTCTGGTACATATAACCCTATAAATGCATTTCAATTCCAATGCTAGAAAAATTCTGCTATTTATTCTTTTTATACATATAACATTATCAGAACAGAACTAAATCAGAATGTAGACTTCTAGTTTTTCTTAAGAACAACAATATCTCTTAGACAGTTATAAATCATGTTGCTGTTGCTAATGACAACAGTCTTGGGGCTTGGCAGTTTGCACACTAAAGATAATTAAACATTTATGAATACATGTAATATTACTAGTATTATTTTTATGAAAAAAAACAACTTCTTATACTCGTATTTAGTGCATTTAGATTCAATAATAGTTAACTTAATATGTAAATGTCTATAAATTTAGTCTGATAGCTACGTTGGTGCAATTTTTATTAATTTTGATCAAATGTATGAATTTGGTAATGTATTAGATGTTTTTTTTATTTGTACTCTGACATCTTTAATTAATGACTTCAAATATTATATGGGAAACACTTGTACGCGTATTTGAAGTATGCAAGTTGTATTAATTAGTAATTGAATTACCACTGTAAATCATTAGATCTTTATCCTATTTGTATTGTCTTAAAATCATGGTTACATGTTTTTGTTTGTATCCAATTTGGTAATAAAAAATACACAACCCTTTGCCTGTTGTTTTAAGCTATGTTTAAAAAAATGTTTCTGTCTGGTTTACCCGACCTTGACCCCTAGTAGATTTTATATGAGTCAAGGAACAGAAAATCCACTTTTTCAGTGCATTCAAGGTCCAAACAAAAGCATTGACCTACCTTATTACTCGATCTTAATGAGCATGTAATAAATAATAAGCAATTCTTAGGCTCTATTACCTGACTAATCAATGGTAGTCATTCTAATATTTATGATGAGAATATTTGCCTTTACTACACTCGTCATTTGTAGGTTTAATTCTGTTGAAGGTCAAGGTCATATCTCTTCAACATTTGTTTTCTCTATTTTTCTCTTTTAAAAATCCTCTCCAACGTGTTAGATAATAATTCCAACTGGATAATCAGTAAATCTGCAGCACTAGTTTTGTTGTCATAATTATTAACTACCATGTTTATGTTTATTTTTTTGTCATATAAACTAAAATTCCTGAATGTTTTAGAAGTCTTCATTAGCTTCGATATGACGTTAGTGATTATTTATGCGGACGTGATATCCAGTCCAAGTCAATTTTTGCTGATGACCTTGGCGAGCTGGCGATATCTGTCAGCCAATGACTTCTCTTGACGGATTCTAGGGCTGATTTTCTCAACACGGGGGAATTCTGCGTAGAGGTAACGTAGATTCCACTTTCAGTTGAAGACGGACGTTCATTTCCGGTATCCATTGGTGTTCGGCTTTTCATGTGAGGTGATGGCTGCTTGGGTTCAACTTCCGGTAGTTGGTAGGGGACTGGTTGACCCAGATGTACTGCAGATATTTCCGAGGACGTTTTAGGAAAATCTTTCTTTTTATATTCTGTTAAGACAGAAAACATTCATATTTTTTTCAGTTAACATTTACATCGGTTTAATGCTACAGATATGGAAGGCTAAATGCCAATTTCGAAATGCTAATTGCTAAATGTCCACTGTGAAATGTCATTTGCCATTTGTGAAATACGCTTGGTACTAATATTAAATGAAATGAGTTGAACACCAGTGCTATAGAAATCATCCGAATGGGTATCAGTCAACATAGCCTGTCATCAATATTTTATTTCTTCTAGCCACAATAATGCACTATAGCTGTGTCCAGGTCACTAGCTTTACCTTACCCTTCTCACGCCTGATATATGTATTCTTAGATCTGATGCTTAAGAGAATATTACAGGTCTCCTTTGGTAACCCAGGTCAGATATTGTAATTCATAATTCTTGGAACTAATCATGAAGTATGCAATTGCTAAATGCTAATGAAATGTCAATTGCTAAATACCCCTTACATGTACCTATACATTTTCTTTGCCTGGGCAAAATCTTTGAAAAGAGGTACGTGTATATAGGATTACTTTAATAAGCTTGAGCTCACTTGTTTTTTAAAATTTATTGTTAATGCAATATTTGAACATTGTCATACTAGCACTCCTGACCTCTCCAACTTTTGGCGATTGGCATTTCGCATTTAGCATAGCGCACCGGCCTTCCACACTACAGATATTGACAAAACATCAGCTTTGAAAATATTTAAACTTAAATTGTTTCTATTTTAAATTAATGCCAATTGAAATTTGTTACCATGCCAACAATAAGAAACACAATACAATAAGTATGTAGGCGCAGACTGATAAATTCGTAAAAAACTAGACTATATGTTCAAGTGTAGTGTTAGGCTAGATACAAAATAATGCAGTATTGGGATTAAGATTGCTGTAATTTTGCTTAGAATAAAACAAGCATTGAATTTAACTGTATGTTGCTTGAACTTGCTTCGCAATAACAAAAACTAAAGTGATAATATAATCTGTGCTCTATACATACTTTAATTATAAATAACGCAAGAAACGAAATGAAAGATGAATTAGTTACTTGTACCTATATGACCATTGGGTACATCAAAGTCACGTGATACTTTGAATGCTGAGAAAGAAACTGTAAATTTTAACGTCTGAATCGCAGCGAAGACATTGAACTGTCATAATCTACTGCTATGGTAACAAATACCTTTAGAGGACCTAGTCTTATTCTGGTCAAACAAGTTATTGTTTAACACGTACGTTATAATAAACACTACACAATGTACACCAGACAGGATATCTTTCTTAGCAGCACATACGAGGCAAGCTCAAGTAACACAGCTTGGACCAATAAATGCACTGTTACGTAGAATGCCAAGAAAATCTCCTTTGTATCTTAATGACAGTTGTATGCACTCATTTTGCTCATGAGTTTGTTAAAGCTTGAATCTGTAAATCAAAGTAAAATCATCATCCATGACAAGTAAGAAGTTTCTGTGTATGACGACGTCATACAACTCAATTTCAATAGACTCTTTGACGTCAAATTAAATAACATGATTATATGCTAAATATAAACGTTGTAATTTTTTTATTAGTTTATCTTTGTTTTGTCTTACAATCAAAAGCAATCAAGCGACACTATTTTTCCCTGTAACTGATCACCTACCGCGTATGAATAAATATAAAATTGGATGATGATGCGCCATAGGATAGAGGTTAGTGGTAGCTTGGAGACGATACCGCTACTTAACGAGAGACACATTTGCTAAGCTTAAAAACATGCAATCCTTCGTTAGTACAGATAAAATGTTATGCTGTTAAATCTGTTATAAAGATACAAGAAAACGTATCGTTTGGTATGATTTTCATGTTTAAGCTAAAATAATTTTTTTTTTGAAACGATTATTCGGAATTCAGACAACCACGATTTACACTCCACCAATTTGGTAGAATCCCATCCACTTGTATAAACAATGGTTAGGTTAGAATTTGGATTAGCATTGGGTAAAGTGATTGTATAACATTAGGTTAAGATAATTTCTTGTCAATTCCAAATGTCTAAATGATTGGTAAATATTAGTAATTAACCAGATCCTCTGTTTGTCTCAGAGAGTTTGTCCTCTGCATTGTCAAGGCCCACTAGACTTTGGTACTGGTACAAGAAAGGCAGTCATTTTGATTCTGGTTAACATTTAGCTTACCTCATAACCTAACTTCAAGTTTTGCTCAGTAGTTTTAACCAATATTTATTTGGCGAAGGTACATCAGTAAAAACCTGGCTGATGACAGTAAATTATCTCTCGTTACAGTAATCTTTCCTTATGGTAACCAAAGGGGTTTGTCACGAAAAAAATCAATAAAAAAACTTTTTTCATGTAACCCATATATATATTGGTTACATGGAAAAAAAAAATTTTTTTTCGTGACAAACCCCTTTGATGGTAACCATATAAATTATTGTCTTCAATATTTTTTTAATGAAGCTAAACATGCGTACGTCAATTTCTATTTTGCCACATTTTCCATGTTAACACAAACTGCATGACTAATAAATGATTGCGGTAAATTTTAGCGACCATCGCAATAATAAGACCTTCCTACTATTATAAAAAACACCTTTGGGATTAGTTTTAATATGCCCTATATAGTGCACATTGACAATGAAAACGTCTCTATAAAATGTCCAGTTTTGATATAAAAATGTGATCATAGTTTCGAGGTTGCACTATGTTATAAAGTATGGTGGCTGATTAACGCCATGTCGTATTTTCGCTTTCTCGAATTGTAGCATTTTTTTCTATGAAGCAATGACTTGACAGATGTAATGCGAAAAAAAACACGACACATTTTATGTCGTATTGTTTGTTGCCCTTCTTTTGTCCTTCTGCGAAAACACAGTTTGACACCCTTTCGTGTTATCAGGGCGAAAATACGACATGACTTAAATCAGCCACCATATAAAAGTGTTACACATGCAGTTAAAAGCGTATAAATAATTATGTATAATATTCAAAGTTATAATTAGATCATTACGCTTATTAAACTACAATGATAAAGCATAATATAATATGATGAATCATATTTATTAATTAGCATGCCGGATAATATGGTAAATGCACAATGAGTACCGTCATATATTTTGCCCTCTTCTACTCTGTCTTTTGGCAATTTTTCTCTGTAAAAACAAATTCAACGTAAGAGTAAACACGTACATGTATTATAGTAATGTGGTCGACTCATTGCTGAGAATAAAGACAACAGTATAATTGAAGTTCATTCAATCCTGAATTTGATACAAACGGTCTTCGGATTTCAAATTGATATCGTGTATTCAGATGAACTAAAGCCAAGGCCTTACATGTGTACAAACAAGTATTTGCAAAAACAAATAGCTTCTAGCGCCTCGGCACTCGACCAACCCCATGTCGCCATGGGCATGAAAGACAATGTTTGTATTGTCAGATCGTATGAAGTACAAACTAGGTACTTTGTCAACAAGCGCGTATCCTGAACATAGTTTTATGTTTTCTGGCGTCGTTCATATAAATTTTACAAGTTCATTGTTTAAGTTTTAAACAAAGTGTTGCTAGGTTACAATTGAGATTTTGTGTAAAAAATGTGTATTTGTAATTCTTGAGTAACTAATTCACTTACTTTTCGACTCCAACCGGCTTCGCACAGCAATTCCGACGTATCAAGTACGCTATTAACGCCGCAATTAAAGCCACCACAAGTATGAATAAAATCAGGGTTAATATGTTTCCGGTATCGGAGAAAAATCCAGAAGTAGTCGTTTCTGTGGCAACCGTAGTTGTTGTTGTTGTAGTAGTAGATGAAAGTATCGTTATTATAACATTTGCTGTTGCGGACATAGGGGGAGTTCCTCCGTCTGTTGCCATGACAACAAGAGCATAAGCTGTTCCAACAGTGTCGCCCGAGAGATCAACCTGATGTGTTTTAAAATTTGTTTAGATACATGTAACATTAGGATTAAATATTGTTTTTTGACGATTAACTCATTAAATCCAGACAGACTACAGTTTACAAATCTCTAGATGTTTACTGTGGAATCTTTTGAAAATGAACATTCGTGAAATGCCAAACGGTAAAAAGGTGTATGTGTATTTCACTATGATACGATCCTAATCCACTTGCACGCATACAAGTAGCAATGCCATCTTGCAGATATTATGAACAATTATTGCTAATAACCTTTTTGTAAATGGACGAAATAAATAGTATAAGGAATGTCATAGTTCATTGGACTCATTGCATTCTGATGCAACACAGAATAGCCACATACATAAGGTATTGACAATATTGAATCATTGATCACCACAAATAGTTCCACAGTACATTATTACAGTGATCATATTGACGTTGAGACGTATAAAATATCTTTGAACCCTGAATTTATGTTACTGTTTTGCAACGGTATTTCAAGAAGAATGCTTTATAGTTGTTTACGATGATATGTTGCTTAATTGCAATCGGCGTCATAGCCAACTCAAACAGATAGAGTATATACCTTCTTAATTTCAGTGACGTCAAATCACCAATAAATCTGAAAATGAACAAATAAACGAACAACCATACCTCGTTAAAATGAAAGAAAAAAAGACACATGTATCGACAGAAAATACTTACCGTGATGTATATGACACCGGAAGCACCGCTGTCAAAGCTAGTGGTTGGTGTTTTAACAGTACTGTATGTTATAGCATTGTTCAGTGACGTCACATCTGCATCACGTGAAATTCAAAAGGTTGCATGTATCGACAGAAAAGTACTTACCGTGTTGTATATGGCACCGGATGCACCTATATTAAAGCTAGTCGTTGGTGTAATGCTGTATGTTGCAGCATTGTTTGGTGATGTCACATCCGCATCGGTAGCTGTCACTGAACCAATAATTCCAAGTCTAGAATATCCTGGCAAAACAGACAAACAATTCCATAATTTATTATTGTCTCCATCCACTAACGAGGATGGCTCTTATCCGTAACCCACCGTTTGGTCCATTTGCATTGTTCTTGTGCTACGGATAAAACCTTTCAGACAAAGCAACTTGTATGGAGCGACCATCTAAGAAAGTGGCCAAAAATGAAAAAGACGAGAAAGGCTTTGGTAAATATGGACCATGTTGCTTAATAGAAATTCGATGAGTTCTTATTTGATACAAAGCGTAAGTGATCGGAAAATAGGGACCAAATGGTTGTTATCGACGTCCGCCTGTCAGCGCACCAAACAATGTACCAAAATAAGGCTGTGTCATTTGTGTAGGCTCTTGCATCTTGTTCATCTTTCCCATTTAAAACTATCGCTCACAGATTTGATTGTACAGTTCGACCTCCCTTAACCGAGCCTTTCTAATCCAAAATCCTCTCAGTTGGTCCCGACCTTTTACATTACATAATTAACGCTTAAAACATTATAATCTGAAGCCTTTGTAAACATGTAATATTTATACAGGAAAAAATTTCAAAGTACGTTAAATGGTACAATGCACAGTATTCACCTAAGCTGAGGAAAAAAGAATAAGAGGCCATTGAAAACACTGGCTTGTTGTCGTTAGCGTCAGAAATAGTGACGTCAAGGGATGCTGTTGAACTTTGGCTTGTGGTGTCTGTTGCTGTAACAACGCAAGTTATTGTATAAGGGTTCGATGGTGATGCTTCTAAATCGTATGCTGTCGTCATGGTCACAATACCGGTAATGGAATCAATTGTAAGATATCCAGAATCTGTCCCGCAGTTAAGGGAAAGGGAAACAGCCGTGCCTTCCGGATCGGATGCGCCAATATTAACGTCTGGAAGAGTCGTTCCAGCCTGAAATTGAAGAAACTTATGTTGAAGCGTACAAGCTCACTGTCAATTTTGTATAATTCTATTTATTGACATAAATCATACTAACACAATGCTAAAGAATAGATAAAAGACGTATCATAATTCATGTATCAAATTGGGTGTTCCTAATTTTACTCTTCAAAATGGCCAATAACGAATTTCTCGCCAAACTCAAGTTTTATTACATTTGACCTAAATTTTTGTCAGGATATCACATAGATAAACAAATGATTTAACTTGCCAGTGCTCTACATTAAAGGTTGCTCGAAAGGCTTTTGCACCCAAGTTTGAGGACACATGGGCAAGACAAATATACACCAACGTTGTCCGAATAGGCAAGTGAAAATATTCCAAAAGGCAGAATAGTTATAATGCAAAACCACATTTTTATTTACTATGAAACAGCATCTTAACTGTTAAATACTTATCTTAATCCAGTAAGCATTTTGTTTAATGTTTTATCAGTTAGTTATAAATTAGTTTTGGTAAGTTGATAGTTTAGTTTCTTGTCCTACTGTACAAGTAGATTTTAAAGTTAATGTAGAGCTCTGAACTTACCACGACTTCCTCAGTGCTGATTATGTAACCATTACTGTACATTACAGGTGCTTCATCAACATCGATAATGGAGATAACAAGATCTTCGGGGTCTGATGTATACATTCCATCAGATACTGTTATAGTGAGGGTACAGTTCGGATCTGACTCGTAATTTAGTGTATCTAATGTTGTTATAATACCGGCTGAAAAAATGAGTACAGCTATACATAGATACAGTCAGACCTGAGAACAAAGGTCATCCTTGTGGAAGGCATAAAACATCTGCACTTGGATACTGTGGACTCATTAATTGGGGATTTAATTTCATGGATTTCGTGGGTCTGCTCATCCACGAAATCAAATCCCCACGAATTTAAATGCAGAAGTAAGGCATTTTTTTCAAAAATCAAACTCCACGAATTTATGTCCCGATAAAATAGCCATTTAAGTAAAAACCACGAAAATTGAGCCCAACAAAAATAATTGAAAATACAGACCCTTTTAGGTGTAAAATTGCATGTTTCTGTTAACTCGACCTACCATAATTTCCCCGCAAAACTGGACTTTTTTTAATACCCGAGAAACAGTACAAACATTTTCTCGCTTTACTTACTATCCATTCCATATGCATTTATGAGCCAAAGAACCATTCAAGATAGATGATACCCAATCATTTATGTTTATAGATGCATTAAGTTTTTGGTGAAAAAAATCCCTGTTTTTTTTAAAGGGGCATACCCTACAACTTGGTACATCTAGAATCAAGGCAAAATGATGATAAATTAGAAGCTTGTAAAGAAAAAAGCCGACAAAGAAAGTTTCAGCCGAAAATTCATCCAATTAAAAATAAAATCACAAAAAATATTAGTTTCCATAAAAGATCGGAAACTCTTTGGAATTTGTTGTACAATTTTTGGGTGGAAGTGATTTATTATTCAAAGCTATGATTTTTGCGGCTAGTACCTAAACTAGTCATTTTATGACCCAAGTTCTTCTTGCAATTATCCATCATATAGTGTTTTACATATACATCTGACACATTTTTACACTTTCACAGAATGTTTGTCGGTTGTAGGGTATGCCCCTTTAAGGGCTTTGCATGTTGTTTATAAAAAAAACCAGTACATTTAACATATTAAAGGCCAAAGGGTTGTAATGCTATAAACTATTTTTAATAATTTTCCTGATAATATGTCTGTGCATCCGCTTATAAATATCAAAAATCTTACTGGCTGTATCGAGAGAATATTTGCTACCACATGTGGCATTGCTATATGACACCACAGAAAATGTGGTGACGTCACCATTTGCGTCAGACTGGAACACTTGGAAGACAAATGTACCATTGGACTGGTTCTCCAGCACAAATTGGACTGACGTCGGCAAATTTGTGAAGGACGGTTTCACATTCACGTCTGAAACAAAATGATTCCATGAAGAATCTCTATTATTACTGAAGAAAAAATCGTCTAATGTTATATGATGAGTTGAGACAATGAACGGATTTATTTGTACAAGGAATAAAAAAATGTTTGCATTAATGTCATAATTATGTAAGTTTTTAACTTTTTGGCAACGAAACGGTAACTAGTTCAGCTTTCCATACCAGTCACTTGCTCGGCGAGCATGAATTTGACGAGGACCAAAGTACTACGTTTTCTACATCCGCCATGCAATTGTTAAAGTAGTTCCCGTTCCATGTTGCAGTGCAAGTCTATGTAAGTTCAGTTTCCATGAGTACTTTTTGTACTTTGATTGTATTATATAGCGTGAGTGTGAACTCAAAGTAAAATCTTTCATGAAGTCATAAACATGGTATTGATAAATATAAGAAATACGTAACCAAACATGACAGCTCTTCTTGTCTGTTATACAGAGTTTTACTAGCTCTTTTTGAAAGGTTTACTTTGTGTTGTCAGAAAAAATGTAACAAGTGGCCGTGGCGTCGCTTATTAGTAAATGCGAAACACGAAATCTTCAATTACTGATAATTAAATGGTTGCTTTTGAACTCAGGGGGATACCTGGAATAATTCACGTTTTTTAGTCGTGGCAAACTGACAGCTGCCATATTATTAGCCCTTTAAGAATCACATTTCTTTAATTTGCATGTTTTGTATTATTTACATCTATACGTTAAGATGTGGAGAAAATGTTATTTCTGATTCTAATCAAACAAAATTGAAAATACAAACTAATAATGATCTTATTATGTTTTCTTTAGTGACAAACAAATCATAATTACCTAACAAAACAACAGAAACATTGGATGACGTCACTGTGTTGAACCCATCGTCTGCAGTCATTATGAAGACGTAAGTCGTGTTGACTTCTAAAAAAGGATTGACTGTGATCCTTATTTCTCCATCTGAAAATTGTAATATTTTTCTTTTGATGATAAACAAACAGGCAATTAGTAATTCTGTTTTCATTTAGGTCTTCAGATATCTATTGAAAAAATAGCTTATTGATATGTAGACACGTAAATGGACAATGGTAGTTATGTTTATTGATGCAAAAGAATCACAGTAATTTTCGAATTTGTCGACCGGTTATAAATTTATTTAAATTGTATAGTTTATTGAATAACTCGTTTAACACTCGGCGGATCTGTATTTAAACCGTGATGTGCATGCATTAAAGTCAAAACATTAATCCGAACATTAAATATATACATGTATAATGTATTTCGGGACCAGTACGTCAGTGCTCAATTTAACTGTTCGTCAGAATAACCACAAATAAGTTTGGTTGGACTCTAAGCACCTTCTTCATTTATTCTGAATCAAATTAGCTGTTTCTTGTTAATTCTTCCAGAGAATCAACCAATCACATCGTAACATTTATTGATGACGTCCATAATTCTTGATTGCATATACATTGTATGTTATTTGGTCTTTATTTATGTAAAGTCAGTACTTATTGTATTTGTGGTAGTACATATCAGAGACCCGCCTCCGTCGTCGAGTGGTTAAGGTCGCTGGCTTTAAATCACTGTAACCTCTCACTGATAGAGTGTCGTCAGTTCGAGCCCAGTTACCGACCATGTTCCTTGAAAGTGAGAAAGTACGCAGCTGCCCACGGAGGATGGGAGTCTGGTACTGGTTCTTCCTAGGAACGATGATACTGTGAACTGTCAACCTCCTGTTGAAGAGGAGCGTAAAACACACAAACAAACAAAGTATGTATTAGAAAATTCTTACTATTATTGATGATAAATGGACCAGTTGGCGGGTCACAGGTCAAGGTCATCGAAATTGGGTCACCTTCGGCATCAAAGACTGTAGCATTGTAAACAATGTCATTTATCAAAGCTGAGCTGGCATTTATCGTAAGTGATGCTGAAATTTAAAGATTCACACTTATAATTGATTTAACAAATGTAAAATCAACAAAGAAACTTTCCTAATAGCTATTTAAATGTACCCCATAGCGTTTGTAGAAGTCACTAAATCGAAACTCCTCGGCGTTTGTCTAAGAAATAAGATTTAGCCTCGGGCATTATATAGGTAGGTCGCCATATTGTTCACGGGCTACTTTCCATCATGGCTGACCCTGGGAATCTAACTATGGAAACAATCTGTTTCTCTTTCAATGGGAACTTTATGCACATTTTGAAAATCGCGAACGATAAAAACGTTTCCAAATCTGCCATTCTGAAATGATTCTTGAAAACAAGCAATGTGTAGACTACGGTAGCGCTATGCACTGTTAGACAAACGTAGTGACGTCACGCTATGTATATCACGGAAAACAAGTGTTTAGTGTTGAAAAAGTAGTGACTGCAAACTACATAACCAAAAAATTTGTAACCCTACACATATGACCTTTTTTCAAGAATGTGTTTTATTCACTGGGAAGTCTTTTTTCAGAGGTGGCCGTAAACAAAGGTTTGATTGTATTCTAATTACGTTAGAATTAAAATCATATTAACTGTTACTTGACCAAAAAACTGAACAGAATCTCTACCTAGAGACCACTCTGTGTAGTGATTGGCATACATTTAGTACTTTAAAGTTCGATTCGTCCCCAAATATTTTCGTACAATGGATTTTACTCATGACAAGAAACGTTATGGTCGGGGCAAAAAGGGGTGGGTCGTGACCCTGTAAACAAGACCAAGCAAACATTCAAATACAATGGCAGATGACCCCTATTTTTTCGCTTAAAGTGTTTCTGTTACCATATGCTATGATCATGAAAAGTTTCAAAAGTAGCAAACTGTAACAAACGTCTTTTAGTAGAAGTCAATACGTATTTACATTTGAAACTCGTAAAAACAGGGTGACTGTTCGGGTCGATGTTTATGATTAGGTAGTCAGTGCCACTAGATGTCGCTGTATCAGTGCACGTGATCGTTACGTTGTAACTTGTGGCAACGTTATATCGTACATTAGCAGCATTCATTAAGTACACTCCAATATCTGAAACAAAATAATACACATGAATATTTTCATGATAAATAACTAATACATAAATGAAATATTTTATAAAACTTATAGTTATTTGTCTTTCAATACTGATGTCTTTATCCATGGAAACTGAACGATAGTTTAACTCTCCGGCAATAGCCGTCGTTCGCTCGGCACGCATGAAATTTGATGGGGACCAAAGTACTAGGTTTTCTATATACATTGTATGGTAAGTGATGCACTGTTCTTTTTAAGGAGATGGATTAAGTCTTTGAAGTTTATCTGGAAGAATCTAGCAATACCTATACCTGATGACGGCGTATTTTGTATCAGGAATGGGTTGCCTTCTGCTCTCGTCGGACTGTAACTATCAATGACACAGGCATAATCTCCCGTCGGCGAAATTGCCAAGGGATGTATTAAAGTTTCATTTGTGGCTGATTCCGACACATTTGCCGTCGTCGGCAGACTTGACATCACAATGGCCTGGAATAATACCGTAATTTAAAACGTGAATTCAAAGTCTGTTGTTTTAGAATCTCAAACCGGTTGTGCTGAATGCTAATACAATGTAGTGTCAGAGTCAAACTACGGATTTCGAACCGATGAAAGATCTATCACTTTCTTTATCAAACCGTTCTTTACTAGTACGGATACAGTAAATCCTGTGTTAGCGACCACCTCCGAATAAAGGTCACCATGTTAACATTTATTACGGCCATTTTTCTATAAGTATGTCCTCATTGATAATTCAATAAAATCACCTTCAAATAAAGGCCACCTGTCAAGAAAGGATACACTATTCCTTTACCAAAGGTGGCCTTTTTTCACAGGTTTGACTGTATATACTGAATGACCATTTATTTAATATAACTGTTGAACAATTAAAAAAAACAATACCTTCGTCGTTATCATATAGAATACCAATTAAGTAATGTAGAAGTATTTTGAATTTAGGTTTGATATTTTAGGACTGTTAATTTATACTTGAACATTTATATCAAATCAAAAATTCAAAACATACAATATACGTTTAAATGTGTGTTACCGACTACTTCCGAAATAAGGCCACTCCGTGAGTAAATGCAACGTCACTGATTATTTACAGCAAAATAATCTCCGAATAAAGGACGTCTGTCAATAAAAGATCACGTTTGTCGTTCTCAGGGGTGGCCTTTGTTCACAGGTTTGACTTTAGATACATAAAGATGGATTACTAGTATTTTCTGAAATTTTATTTTATTAACTTTAATGACTAAATTTCATTTTCAAGGGCTGATCCAAAGATAAGAACAACTGTGAACAAGGGCCGCACTTGGGAAGGACACAATATGGCCTTTATTAACAGGTGGCATTCATTCGGAGGTCATCTTGTTCTAAATAATCAATGATGTTTTCTTAAAGAATGGCTTTTATTGGCAGGATGGCCTTTATTCGGACGTGGCCACTAACACAGGTCTGACTTTATATACACACCTCCGGTACCACTGTGACAGTCAGAGAAAATATCCCTGTTTTCGAACATCGATCTGTAACCAGGAAGTTTAGTACATATGTACCCACAGTTAAATTTGTCTTCACAGTAACGTCTGAAATATAAATCATTGATCTAGTTTTTATAATCATTATCACTATCATTCATTTCAGAAATGAATGCATCACGTAACATGGCATCGAGAAAATATGATATAAAATAAAATAATTAACATACTTCAAAAAATAAATAATAAAATCGTGTTAATGAGAAAACAATTGCAATGTACATTTGTATCTAATGTTAAACATTATGTGACAAATCACACTGGACATGTGACATTGTGGGTTTGCTACAAAATATCTTTTACAATACATTGTATACTGTGATGACGTCATGTGGCATCGCCGATTCCCTGTATTATTTCAACACAATTTAAGGGTTCTCTGGGTTTTGTTATGGCTACCCAAACTATATATTGTTGCCCTTAACCACGTTAATTCAATTCTAACTTGTCTGTTTATTGGTACGTTGACCAAACCATTGGACATCTTGCTCTGTTTCAATATTCACTCCATCCATTATTTTATCAAACCCCTTCGGATTTTTTATCAGAACTTTTCTTGTTACATAATTATGCTTTAACTTACTTATACTGATAAATTTTTATAGTCTACGTGAAAAGGAGGTTGAAATTGTCACATTTCCTTAAAGGCCCATTAACTTTTTGGATTTAGTAATACAGAAGATGAGAACAACAGATAAATACATTTTTTTTCATAAAATAATTTATGACTGAACTAACATTCCGGGTTTTTCTAGTCCGGCATTGTCCGGCTTTTTCTAGTCCTGGACATGTTAGAAATATATTATTGCTCTAAAACAAAATTTACATAATGTCTTTCCTTAGCCACATTGCGTAAAAAGTTGTCAGATTCTTCTACTTTTTTGCAGTATCATTGAAAAAATACTAAAAGTCAGTTTCTTTTATAAGACATCGATCTAGCTAAGATAAGACCTACTTTAATTCTAACATCAAAAAGTTAATGAAGCTTTAATATAATTTTAAATCCAATTTAGAACAAGTGTTGCAATTTAAATGTACGCACCTGTAACGATGATATCAAAGAAATTACTCTGGTCCATGGTTACAACAAGACTGCTAACGTCACCAGTGTCGTCATCAGCAACTAATAATGCAAATATGGGATCACCTATTGACTCCGCAGCCGAGATTGCAATGTTTGTGACTGTGTTGATAAAATATGGAGACAAACCTGAAAGTATAAGCCATTTCACGTTTTATATCGGCATGATCCAGAAGTATATTCGTCATCCAGGTCTTTTACTTAACATAATTCAAACAAAGCGATGTAATCTTATTTCGGGACACAATGCATGTTTAAACATAAACCGTATAGTAACTCTCACACAACTTCGCGCGCGTAAATTATCTCCCATGGCGGTGCGATAGTAAATACTCTCCTTAGGGAAGGAAGCGATGTCAAGGGCTACTCACTTTCAGCAACCACGGCACCGATGGCGTAGTCTCTATTGTTTTTTATCGTCGCTGTCGAAAAGTCAACAGAGTCACCACTGGAGGGCGCTGTTGACATATCTATCATAGCATTCTGGTCGGTTGATCCAGTGTTATATGTAATCATATCGATACCGACAGTATTCCTGAAAATGTAAACGCAATGTCAATTAGTTTCTGTTCAGAAAATTAGATTGGTATCCGGTCCGTGACTAAAAAGCACTTATGTCTCCAAAAACTAATTGTTGGAGAATTTTCCAGTTCACGTACATAGTATAATTATGATGTCGAAGAACGAACAATTCAGATATAAACTTAGCAGTGTTTATGAAATATGTCTTACTGTTCGATGTAATTATATAGTACTTTTCTAAATACATCACCATTTCGCGTGAGGAATTTTCTTATCTGATATCATTATGACATTGTGCTTGACAACCCAAGTCAACCCGCCACCGATTATTGTACGGCGTCTCTGGTATGCTTATTTTTAAGTGGCAATGCAAAATCGCAACTTCTTGCACCGAAGCAGATTACTGATAGTGCCCGAAATATCCGCAATGGTCATCACGTGATTTAAACAAAACAGAAATAGAGCGAGGTCACGTGCTACATTCACCGAATACTAGTAGCTGTTTCATATCGTTGTCGTCTCGTCAATGTCAATCACCTATAAATTACTAGAAACGTGTCAGTATTTCAATAAAGGTGGTTTCAGTTGACTGAGAATTTGACTCTGCCTGGTGCGTTACAACGAGAACTAGTTTAGTATTTATATGGGCACTGTGACGACAGGGTTCGACATTAAGGCAGGTCCGAACGACAATCAATAGCTTTCTGGTCCAGTCTATTGCATCTTGCTATTTGGTAGCCCGAATGGTCGTGTTCTTGAAAATGCAGCCGAAACTCTTTATATCAAAGGACTTAGGAAAAGTTGTTCGATCCAAATAAACTTCGATGTATAAATTATTAGAGAAATTCACTGTGTTTATTACATTTTGGAGCGATCGTCGGCGTGTTGTAATAATCATTTAATCGTGTTATAAGATACGGAACACGGCCGGTATTTATACGTTTCGATGTATTTATTTTAGCAACATGTCGCAAATAAACAAAACATTATAAACATATTCACACAGACTAATTTTATAATCGCGAGCGTGGACACTGACTTGTTTACGCAATTGTCATTAACTAAATATCGATTTCGGAGCTCAATACAAAAAATGTCCGATCAGGTGAGAAATGATGACTTAATTGGTTCGACATAGACGGTCACTTTATGGTTCGATATAGATGGTCACTTTACAGTTGAAAATCTATGTTTGGGACCGTTATACCAGGTTTTTACGACAACGTACCCTCAGACAACGGAGTATATTATTTTTGGAGACTTTTTAAAAATATTTTAAACGCATTCCAGCAGATATTGCAACGTCTGATACATCGATATGATAGTTTCCCCTGATTTTAATTTTAGGGTGGAAACAGGGACTACATATGGAGTACCTCGTGAACTGTAGAACCATATGACCAGATTCATGAGATTCATGAAGCATCAACGGCTTGTATTTGTGATGGAGTAGATGATCACTTTAGTTTCGGGATCAGTTAAGTCAAAATAACAAATTCGTTTGATCTGGAACTTCGCACATCCTGATAAAAAATGTTACATAGGCCGCATTCTAGTATTGAATTGCGGATGCGATTTTGCGCCGTACAAACATTTAACTTGTGTTTCTTTATGTGGGGAAGTTGGCAGTTGCTTACGGAGGATGGAAGTCTAGTACTGGTTCTTCCCAGGAGCGATGCTTAGGTGAACTGTACGCCTCATATGACTCTGACTGTTGAAAATGGGGCTTAAAACTCGATATATGTAAACAAACAAACACAAGTCAATGAGAAAATGGTATTCTGATTCAACAAACTTCGTTTCACATGTTTTACACGATCTATCTGCTCTTCCTAAATTTGTTCCGTTTCGATCTCCAATTTATGATACATGTAATATCCTTAGTTTATCATTAAAGTCCTATTGGCTTTTTACTACAAAAATATGCAAAAAACAAGCAGTCGCTAATATTATCCCAAGCTAATAATTACCTACGAAACGAGTCTTGTTTTCTTTCTAAAAACACTCCATATCGCCATGATTTTTGCTTTTGAAAATTGGAAATATCTAGAGCGCGTGACGTCACTTTATGACGTGTGCATAACATGACTTCGAGAAAACTCAGCTTTTCTCTATAGATAGTTTTTTTTCTTGCTATAAAATATGCACGGGAGGAAAACACACCGGATTCCTCTGACAAACAGAAACTATTACGAGCGATAAATTTATAAGCTTATGGGATTTAAACAGTATGATCTAGATACTTTTCATATAAAATCATGTCACTTTTATATTTAGATTTATAATAATTTAGTCGAGACATAGATTTTAATGCAGATATTCCAATCTTGGATTAATTGATCCTAAATCCTATGTCAGATTAAAAAATTTGTAAAAAAAATAATCTTGTCTATGGTTAAAATTATATCTATAGTGTATGTTCAATATCATGTTCAAACGTGTTGCCTAGCAATTGTTGTAAACATTTACACAAAGATCCCAATACATAAACTTATTGTATGGCTGATTTAAAATAAATGACCAAAATTTGGCAGATCGAATTTTACCTAAAACTGATATTGGAAATCGCCCCAATTCACCATACACAGCATAATTACCCAGCAAACACAGTAACGTTGTGACAACGTTGCGACAACGTTTTGCATAACGTTGTGACAACGTTTG
This sequence comes from Lutraria lutraria, assembly GCA_964023205.1. Taxonomy (NCBI): domain Eukaryota; kingdom Metazoa; phylum Mollusca; class Bivalvia; order Venerida; family Mactridae; genus Lutraria; species Lutraria lutraria. Next base: position 7,649,240 of record OZ026839.1, on the reverse strand, counting down.
GAATAACGTTGCGACAACGTTAAAGTGTGGAGTCGTGTAAACGTTGCGACAACGTTGTGGCACAACGTTGCGAAACAACCAAACCACAACCAAAACAAAACCTTCTGTTAAAAGCTCAGTGGTAAGTTGGTTGCACTTCGGTGCCAGCAATGCGAGTTCGATTCACAGTCGTCACAGTTGCTGACATTCAGTGCTGGGTGATATCCTAACTTGGTTTTGTTCACAGCAGTATTAGCTTCGACTGGGTGCATTGGAGCTAATGAACCCTGCCATATGCTCAGTTGGAAATCTTTCCATCCACTCCAGTTATCGGCTTTTTTAGATTACTGTAAATTACTTAATATCTGTGAGATCTTATTTTCGTGAATTTTTATCACAACTTTCGCGAGATCTTGAATTTGCAATGAAGCTTATTTAAACTTTAATAAGTAATGCTGTTTATATTTTACCAAATATTTTATTCGAGACATTAGCCATTCACGAAAATAGAACCCACAGGTATATTTGTCAATTTACAGTATCTAAACAAATAAACATTTACCTTTGAAAACACTTGGTTTAAAAATTTAAGCAAATCAAAGTAATATTACTAATACAAATATTTAATTCAATGTCAAATCATATAGTTACCTAAACCAAGAAATATGCATTTTACAAAAAAGCCATAATTGAGACAAAATGCAAGGCAAACAATAGAACATTGAACTGAATTTTATGATGGCAAGTGTTCCGAGTTTCAAACAAAAACTTGATTAATATTTCAAGCAAAACAATAGTTATGTACCCTACTTTCCCTACTGAGTCATCTTAATATGGTAAACCAGTAATCCATGTTTCAAAACAATAGTTTTTAATCGATACTTTAAGAAAACAATAGCACCACAAGCAGTACCAACTCTTGTTTGTTAAGGGCTATAAGTGCTGCCATTTCTTTCGTTCATTTAAAGATTTTCTTCAGGTCTAAATCAATTTTGAAGTAAATTTTCAGAAAAAGATAAACAAGAGGGCCAAGATGGCCCTATATCGCTCACATGTCAATCACTGCTCACTCATTAAAACATTGTTTTGAACCGGTGACCTAGTTTTTGACCCAAGATGACCCATGTTAGAACTTGTCTTACATGTGAATAAGACAAACATTCTGACAAAATTTAGTGAAGATCCAATCAAAACCATGAAAACTACAGCATAGACAAGGTTTTCCTAAGATTTGACCTTGTGGCCTCGTTTTTGACCCAAGATGCCCTTTGTTCGAATTTGTCTTGCATATCATTAAGACAAACATTCTGACAAGGTTTGGTGACGATACAATCAAAACTTGACATCTGCAGTGTAAATAAGGTTTTCCTAAGATTTGACCTAGTTTTTTACCCTAGGTGACCCATATTTGAACTTGTCCTTAATATCATTAAGACAAACAATCTGACAAGGTTTGGCCAAGATCCAATTATAGCCATGACATTTAGAGCTTTTATAAGATTTTTACCTAAGATTTGACCTGATGACCCAGTTATTGACCCCGGCTGACCCATGTTCCACCTTGACCCACAAATCATTGAGGTAAACATTCTGACAAGGTTTGGTGAAGACCCAATCAAAACTGTGACATCTACAGTGTTAACAAAGTTTGCCTAACCTGGTAACCTAGTTATTGACCCGAGATGACCCATATTTGTACTTGACCGTTATATCATTAAAACAAACAATTTGACAAAGTTTTGTGAAGATCCAATTATAACTGTGAAATCTATAGTGTTAACATGGTTTTTCACATGATTTGACCTAGCGACATAGTTTTTGACCCAAGATGACCCATGTTCAAACTAGTTTAAGATATTATGAAGACAAACATTCTGACAAGGTTTCATGATGATCCAATCAAACCAGTGACTTCTAGAGTGATCACAAGGTTTTCCAGCAATTTGCCCTAGTTACCTAGTTTTGGACCCCAAATGGCCCAATATCGATCTCATCCGAGATTTTGTCCATATTAACGTTCTGACCCATTTTTGCTAAAAATGTGACCTCTAGTGTGTTCACAACACAAAGTTTGACGATGCATGACGCCGGACAGAGACTGATCCTAAAAGCTCACCCTGTCACTTTGTGACATGTGAGCTAAAAAATATAATACAATGTCAAAAATTACATGTATTCACATAGACAATATATTCTATATTATCCCTCCTCCAGAAACGAATGACACCGACCTTGACTTTTTTCACTTTTTGTCTTTTTTAAGTGACTTATTTTAGTATGCAGTAAGTATATAACAAATTATACACAAGTGACAGTTTTTAATTATTTTAAACAATCCAAACATTTGTGGCACAAATCGCCTTTTGTAAAGGGTGAAATTCAGTTTAAGATTCCTTTATGTCTTCAATTCCTCCCGGACCTCCAAATCCTCCTGGACTACAGATTCTGTCAAACTCTTCTGAAATTATTTTAATATAATTCATTTTAAGTATTTCAATGATACAATGATTCTAAGACTAGCACTAATTGATTATTTTTACAACACTTGAACCATCCTGAATCCCGCTGCAAATCTGAATAGAATCAAATTATGCTGAACTTTTTAGTGCACTACAAAGAACAAAGAGGTAAAGCAAAAGATTATAAAAGCTTAAAGAAAATTGATATTTTTAAATGAACTAGTAACCACAGTCAGTTTGATCTTCAAACAAGAACTGTTTAATGTTGTAAATAAGATTTTATTTTTCCATAAGCAGTAACACTAACCATTTTTCCTGACTTTAGCCCAGAAAAGAAAAGCAAAAGAATAGTAAATATACCTTAAATTTCAATCCACCTTTGTTGAAGGTCACATGTTTCAAAAAGCTTCCTTTTGACTGTCTTGTGAGTTTTCATGAGTGCATCTGCAAAAAAGAATTGATGGTATGTTTGTATTTAAAAAGAAAATTTGAATGTGCAAAAATTTGTCCCCATGTTAGTTTTAGTTTAGGTATGCTTTGTGCACATGTGTGGATGTTCCTGATTCGTACACTTGTTTCTTCAAAACTTTAAATTCTACTAATTAAACCACAAACAGGATTAAGAACTATCCGAAACAGCTTTTTGAAATAGATTCTGAATCTGAATTTTAGCTTGATAATGTTTTAGATAAAACTACAAATTATGAGACTGAAAAAATGGATCGAGAATATACGGCCAATTTTTCTTATCTTAATTTTCTTTAAAAAATACTTAAATCAGTCATGCTGATTTAAAAAATCAATATTAATTTTGAAAATGTTTTTTTTTTCAATTACCAAATTACCTACCATTTTTTCTTAACAACAACAAACAAACAAGAAACTTACTTCATACTTAAACAGTATAAAGGACAACTTACTTAATATTGATTTGCATATAGCCAGTTCTTCCAACCTCTTCTTCCCTGAGAATCCCTTTCTTTCCTTTACTGACCAAACCCTGTGAAGCTCATCACTAAACGACATGTGGTGTCAACATCTTTGACATCTAATGTACTATATTATTCATGCTGTAATTTGTAAAAGGGAAACAAAATGATTGTTAAAACAATGGTAAAAATGTAGGTCTAACATGTTCTAAAGCAATCATATTCCACATGAGTTGGTTTCATTATGATTAATACACGAGAGAAGATTGACAAAAAAGCATGATTCAATAGCTTTCGGACTTGGTTAGTTAAATCAGTTAACACTGTTTGACAAACTAAGTTTTGTCATGCAAGTCTAGGTATCTATTATCCATATGCATTTGTACCACCTCTCCTGTCCTACTTGGTACGAGGATATATGAAGGTATAAGCCACCTCTCAATGGAAATAGGTCGGATGATTGATAAATAAAAATCAAGAAACAGCTTTCAGACTTGAATTACATGTCGCTTACTATACATGTATATGTATGTTATTAAAAATGATGTAATAAGTGTATCTTCATTATATTAGTCAATCTGAAGCACCATCACTTACTGTTTACTTGGTATATTTTTCTATTTGATGTTGGCGACTCTGAAGATGTGCTTGACTGATCACGACACGAAGAGCGACACAGCAGCATTTTGCTTTTTTCTGCCTTTTTACTTTTTTTTCCAAACGACCAAAGTGGATAGTTTCCTTCATTGTTTCCGATATTCCGATTTTCTTGTCTATAATGAAAAATATTCTAGTTTTATCAGCATAGATCCATTACAAAAAGAATATTTTGACTATTCTCAGGGCTTTTTTCCTTCTATAGCAGGGGCCATTAAATTCTTTAAAATCAAAGTGTTCTCTTCCCCTTTTGCAAAAATTATGAGTTATTTTCCCCAAATTTAAGGAAAAAAGCCCCTTCCCCTACCTGTGAAAAAAAGCCGATTCGATTAGAAAACCTGTCATAGAAATGGCAACTTATAACTTAAAAGTCTTTGTGGCAAGGCTTTTTTAACCTGCTAGTCCTATAGTCGGCGCTGTTACAAAGCGCAATTCTCTCACTAACAAATTACATTTTTTTTCATATAAAATACGGTTTTCTTCCAGAACTGACCTTACCCAAGGATTTTGTTTCCGTATTGAATCCCCCCTTGCCCTTGGCAAATTAAACATAAGTTATCAGCTGTCTGATTAAAATTTATTACAATTAATGCATTTTTTATTAGTCTACTGTATAATGGGATCGACTTATTGAAAATAAGTGAAAGCATACCACATGATATGTTGTACTGTAATAATAAATAGAGAATATTATTAGTTAGTTACAACAACATTTGTTTGTGTCTATGATTATCTTATTTAAACTGTTAAACACTCACTTTAATATTATGATTTTATAAAAAATATTTATATTGTTTATTCGTCAGACAATGACAGACATTATATAAAACGCATCTTGATTTAATACATTTTTAATTACATGTTTCATATTTCTATAATACATATGTGGTATGATTTCCCTATCAAAACTAATGAACTGGTACGCTTAACCCTGTTACGTTCCGGTAGTGGTACGCTTCGTCCGACATTCTTTAAAACCAAGATTTTGTGGCCAAAACAATAAAAAAATACTTACCTTGTGCGTAATGGCCACGATTTTAATGTAAAACACCAGACACTGGCAGATATGATTCCATTTATCACTCGAAATCCACCAAAAGCTTTAAAACTAATGTTGTTTCCAATGTTTGACCAATTCGGCGCGCGCGCGTACCCGTTAATTTCCAACGGTTAATTTCAAGAATCAGGATCGGTATATTCGAATTAACGTTTCTTTTAAAGTAAAAAGAAGATACATCGTACCTAAACATACTAAAATATTAAATTCTAATGATGGTATAGTACGTTAAACAACTTAATTTGAAATCAACGAAATAATTACGGAAAAATATCATAAATACATGAAGACATTATTGTTTGTAACCACGGTAAGTTCTCTTTAATAATCATATTTATTGATTGGGTGATATAATCTGTTTGTTGAATGATTTCTGAATGGTCAGATTAAATTTAGATGACCAGTGCAGTGGGTGGGGTAAACCGTAAAATAATATTATTTATTAACAGTTACATTGAGCAGTCTGTGAAATTAAGGTTTGAAATGTGGTTGTCTCAAACAAAAATTTTAGCTGCTTTTGTTTTGATTTATTAATGAAACCAAAATTTTGGTTGTCTGAATAAAAAATTGGTTGTCCTGGGGCTGGACAGGTTAAGATAAGTTTTCTTCATAAAGTATATTGGAGGGCAACCTGTCACAAATTACTAATTCAAAGACCGGTTTCAGTATCTTATAGATGTTTACTTCATTGTCATGCTGAAATTTAAATATTGTATATCTTGTTTCAGTTTTTAACCTGGCGTAGAAGTTGGCACCAGAGGTCAACAACAAGGAAATTATGAAGAAGCAGAAGAAAACTTTCTTTCACCAAATTGTGACCAATGAAGAGCTTCGAATTTTTCAGAGAAACCGAGCCTGTTTCTGGGTTGATACATCCGATTTAGAACAAACTCTGCCCAGTCCAGTGGTTAACTACAACATGAACATATCAATAAAGTTGCTCTTACGGCAATAACTATATCCCAAATTTTGCCGTAGACTGATAGAGAGAGCTTTCGTCCATTAAGGAAAATACAAACTGATCACTGGGTAAATCTGTGTTATGACACTAAAGGAAAATGATGCTATGATATTATCAAGGATTGAAGGAGTTTGACCGTTTCATGTATCTGCAAAACAATGCAATTTTGAAAGCAGCTTGAAGTGCCAGTAATTAGTAGGACTATTAAGAATATTCAATGAGTGTTATATATCATAATTAATATTATATAGACAATATCATGATATCTAAGCATATATGAATTATAATGTGCTGCAGATGACTTGATGCTGCGTTTTTCAATGTGATTGTGAATTTGTGAGGATACTTTGAATATAACATGTTATTTGCTGCTAAAGAGTACGATGTGCATTGATAAATAAATTCTATTTAACCTACTTTGACTTTATTTTATTTGATATACATCATAGGATGCATTTATTCATGGGTGTAAATAGAGGCATTTTTTCATGCATAAAGCGCCATCTCGCATGCAAAAAAAAACTTATTTTAACCTAAATCTCACTTAAGAATGACGCTTCTGAAGCAAATCTCAACTTTATTGACAGTCTGAAGATATGGCATACATGTATGAATATCATTATATGTATAACATGCATATATGAAAAAACGAATACAACATGTACTTTATGTTCCTGATATATGTACAGAACACAGGTCTACTTTATCCATTAAATATAGAGCAACAAACAGTTGAATGTGCTGTTTACTGTCTACAATTAGTGAATTACACATGAAAAAAAATGTCATTGTGATTGAAATTTGGCAGCACTTAAGCAAAAGGGATTGGATCTTGTTTTTGCAGCAATAAAAACGATACAGAGTAAATTCATAACCATTTATATATACATGTACTTTCATTATGTTCTACACTAGTTTGCACTGAAATTGGCAACGTTGTCAAAACGTTGATATAACGTTACTCTAACAACGTTGCGACTAAAACATTAGTACAACGTTGTGATAACGTTGCTTACTAACGTTTTCACAACGTTACAGCACGGTTGTTACACAACGTTGCAGCCCAACGTTTACACAACGTTGTACCAACGTTGTAAATATTTCCAGTTTCAGATAACAATGCTGTATGCATTTTTACAGTGTCTGTTCAATACATAAATGCATTGCTTTTATGATACTTTCTCCTACACATTCCAAAACACTGTGTTAAATAGTTGTCAACGTTGCAACAACGTTGTGACAACGTTGTAAAAAAATACAACCAATACACAACTAAAACACAACGTTGTCATAACGTTGTGTGTTTGCTGGGTAGGAGGCATAGATTTTAAACCTAGAATATTCTTCCAAAAACAAAGATAAATGGTTAATCTAAGTCCTTATAGTTGTAAACATCCCAGATTTTCGATCCATATAATGGACACTTATGTGACCAATCTCTACCCAGAGTTGTCGTTCCCGCTACGCTCACACTAACCTCTGTCAACGTCTAAAAAGTAGTCCGGCTTTACAGTGACAGACTTGTGATTCAAAAACGGTGACAATACCAAAAATAAATAAACTAACATAGATTGTGTTGTTTTGTTTATCTGAAGAGAATCGCATACTTAAACTAAATGATAGAAAACTGACATCCGAGCCTGGTATCCCTTCATTATATTATCCGTGTTTTGAATCGTTTACTTCGCAATCATTCCGCCAAATAATTTTTAGAGTTACAAGGTTAAATAATCCCTAATGACACAGCTTATAACGGAGCAACCTGGAGTGTTTTTCTAAAACAATATGACATATTTCATGATGACATCTAACAAATAATTATAAAATATACACAAAAGCATGTTTATCGATCACAGTGTAGTTTGCCAAGAATCTTGGCATTGAGACGTTGACAGAGGTATGTGTGGATTGGAAAGGAACGACAACTCTGGGTAGAGATTGTTATGTGACATCGAATCAAATAAAGACAATGTCGTTTTATATCCAAGTTAACTCTGTCAAATAATGATAATTATTTCATGACAAGCGCATGAAGTTGGTTCATTTAAAGTTTTAACGGCTAATGAATTTTTACCATTATGCGGAAAATCAGATCCAAGATCATTAGTTTCGACTTTTCCCCTATAAATGTAAAAATCGTGGTAATCGTTGTCCGTCTTGTTTGAAAAAAATATCAACATATTTTTGTTTTGTTCAAATTTCAGAGTAGATTTTAATACAATTTTCATACAATGTAATACAATACTTATGTGACAAGGTACTCAAAACCATCTCCATGTCCTAGAATGAGGCAAAAGCAAGGGCGATGAGCGGTGATGACCCTCATGTGGCGAAGAGGACTTAGTAAGTAATACCTATTACAGTCTTCTACTATTTAGATGTGAATGATATTGTGATAGAATGTGTACGATATCTAGAACCATTCATTTATTTGTTTACAATAATGAGAATCAAATGAATATCAACACGCCACGTATTTGTTTGTCACGGTAAGTAACATTTTTTGTAATTATGACTGAACACGTTTGTTTTCTAAAAGGAAAAGTAATTGACTATGTGTGATAAACAGACTACATTAAATGAACGCATAAAATACATGCGTGACTTCATGAACGGGTGACAATGACTACAAGTTCTATTAAGTGTTAATACAGAATATCGGACAATAAACGCGCAACTGCATTATCTCATTTATTCGTACGTCAGTACAGAGTACGTGTCGTGTATACCTCTGCTAATATAAATTGACCAATGTATTGATGAGATTGCTAGATCAGGGGCCACACGTGGTAATGGAATGAATAAAAACATTTGACATAAGACTTCCCCGAACCTGATCAAGTCAAGCTTGGACCTTGCTTAAACAGTGAGAACATTTTATATTATATTTTATTGTTTCAGTAACGTATTTTTATTTTGGTTATTTTAATATTTTCGGCATTTTGTGTTAAATTATTCTTACCGCGACGTATATAAATGGAAGCAAACTTATTACTCAGCATTTATTTATATGCAAAATATGATTACAAAGTACGTGATTATTTATTGCATAAATGTGTTGATTTTTACCATTAATGTGGTGTTTTAAATCTATCAAATATTAAAATTGTTTCGATCAGCCAAACGTTAAATTGGTATATCTGCTTTAAAACAAACCAGTCATGTGACAAACCAAATCTGGTTCAAGAAGGAATATAACGAATTAAACTAATAAATCAAAATATTATTTTTAAAAAAGCTATCTATACATAAAGATACTTCTTAAGAAAGTTTCTTAGTGACGCTTATATATTTATTTGTCTATGTGACATTCAATTAACTAGTATCGAATCTTTCAACAACGTCGTCATTTGCATAATCGCATGATTATCGAGTTTCCATTTTATATTTCCAAAAGCCGACAGCGATATTTCAGTAAAATGCAGCGTTTTAGTAATTACAAATCAAAAATCAATTTGCTTGCTGTAAATTATGTGAAAAGAACTTTATAAAAACAGAATACTATTAATTGTCTGATGTTCTGTCCAGCATATGATGACATCCTTAAAAATCCTTACGTGAAATGGACTTGTATCAATATAGTCCTAGGTTTCTTATCTATTACGATTCGCCGCGATCACGATTGAAATCGTGGTCTTAATCGTGCTGGTCCTACGATATTGCCTACGATTAACACGATTAATTGTTAATCGGGATCATTGTGTTGGATCGTCACAAGGCGTGACCGATCGTATTTCATTGGGTTTCCAAATCGTAATGACCGGGACTGATCTTGAACAAGACAAACATGCCAGTGTACTCTGTTAAAGTTGACGAAACAGTGATGTCGTAGCTTAAATCGTGATCACTGTCGGTTCTAATCGTGATAGACAATTGTATCATATCGTTACGGAGCGCATCACTTCATGATGAAAGTATATTGGAACGTATCTTCACGTACGAGATCATGATGATCGTGTCAAATGGAGACCAAAACGTGGACTACATTTGTGTATCAAAACCATCCTATCGGAACGTATGTAACCGTTTCTGGACGGGAAACCAAACCATAAGAGATCGTGACACACGAAATTGTCAAATCGTCACCGGATCGCATTGTAGCGCAACAAATCGTATCTGATTTTATCAACTTGCATTACCTCGTATCCAAACCTGTAATTTCAAAAACATTCCACGATCAGATACGAAATACCAATCGTTGCGTTCGTAGCAGATCGCACGACACTGGAACATAGTATTAATAAACGTAGGCTTTAGCCGTGTTTATAAGATATTTGTTACTGTTCGTGGACATTTGTTAATATTTTGAATACAAGACCATTTCGCGTAAGATATTCTTTTTCTTGTGTCATTATATGCTGGACAAGCCATCGGTCCAGGATGAAACCGTGTATTAGAAGAAATGTAAGTTTGTTTTGATGAATTACCAAGGATTTTTATATGTATGTATATAAGTCCTTGTGAATTACACATTCTTTATCTAATATCCGGAACCATCATACTGTAGATTCTCAATTATATTATTTTGAATTATTAATTACATACACTTGTATGTTGTATTTTCTGTAACCGTATTTATATGTGTTTGTATGCGTTTCTTTGCCATATGTTTTATAAATGGCCAAAGGCTATTAATTAATACCGATTTACTTATAAAGTATGTATGTGCTTTTGTTAGCTAGTTCCCTACCAATAATACTCTGTTGGCGTGTCTCTTTGGAATAGACTTTCGTAAAAAAAAACTATGCTAAGATTTAACCAGTAAATTCTAATTAGTAAATTTGTTTTTGTAAACGAAAACATGACTGCTTTATCATACGGCGCTTTGTTACATATCATACTTAAATTGACTAAGAAACAAAACGAACTTTCTATAATTATATTGATTATTTAAAGGTCATATTGTTAATATATAATTATATATATATATTATTGGATTAATATCGCAGGTATCATTGTTTGCGAGAAAACGTAAAACATGCTTTGTTTATCACGATAAAGCTCTAAAAAAATATTTAAATGAAGTTGTGAAACATGGTATAGCTTAATTATTATCTGATAGAAAATTGTGATTATTTAGTAATTTCAAGCTCTCCCAAATCGAACAGTATGACCTTTAGAGAAAATCAGCTCCAAACTTATCGGCCAACCTTCGAGGTATGGGGACTAGCAAACCTGTAAACAACGACCACCCTTTGGAAATACAAACTGTGATCTTCATGCAAAACACAGTCAAACCTGTGTTTGCGGTCACCTCCGAATAATTGCCTCCCTGGGAATGAATGCAATTCTTTAAAAAAAATCCATTGAGTATTACGAAACAAACTGCCGCTAAATAAAGACCACCTGTCAACAAGGTTTGACTATCAATATTCCATTTTTGTTGTTCGGTAAGAATACAAAGTTAATACCATTTACCAACAGTTGGTCGGTTTTCAATTTCCTGCATACCGAAGTGCTTCCATTAACCTAGCTTCCGCTTAAGAATATAGTTCCAATTTTTTAATTCAAAGCATTAAATACAAGTGCATTCAAGTCAAAATCATATAGCTATGGAAAATAGCAAACGAGCAATAGAAAACAGTCGAAAAAATCTAAATAATCCTTTTCCTCGGATTACTATAATATTTACTATCAGTACACACGTTTCAAAGAAGGATGACGTCATAATTCAGATACTATATATGTTAATTTAGTCTTGTTCCTAGCTTCCGACCAGATATTTAAAACAGTGGTTCATCTGGAAGTTATGATTAATCGATTAATTGAATGCTTATAACGTGTAACTTTTTCTTCGAGCATATCTTCATGCATGAGATATTGTATTCTGCAAAAGTTATGTATACGAAGGGACAGGTAATGCAGCGTAGTATTTCGATCTGCATCAAAATTCATGCGCGAACTATCGTTCAGTGGTTCACGGCTAGCACAGTGGTTAGAGCGTTTGGCTACTGATCGAGAGGTTGTGAGTTCGAAACCCGGGCAAGGTTCGCACTGTCCGTGACAAATTTGACTGAAGATATTACATCCTATGTTAAATTGTCCTCCACCTCTGAATCATGCCGGCAGTAGCTTGGCAGAAGCTTACGGATAGAATGTGGTTAGTACTGGTAACAAATGCCTGTATGAAGCCCAGGAAAGCTGGTTAGGATAACTGCCCGCCACTATATGACTGAAATAATGTTGAAAATGGCGTTAAACCCGATGAAACAATCAAACACACAAACAAATAGTGTCCAAAGCTCAGCCAAATACCTCACCCTCCAAAGAAATTAAACCTTTGGTTAATTTGTAGTTCCGAACAACAGCAGGACCTGTTGAGCTTTGATATGGATAAATGCGAACTACTGCATGAGAACAATGTTACATGAGTTCATATTCGAACATATACACTGATGAGATTGTACGTCTGAATGTGATAATTGGTTCGTTCTTATACCAGTCTCCTGTAGATTTATACACCCCCTCGACCAAACAAGCTACCGTAACCTTTGGTTTTTGCTATAAACAATGCTTTTTCTATCAATTTTCAATATTTGAGGTAAGCTATGTCATATGTCAAGCCGGGGTTGTAAACCCACTTGTCAATTACGCTTGTCTTGCGCACATGTGGCTTTTCAAAATAATGCGATCTAATTTGTAATCAGTGTTCGATATAGCAGCTGTTAACTAGACCTAATAAAACAAAAACAAAAATAAAGTTTATGAAATAAAAAAGAAATGACTAGACGCACATGTACAAACACGAAATGTATATTACGCAACGATATCAAAGTACAGTCTGGGCTTATAGAAATCCAGAAACATTTGATTATTTTCGCTGTATAAAATCTTGATGTTATATAACGTGCACTTCGTAAACAGATTAAGTTTCTAGGAAATTAATGTTTTGAGGATTATTGGGTTTCTTGACATTGCTGAATCAGTAACTTTCAAACTACGGCGGATCAATATAATAATCTATTTATTTTGAATGATGATTTGTGAGGTAAAATCATTGTGTTTAAATCATTGACTGTTTTAAGTGTCAGATTGCAAAGGCCAACTATTTGTTTGATTTTGGTTATATGTTCGTTAAAAATAGGGCTGTGGCGAGTATCAGAGTAATCGGATATTCACGAATCAAATAAAAAAATCGAGTATGAATAATCGTCATTACTAAGATTCGTGGTTCGCGATCTTGTTTTTTTAACAAGTTAAAAGTGTTTTCTTTGGCCTTAAAAATCCCCATTTCTTTGAATAAATATTGTTTCATCGTGTACTTCTTTGTCAATCGGTTCTTTAAATAATGATGCTGGTAAATCAATTCACTGGAAGGGAATACGTATACATTTACGCCACATAACAATTTATATTGATTTACTCAATCATTCCTAAACATATTTTAGCTGTCTTCAGGACTGCTATTTTGAAGTTTTACATGGGTTACTTGTTAACAAAAGATTCGTGATTCGATTTGTGGATCGTAAGTGTTGAATCATGGATTGGATCTGATCGCCAGTACCCAACGATCCACAGTCCTATTAAAAATATTTTTGCTCTTGTAAGTGTGTGTTTAATGATAAAAAGTGACAAAGTGGATGTACCATCGTTCCTTCGACGTAATAAAATGTCTAGGGTCGCGGGAAAAAGGTGGATTGTTAGGTAACCAGAAACAAACCCTTTTTACACCTAACAAATAACACACTTTTAATTAATACTGTCGAATGATACAAACAAGTTTTCAGATCTAACTTTTAAACTAGTATTTACTCAAATACCATAAGGTCCATTAGCTTTTTGAATTTAGTAATACAGGACAATAGATAAAATCATTGTAAAATATAAGAAATATATTTCATTTGCTCTAAAACGATATTTACATAATGCCTTTCTATAGCCACATCTTGTAAAAATGTTGTCAGATACTTTTTTCTACTTTTTGCAATATCATTGAAAACAATACGGTGCTACATTTCTATAAGAAAAAATCAGAATGTTTTTATCGAAAGTAAAAGTCAGTTTCACTGATAAGACATCTTTCTAGTTAAAATAAGACTTACTATAATTTTAACCATCCAAAAAGCTAAAGGGACTTTAAAATGTTTCAATTTTGTGTCTACGTACTTTTGGTCTTATTTAGATTATTTTATGATTAAGAGTTGCCATGATACAAGCGGGTCGGTATATCGTATAATAATGAATGGACTGATTTCTTTCGGATGATACTTACGGTATTGCAGATTGTTTTTTTTTTAAATTAATATAACTTCTCTTACGGGGGTAATAGAATGTTGGAAATATGAAATTTACATTTATCAACGGAAAACATTTTTGAACATATTTGTTAATTCAATTCAATCCACAAATATGGACTAGTCCGAAGACAGCTATATCAACTGTACATTGTCATTCACTTAGTGCCTTTCCTGTACGACAAAGAGTCGCTATGGCGATACAACACTAATTTTAGTGTCACGGGAACCAATAATACATTGTACAATCGCAAGATATTCAAATTTAGGATACATGTATATTAATGTTGTTGTTGTTTTTCAGGAAGAAAAATGGTTGAAAACATTTCGTTCAACGTCACTTCGGAAGAGCCAGAATTTCGGCGTGTTACTCTTGCAGTGAACTTTATCACGTTGCTTATCAGCATTGCAATCGTCGCCATAGAAACGGCTGCGTTGATTGTTTTACGGAAATGTCGGCGTATACCAAGTAGAAGTCGCTCACTGTCAATTAGTTACATACTTGCCGATTTATTAGGTGCCTTATTGTTTGCGGCTCACCAATTTTTTATGTTTATCCTAGGTTACAATAATGACGTAACACATGAATCTAGAACTGTCATAGTTGGATCCATGCTTACTGTCACGTGGGCAACAATGGCCGCCATGTCCGTGGAAAGAGTGCTGGCGATAAAAATGAACCTTAGATACACTTCATTGATGCAAGATTTCAACATGAGATATTGTATAGCTGTCCTATGGCTGGCTCATATCGTTGGGATAGTGTTATTTTGTATTGCGGGTACGAACGCGCAGTGTGGTCATATCGGCTTTCAAGATTGCGATGTCATTGCTGCCAGTAAAGCTGCTCGATTCTTCATGTTGAGTATGTTGCTTTTTTATGAATCGGCGGTCATTATTTCATACGTTTACATATACCGGGTTGCTAAAAGACATCTTCAAAATATACAGGCACTGAACATCGCGTCTTTGAGGCAGAAATCGCCAAATCCCGATAATCTATGCATGCGGCAGATCAACGTAACAAATGCAATCTTGAAGATAGTTCTAGCATTCTGGATACTCCATTTGCCTTTAATCATTCATCTGATTGTTTTCGAGAGTGACATAACGTTGAGGAAGGAAACATCAAGGAGACTTTTACATGCATTCAGCTATGCATGTATACAAATCAACTCGTTCGTGCTAGTGACACTGTATGTAGGTCAATTTAAAGAAATCAAAATGCACTGCTATTATTTTTTGGGAAGGGTTTGGTCAAAATATCAACAAAAGGGCGAATCTCTGCGGTTAGATGTTTACAATATTGTTGTGGCGTCAAAATCTGAGTCAAGAGAAAAAGTCGAACCAAAGGAGAAAGAGTGAGTGACGCTTGAAATACGACATTGTTTCTGAGTGTGAAATGTCAGTATTTTTAAACATGAGGCTTTGCGACACGATGTATTCATTCACTGGTGGCCAGCATTGGATTTTAATTTAATTGTCATGTAAATATTGTATGTACAAATGTACTAATCATTCATTTGTACGACTGTATAGTTTATTACTAATTTACTATAAGGCTGTGATACGAATTGAGCAAAAGTTATAGACAGCTTATTACAGCTTATTACAGCTTATTATCTTTGTAGAAATTCATACTATGTTTTTGTTAATATATATATAATGTAAATACATGTGCATTTTTGTATTATAAATTCTAATGTTATTTTTTTATTATTATCATATAATTATTATATAATGTTTGAAATAAACATCATCATATACAGATGTCACCTGGTACTCCAAAGTTGTTGTTGTACTGATTAGTACAGCGCTACTCTGCAGCCCCTTTTTGGGGTTTTAAGGGAAGGTACTTTGAGGGAGGGGAAATTTTACTATTGGTAAAATATTAATAAAACACAATATTTATACAAGTTAGACACCAATGGCCATTTAACTACAGTGTACTGAAAACAAAACACATCTACATGTATGTCCATAGTCAATGTTTTTTTTTAAATTTCAGTGTTTGACTTGGAATTTTGGTATGGATTAGGGGAAAATATAACTTTTTATTCGGGGATTGTGGCTGACTGAATTCAGCTGCCTCCCGACAGCATACAAAGCCTGTCCAGGGGAGATAAATCTTGCAAAAAAAACCTTTTTATACATATTTCTCCTTGTTAAAAACCTGTGGAATTGTTTTATCTTCTGTAATGTATATTTCCACATTTTGATACTAAAATCGATATCCATTAGTATATTTATCAACATTTATTGGCCTGAATAGATTGTTTGCTTCTGGTGTCATGTTCATTAAAAATAGGTTTGGTAAGCCGGGACTTTTTTCTTTGCTCATGGCGGCAATCGTAACAACTCGGACATTTCCATAACTGAGAAATACGCCTCGTACATAAGTGTAGGGTTACAAATTTTGGTTATGCGGTTCCGGTAACTACTTTTCAAACACAAGGTACTCGTTTTCAAGAGTTACTCTCAGAATTACAGACCTGCATACATATTTATCGTTCGCTATACTGATGAAATAGTCACCAGTTCCCATTTAAAGAGTCTAAAGTTGTTTTCATAATGGGATTCCCAAATTGGAAAGTAGAGCGCGAACAATGTAAACAAAATGGCGGCCGCCCTATCACTGGGGGCCAACGACGTATCACGAGAGGCGGTTCGCATCGAAAACATGTGTATGTTATGCAACGAAATTTTATGTAAATAGTCTCTGGTTTTCTGACCTCCACATGCCATTTTGAAATGTTTGACCTGCAAGGGGACGAAATGTTAGTTTTTTGGATTGTCTTGTTAGTTGTTTTTATTAAGTTTGTATTTGCCGTTGTAAAATGCGTTTTCTGTACAATGATAGCGTTGTCATTCATCAAATTATGCCAGATTAGTCCGTTATTCTGTGTAAAAAACAGTTTTCCTCAAAATTATTGTGACATGAAACCCATTTGTAAAATATTTAGCACTCATGATACAGGCATCATGTCTGTGAACATAACTTAGCATCTCCCCACCGCTTATCAGATTCAATAGAATGTTTACACGTTAATATAACAAGGCCTTTCGCACTAGACAAGTGTGTATGGTGTCAACTGAAGTCTCTTTTTGATGTATATGTTACTAACAGAGTGTGTGATGTTTCAGT